>CM029387.1:14407444-14517444 GCA_017165825.1 Hepsetus odoe
CTACTTGATTATATATTTTCATGGGACAACACTGAATATACGGATGACACTTATATAAAGTATAAAGTAGTCCGTGTACAGCTTGTATAAAAGTGTAAATTTGCTATCCCCTCAAATGAACTCAACACACAGCGATTCATGTCTAAACCACTTGCAACAAAAGTGAGTTTTTCAAAAGTGGTCAATATTTTGTGTGGCCACTATTATTTTCCAGCACTGCCTTAACTCTCTAGGGCATGGAGTTCACTAGAGCTTCACCGGTTGCCACTGGAATCCTTTTCCATGATCACATCATGGAGCTGGTGAATGTTTGAGGATGCCCCACAGATGCTTAATAGGGTTTAGGTCTGGAGACATGCTTGGCCAGTCCAGCACCTTTACCATCAGTTTCTATAGCAAGGCAGTGTTCGTCTTGAAGGTGTGTTTGATGTCGTTGTCATGTTGGAATACTGCCCTGCGGCCCAGTTTCTGAAGGGAGGGGATCATGCTCTGCTTCAGTATGTCACAGTACATGTTGGCATTCATGGTTCCCTCAATGAACTGTAGCTCCCCAGTGCACTCATCAGCAGCAGCACAAATGCAGCCCCAAACCATGACACTCCCACCACCATGTTTGTCTGTAGGAAAGACACACTTGTCTTTGTACACCTCACCTGGTTGCCGCCACACACGCTTGACACCATCTGAACCAAATAAGTTAATCTTGGTCTCATCAGACCACAGGACATGGTTCCAGTAATCCATGTCCTTAGTCTGCTTGTCTTCAGCAAACTGTTTGCGGGCTTTCTTGTGCATCATCTTTAGAAGAGGCTTCCTTCTGGGATGACAGCCATGCAGACCAATTTGATGCAATGTGCGGCGTATGGTCTGAGCACTTACAGGCCGACCCCCCACCCCTTCAACCTCTGCAGCAATGCTGACAGCACTCATATGTCTATTTTCAAAAGACAACCTCTGGATATGACGCTGAGCACGTGCATTCAGCTTCTTTGGTGGACCATGGTGAGGCCTGTTCTGAGTGGAATCTGTTCTATTAAACCACTGTATGGTCTTGGGCACCTTGATGCAGCTCAGTTTCAGGGTGTTGACAATCTTCTTATAGCCTAGGTCATCTTTTTGTAAAGCAACAAATCTTTTTCTCAGATCCTCAGAGAGTTCTTTGCCATGAGGTGCCATGTTGAACTTCCAGTGACCAGTATGAGAGAGTGTGAGAGCAATAACACCAAATTTAACACACCTGCTCCCCATTTATGCCTGAGACCTTGTAACACTAACGAGTCACATGACACACCGGGGAGGGAAAATGGCTAATTGGGCACAATGTGGACATTTTTCACTTAGGGGTGTACTCACTTTTGTTGCCAGTGGTTTAGACATTTTGAGGAGACAGCAAATCTACCCTGTTATACAAGCTGTACACTGACTACTTTACACTGTATCAGTGTCATATCTTCAGTGTTGTCCCATGAAAAGATATAATAAACTATTTACAACAGTGTGAGGGGTGTACTCACTTTTGGGAGATACTGTACCACATAACATTAATTGGTTTCTTTCCTTAACCCTGAGTTGCTCCAGGGGGACTGTCCCTGTAATTAGGAAATGGAAGTCGCTCTGGATAAGATGCTGCAAATGTAAATGTAAATGTAAAGTGAAAAGTGAAAGTGACTACCCATGTCATTGTGAAACACAGCACAGCACAACGAAATTAAACCTCACACATACGTGCAGCAGGGGACAGCTATTGAAAGAACCCAGGGAGCAGTGATGGGGACAGTACCTTCCTCAAGGGTACCTCAGGGCAACCTGAGGGAATCAAAATCTTCTGATCCTGGGCCAAATCCCTAACCAGGTGGACTGGATGTCAGGTGGACTGGACAATTGAAATTGCCCCTAGGCCTGAGTGCATTTGACTGCCTTCAATCTGTCCATCTTTATGTGCCTGTAACAATTGGGATAGGCTCTTGCTCCCCTTAGTCAAAATCAGCGTTTAAGGTGAAGGATGGAGCGATGGTTTAAGCTGATTATGTGTGAAGGAACTACTTGCTAATTTACTTAGGTTTTTGCCTGATATAATTGAGCCAATTTGTTAAAAGAACATAAAAGAGCATACATTGTGACTTGCACTATGCTCATTACTGGAGCATCTGAAAAAGGCTATGCTTTGTGTCATTTTGTGCCATATTCAAGAAGAAGGACACTCTTACCAGCACATGAGCATGCACACAAGCAAACAAAAGCACCTATAAATTGCATGTGCCTATATTGATCAAAACGTCTTTCGTGGTGTTCCTGTTCCTGAGAGGCAATTTTAGATCCAACTCAAGGCTAATGCTCTTGATTCAGCTTCCCAAGCACTTCAGAAGACACTTTTTAGCTAATCTCTGCAGCAGGTGTTCAGGTTTCAGCTTGCCTCAACCTGCTCTTAGCTCTTTGCTTTAAGATAATAACCCAGTAGGCAATACAAAAGCAAACGTCTGTCATGCTGTTGATTAGTTTCCTTTTAAAACAGCATTTTCATTTATTTCTCAATCAAATCACATGAACTGAACCTCATTATATTCAGTAAATCACTAAAATCCAGGATTAGACCTGACTGTTTAGATGCACTGCAGAAGCTACGGCAGCTACAGTTTAAAGAGGCTGAAGGATCTTCCGCAGTAACGACATATTTAAATATTCATAAGTCCCTCATTTTAATATTCATGTACTTTCATCAATAATGCATGGCCTGTGTAGTGATCTAGTGAGCTGATAGGCCATGGGGAAATCTGACTCCACCCTCTATTTCCACAGAAATGACAGCATCAAAGGGATTTTCATAGTGATTTTCATGTAGATTTTTATCTTGGTTTTTAATGTACAATGAATTGTTCGAGCAATTAGAAACCACAAACACAACCAAACACACGCACATGCAAGTGCGGGCCCATGCAAATATTGTACACACTTGTACACACAGAAACCCAAACACAAACAGACTCTGATACACACTAGTAGAGGCACTGGGGTGGTTGCCAAGCAACAGGATGTGCGGCAGGCTCAGGATTGTCACTTTGAATGTGTCACATATTTTCACAACAGTGCCGTGTAGTGCGTATGTGTGTGTGTGTGTGTGTGTGTGTGTGTGTCTGTGTGTGTAGGGATGAGGAGCTTTATAAAAAAAAAAGATGGGCTCAAACTGCACACAGATGGCTTCTCACATTATAAACATGACCACACACACACACACACACACACACACACACACACACTGCCTGCAGTGACACAGCTGAGCTCATATTTGTGCCAGGTTTCAGGCTGCTTAACTCTTTGCGCTCTCTCTCTCTCTCTCTCTCTCTCTCTCTCTCTCTCTCTTTCTCTCTCTCTGAATCTCCCACAGATTTCATTGTCCATATTCCATAACTCAAGTCTAGAATCAAAGCGTTCGGCTTATCGTCATAGCAACTGCCCTACCATGGTTTCATTGGTTAGACAAAACAGTGATGAGAATAATGCGAGCAATGTTTGGCTGTGATGAGAATACGAAGCTTCTTGATTGGCCAGCAGATGACAGTCAGACAGGAAGAAACCTTTCCAATAGTCAGACACCCCCACTCACACACCACCACACTTACCCTCACAAATGCACCAGTTCAAAGGATAGATATGCAGACAAAGTCACAAACACATACCAAGACTCACATACAACCCCCACACACTGCGCTTCCACTGTAGGGTGACATGATGAGCAAATCGGGGGGTTGCCATGGATACGCTTCCTACGTAAGAAGAGAGAAAACAGAAGGGGAAGATGAAAGAAGTGAGCTGAAATTCTGTAACCTTTACCATAAAGATTAATTGGGTACAATAATGCTGAAAGCAGTTCACATGAATTAATTACTATAAGATACAGCCTTATATATGCACCAAAGTATCTCATACAGACACACACTTTCAGAGACTTTTTTTTTCCTACTGTGGGAATTGGCCATGTCAAACCCAATAGTAAACATAAATACTCAAACATAACTGACTGTTGCATTTGTCCTGTAAATATCACTGGATCCTTGATTTGGTGCTTAATCTGCACGGTAAGGCCGTCTGTCCAACTCCTCAAGTTCTTAGCAATGAGTGAGGTTGCTTAGTAAAATTTGTCTAGATGGCACTGAAAAAATCTGACTGGGATTTTGGGATGTTAAATATTTTTGAAACCAGTGCATTAAGACCAGTACTCTTTAACACTTCAATTAGTTAATAACTGCAATATTGCAACCTGACTTGATAAACAAACTTAACAATGTTTGCTGTTTTACATGGGTTGCGTTTATAAAGCTACTGGTCTAATTACATCAATTAAAGGGTAAAAGAAATTATTCTATTCAGCTAAAAAGTGTACCCTGGACAAAACACATCAGAAAACTTCAACCTGTTGCTTAGCCAAAGAGCATGATGAGCATTTTGTTGAAAATTCCATTTATTTTACGCACAGAGAAAAAGACAAAATGATGATCTGCAATGCAATGTATATGCAAATTGACTACACATAGTCACAGGCCAGTAATGAGAGTGTGAGTATAGCTTTATAGCAAAAACAGGGCACTTAATAAAACTGAAAGTGTTACTAGCTATCAGGTTCACTTATGTTTTACTGGAATGGTGAGTATTTGACAAATATTTAGAACGAAGCCATCAGAGCACAGCACTTACAGGATTATTCGCTTTAATTAGGCTGCTTAGTGACAGGGAAGAGGAAGTAAACTGGAGAAGGTTCAGCCAAAACACTGTTGCATTTATTGTTCCCAGTACCTGATCCCTACAGACTTCTTTTGAACAGCATACAGGAAATAGATGCAAACTAATGCTGAGAAAATGAAAAGTTCAAATAAACTTTCTAACATATCCTCCCCAACTTTGAAGCACTGATTTTAACATTGGATGGGTGGCATCTCATTTTGCAAAAGCAGAAGGGGATAAACAGCAGTTAGTCATATGAAATGTACTCAACCTCAACTAACTTAGCCGCAGTGATTTAATAAGTAAGCCTTGCAAATGTTATAATGAACAACTTTTGGGAAAATGTATATTTGTCTACCTCAATGATTTGGGTTAAAACGTGATTATTGTTGCTAGTGCATTAGTCATTATCGATCACTTGAAGACTTTAAGAAAAAAGTCCTAGTCTTTTGATCTAAATGAGTGACGAACTGGTGATTACAAATTCATTATGCATTAAAGCAATAAGTAAAAACCACTGACAGACCAAATGATAAGTAACATGTTTAACATTATAGGCACTTAATTAAAGTAACCTGAGTGCTTCAGTTCTTCATTTCAGAGAGATAAATTTGTCTTTTTACTTTCTTACCGCACTAGCTAACCCCGCCTGTATTTTGTTTCTTCTGGGTTCATATTTATGCATGGTTGTGGTATCACTGGGGTTCACAATCTTCTGATAGTTTGCTGACACCTAAGAGGGTTGCCCCACAGTTTGATCCAACAGTTACCTAGGATTTGTTTAAAAAAAGTTTACTTTTATTGGTATAATATACTGTGTTTAGGACTAATTGGAAATGGTAATATATAGGTTTCCTTATGAGTTCTGAGTTTTCTGTGTTGACACCATAAGAACACCTTAGATTATGCTTTTCAGGCAGCGTTCTGAGTGTATGTGCATGTGTACATATGTGTATGTGCAATATTTGTGTATAATATTGGTCAATAAATGGGACTATTTGGGTTACTGCAACTACAAGATTTTAATCAAGATCTACATATTCATATATATATATCAGGGCAACATATGAGCAGTGATTTTCAGAACCTACATAAAATTTTTAAATGGAATGAACCCTGATTTTAAAGTCTAAATGTCATTTAAGAGCTTTAGGGGCAGCGGTGGCCTAGTGGTTAGGGAGTTGGCCAAAGGCTCGGACAGGATTGGTTCAAACCCCTTACAAGTAGGTTGCCCTGAGGTACCCTTAAGCAAGGTACTATCCCTGTCACTGCTCCCTGGGCTTTCATAGCTGCATGGTGTTTGCATGGGTTAAATGCAGAAGTCTGATTTCGTTGTGGTTCAATGTGTGCTGTGCTGTGACCTTGCAATGACAAGAATAGTCACTTTCACTTTAATGCATCAAAAAGGTGTTAGGACTCAGAAACTCCATTGAAGGTCAACTGATGATCACCTTCTTTCAGCACATAATTCTTCACATATTTTTTTTTTTTGCACCTGATTTTTGCATATGAACACTGGACAAAGATTACCTCTGACAGCCAACTGGCAGATAAAGGGCCTGTATTAAAGAATAGAATGGCATTTCGCTGGCAGTAGTCTTAAAACTGCAAAGCTGCAGGAGACACAGGGAGAACTTGCATGAGAGAAAAATACAGGGTCATTTAATAAGCCTGGAGAACTTTTCCTCAACAATTTCTTAATACAATAAAAAGGAAAGTCTGTTTCTTTGGACCTTTTATACATCTACTCATCATGGAGCTGCTACTAAACAGGATACGGCATAAGATTCAAAGAAATGTGCTAAATTTACCCACTCAGGAAAAGATTAAACACCCACACAAAGTAAGACGCACACAAACACAGTCAAAATCTGAGAACCATGAAAAACTGAAATCTGCAAGAGTATCAAGAGAGGAGAGTTCTGAAGGAGACAGGTCCATCAACATCAAGCAAGGTTTTTTTTTTACCTCACTAACGCACACATGCACAGGCGTTCTCAAAGAATCCCACCACACACACGGAGCAAAGATCCCAAAAACATTCACTCCAAGTATCTGTAAGCTCTTATATGCTTGTGTGTGTGAGGCACAAACAAGCCCTGTTCATTTCCCTGAGGGGTGCAGTGATGGACCTGTCGCCTCTCTGGCGCTCTCTCTGTCTGAAACCACAGACCATCCCAGGTTCAAATTCAAGGAGCCTCTCCATTTACACCTGAAAGGAGAGAGTCGCCACCGCCATCTGCTGGATATGAACTGCGGTTACACAAGTCTGTGTCATTTATTTGTCATTTACCAAGAGCGACTTACATTTCTTAACCATGGGGACAGTCCCCCTGGAGCAACATGGGGTTAAGGATCTTGCTCAAGAAGCCAATGATGGTGGTGCTGGAGAGAGAGAGAGAGAGAGAGAGAGAGAGAGAGAGAGAGAGAGAGAGAGAGAGAGAGAGAGAGAGAGAGAGAGAGAGAGAGAGAGAGAGAGAGAGAGAGAGAGAGAGAGAGAATAGATTTTTTTTTATCCCACACTAAAAATTCATTGTTCCAACAGCTAAAATAAAGAATAGCCATAAGAAACTGCAAAAAAGTGTACAAAACTAAAATTCTAAAATACTAAATAGTAAAAATTAAAAACCTAAAAATAAAAATAAGGTAAGAAAGGGAGAAACAAAGACTTTCATTCATAAATATTATTGCACATTGTGCATAAAATGAGAGCCGTGAATTGTATTTTGCCAGAAAAAAAACTTCAGTGTAGTATTTAACAGAATATAATTTATATTATTTAATAAATATAATGAGGCAGTGTGAACATAAAAATTGTATATTTGTAAACCCTAAAAACACTAACAGAGCAGCATTCCCAGAAATCTGGGCAGCATCTGATTGTAGCATGGGAAATTAATTCAAATATCACTCATTGTAATCTTTACCATTATTAAGTTGCCTATACTGCTATAGGGGCCCATCCATCCATTATCTGCCGCTTGTCCCAAACGGGGTTGCGGGGGAGTGCTGGCGTCCAACCCAGCGCACACAGGGAGAGGACAGGGGATGCACCCTGGACAGGTCGCCAGCCCATCGCAGGGAGGAGCGGGACGGGGACAGCACCTTGCTCAAGGGTACCTCAGGGCAACCCACTGGAAAGGGGTTCGAACCCCCGATCCGCTGATCATGTAGCCAATGCCCTAACCACTAGGCCACCACTGCCCCTGCTATAGGTGTCCTAAAGGATTAGACTAGATTTTCTAGTAAAGACAATGAAACCTAATTCTAATGCTGCTTCTTGAAAGTTAGAAGAACTTTTGTAAAACTATAAGGAATCTTAGATGGCTACCTGCCCTATTTGAAATGTGATGTTTTTCAAGACCAATTTTGGGAAGTGAATTTATTTTACAATGTTCAAGCTTAATATGATGTCAATCTATTGTTCAAATCCAGGATTTTACAAAATCCAAAAAATGAACAAAAAGTAAAAAAAGTTTAAAATAGGTCAGTCACAATTAGAACCAATTAACTGATTGGAAAAAAAGATTTATTAATATTATTCAATCATCTTTGTGATTTAAAGTAAACTTTCTCTCACTATGTTATATTATTATTATTATTATTATTATTATTATCTCTATGTCTATGTTACTTAATTTTATATATTACAATCAAATGTATATATTACAATCAAAGTACTCTACAAAAGGGCTCCTGTTACAGTCCTTTTGAACATCACTCAAAAAGAGTAAACATACACCAACATGATCTAACTATTGAGTGCATGTTTGTAGTTATCCATTTGCTAAATATAAAGAAAAATATAATATAAATGTGTACTTTACAGTTGGCTTGTATACGATAATTTCATCAACCATCAAAAAGGACCTCTAGGTTACTGGATTAGGAATATAATTCATTGTGATAGCTTTAAATGTCTAGAATATAATTGCAAATCTTAATGTGCTCCTAAAAATATTTAGTGAAAATTAAAATTATGCAATGTTGGATTTGGTTTAGTTTTTATAATTTAGATTTACGGCATTTAGCAGACGCTCTTATCCAGAGCGACTTCCATATCCTAATTACAGGGACAGTCCCCCTGGAGCAATTCAGGGTTAAGGGTCTTGCTCAGGGACCCAGTGGTGGTAGTGCTTGAGGTGGGATTCAAACCTGAGACCTCTTGAACCACTGGTCCATAGGCAAGTACCCTACCACTAGACCACTGCCACCAATTTGATGAGTTGGGGTTTCATCTGCATGTAATAACAACACTTTCATTGTTGGATTCAGTACAATTTATTGCATAAGTTTGTTCTTTAGTTTTCAGATGTCATCTGGTGTGCAAAGAAACACCTTGTCTTGGTAGTAGAATTGCCAGTTTGTTCTGTTGCCCTCAACATAACTGAGACTGGTTGACTGATTAAGGGATAGCATTTCTTCTTGTATTCGTTCTTGGATATACACCTCTTTTACAACTTTCTCTGAAAAAAGCAACCTTTTCAACTAAATCGAGTGAATTATGTTCAGTTGAACAAACTGGAGAACACAATCACTGTTGTGCATGTGATTTCATGATTATGGTACCATTTAACCCTTTTCTTCAACTTTTTCTTACATATAATTCTTTTAAGATGGAACCTGATTTTTTGCAAATAATGGATTAAATGTGAGATATCAATATCAATGACAAACCTTGAAAAAATTAGGGTTGAGGGATTTTCAGGGAACATGATTGATAGACCTTCTTTTAATCATTTTTGTGACTTGTTTAATAGTTCCTTTGGGTGGTTGTGGTTGAATAGTGGTTGAATAAATCTTGAGGAACATAAATAAAACTATGAATTTCATAGTCTCAAGGACATAGGTTATTTCTTTTATACTTTACATACATATTTGTAAGTGTAATATTATCATGACACAAAAGACACCACAGTCATGGAATCACTCCATGCAGATTTTAACACTAAAGAGTAAAGGAAAGAAGGGCTTCAAAATGAACATTATCAGTTATGCAGGCATTGTATGAGTTTATTAAGAAATACATTAAATCCCATATTAAATATGGGTAAAGGAGATAAAAATGTAAACATTTTTCCTGTCTTTTACTTAAAAAGTTATACTTAAAAAGGAATCTTAAAAAGGAGAGAAAGTGCTATCTAAAACATTAAAACATTGTACCATCATATTTGCACCAGCAAGGCACTTTAAACATTAAACAGGTTTTGGGCATAAGACACTAGCATTCAGGTTACTGGATGCTGATTGGCTGGTTAGATAAACGGTTAGATATGACTCTTTGTGTTTAATAATCCCATTTAAAACTTGACATCTGGGTTGAAACTTTTGATTCTGTTCTGTCTTGAGAAGGCAAGGGCCTTTATTTAGATAAAAACAATTCTAAACCAAGGGCTATGGCATTTATCTAGATAAAAACAATTCTAAACCAACCTCAATTTTACACAAACAGCATGGTGAGTGGGTGACGTCTCGGCGCCAAAGCTCACGCTAAGGCTTCCCCTCACGAGCACCAATCCCCCCAACTGTTCACATGTCAAACAGGTTTGCCCCGCTCAGCAAAGCACCAGCTGAGAAGCCTGTTAAAGCTGCACTAATAATTGGAGTGTATATCAGGAGCCAGGACCCCGGGCTTGTTAGGGAATCTTAGACAGTTTACTGGTCATAAGTAGGAAAGGATAGTCTTCCATGTAGAGGCTAATGATATTCATCTGCAGCAGTCAGAGATAACCAAGCGTCATGTTATAGATGTGTGTAAATTTGCCCAGACTATGTCTGACGGTGTAATATGCTCTGGCTCCATACTGATGTGGCGCAAAGCCTACAGTAGACTTTGGGCATTACACTATTGGATGTCCAAGTGGTGCTTGGAAAATAATGTGGGGTTTATAGATAATTGGACTACTTTTGTGGGTAAGACTGGTCTTTTAGGTCGGGATGGTGTCCACCCCTCGCGGGAAGGTGCTGCTCTCATTTCATGCAGCATTGCCCATAGTCTCTTAGTTAGTTGGCAGAGTAGTTTAGTTAGCTGCTGCTGACAATCCAGGGCCGAGACCAGGCTGCAGACAGACTGGCTAAACCAACCGTCAGCAAGCTGCAGTGTGGCGTCACTCAAGGTTCACCATATTGTGTCTGTTCCCCAAACAAAACTATACAACAAAACCTTTATCTCAATATAACTAACCCAAATACAAAAAAGACAGACTTTTCACTGATTACCATCTATAGGCCACCAGGACTCTACTCACAGTTCCTAAAGGAGCAATTATCTAGCAAGCCTGGCAGTTTATAAAAATACATTTATAATAGTTGTAGACTTTAATATTGATGTAGAGAACCACATTAGACAATGTAGCACCATTAACACTTAAAAGAATTAGACAAAAAAAGCTCGCTCCATGGTACACTTACCAAACACAAGCTCTAAAGCAAAAGTTGCAGAACTAGAGCGTAAATGGTGGCTGACAAAATTAGAATCATTTCACTCTGCCTGGACTGAGAGTTTCTTACAATATAAGAGGGCACTTACATTCGCGCGCTCTGCCTACCTATCCACATTAATAGTCCAGTCCAGTAATAATAATCCTAGATTTCTTTTCAGCACAATATCTACACTCACAAAGAATCATGCAGGAGCTGAAAGTCACATACCTGCAATGTACAATAGCAATAATTTCTTTAACAATAAGATTTAAATCATTCAGCAAGAAATCCAAAACCAAATAACAAATACACCACATCTGCTGCCCGAGACAGATATAGATACAGATCAAAACCTCATGCCAACAGAGAGGTTAGCCTCCTTTCATCCAGTTCTGCAGGTCAACTTCATCTCAGCTGTTTCCTCTTCCAGATTTTCTACTTCCATCCTGGATGCAGTTCTTACCAGACAACTTAAAGAGGTCACACCAGTTCCAAAAGTATTCAAAATAGCAGTTATTAAGCCTCTACTCAAGAAACCTAATCTTGATCCATTCAGGTTAATAAGCTATCGACCAATTTCTAATTGACCTTTTATATCAAAGATTCTGGAGAAAGTTGTGGCCCAGTGGTGTAAAGTTGTGGATATGTTCATATCTTCTGTCTGGTTTTCGACCACACCAAAGCACTGAAACAGTGCTAATGAAAATAGTAAACGAGCTGTTAATGGCATCTGACAAAGGATCATTATCCTTACTAGTTCTCCTCGACCTTAGTGCAGCATTAGTGCAGCTCTTAGCTCTTAGTGCAGCAAAAGTTGGTTATGGAGTTCCACAAGGCTCTGTCCTAGGCCCCCTACTCTTCATATTATATGCTCCCTCTGGGCTCAGTTATCCAGGGACATAGAATCAGCTTTCACTATTATGATGATGACACACAATTATATATCTCAGCTAAACCTGAAGATAAACTCAGATTAAAAGAGAGTGAGGATTGTTTAGGAGATATAAAAGAGTGAATGTCACTCAATTTTCTTATGTTAAATTCTGAAAAGACAGAAGTTTGCTAGAGACAAACTTTCAAGTTTAATGCTAGCTTTTCTTAATTTTACAGTTAATCGTAAGCACTCTGTCAAAAGCCTGGGCTTCACAATTGACTCGGATCTATCTCTAGATACATACATTGGAAATATCACTAAAATAGCTTTCCTTCACCTTAGAAACATTGCTAAACTTAGAAGTGCACTCACACTACATGATGTAGAAATACTGATACATGCATTTATCACCTCAAGACTAGATTATTGTAATGCCCTGCTGTCAGGATATTCCAGTAAAAGCCTTCATAACCTCCAGTTAGTCCAGAATGCAGCAGCTAGGGTCCTCACTAGATCCAGTAAATTTGATCATATTAGCGCGATATTATCTATACTGACTATTAAATTTTACTTCTAACTTACAATGCCCTAAACGGAATTTTTTGTTAGATCTGTCCTTATTATTCATGATCAGTCCTTTTTACAACAACAGTTGTAAAAAGCACTATATAAATAAAGTTGACTTGACTTGACAAATAGTGCAAGTTCAATTGGACCCATAGCACCCAACATTTTGAGGAGTAGTCCTCCTCACTACACATTTTCTAATAATATGAAGGTAAGGTTTCCTATTTTGTTATTAGATCAAGCTACACATAAGAGTAAATATCACATTTATTTAATGTTTTACTGTTTGCACAAAAGTATTACCCACTTCCCTGTCCCACCAACATTCAAGCTGCACAGTTACTTTTAAAAAAGACACAGCACAGCACACAGTGAACCACAACGAAATTATACCTCTGCATTTTACCCATACACTCACACGCATGCAGCAGGGAGCAGTGTGGTGCTATGGTGTGGCGTAGCGTGTGTTGCGGTGGTGTGTGGTGTGGCGTGTGGTGGTGTGTTGTGTGGTGATTCATAACACATGACAGGGAGGAGATGTGGAGGTTATAGACCTCAGGAAAGCCTCTAGTGTTCTAGAGGTGAGCAGCAAATCAGACACAGCTTCCAGGAGCTTTTATAAAAAATTAAACCCTTTTATTGTGCTGGAAATACAAAAGAAATACAAAAAAGAAACAGACAGCAAGAGAGACACTCAGTCAGTTTTTCAGACAGTCTTTGGGAAAGCTCAGTCTTTCAGTGAGACAATCTTTTTGGACCGATCAGTCCTTTTCCCTTATGGTCTTTTTTGTGTTTTTATAACTCCTACCATTACCTTCTGAAAAAAAGCCTGGCATAATCTAGGCCATTTCATTCTTGTCTGCAGCCATCTCTGTGTGGCTGGTGTCAGGGCCTCCAGGTGTCAGCAGGGTCCGGCGGTTATAGTGGCCCTTCATGATGCCTGAGTTGTTGTTTTCATTAAGAATCTGTTTCTGTTTCTGCCGATTGAGGGACTGGACGAGGCCAAGCACCACGGCAGCAAGAGAGTATTGCCCCGTGAGCTTGCGTGGTTGCAGGATGAGTGGGTTAGGCTGCACGCGGCCTAGCAGGAAGTGTGTGCGGATCTTTCCTTCCTGCTCGCTGATGCCCTTCACGTAGATCTCGCCACGGTACTCAAAGGCAAAGCCACGCTCAGTCAGGATGGCATAGGTTTCTTCAGGCACCTGGATCTTTCCACTGACCCCAGTGCTGTCCATGCGGCTGGCCAGGTTCACTGTCTTCCCCCAGATGTCGTACTGAGGTTTCTTAGCGCCGATCACTCCTGCTACAACAGATCCATGGGCCATACCTGCCATAGAAAAGCATGGGGAGAAGACAGAAAATGAAAAAAGTGAAGGAGATTTAAATGTAAGAGGTGAAGAAAAGTGAGAGAGGAACACACAAAAAATAGCAATACTATAAAAATAGCAATAAAATATCACATTTACCACATTTTTTAATTATAGCAATACATTAAAACCAGGGGGCAGCAGTGGCCTAGTGGTTAGGGCGTTGGCCGCATGATCGGAGGATCGGGGGTTCGAACCCCTTCCCAATAGGCTGCCCTGAGGTACCCTTGAGCAAGGTGCCGTCCCCGTCATGCTCCTCCCTGCAATGGGCTGGCGACCTGTCCAGGGTGTGTCCCTCGTCCCTGTGTGAGCTGGGATGGACTCCAACACTCCCCCGCGACCCCGCTTGGGACAAGCGGCAGAAAATGACTGACTGACTGACTGACATTAAAACCATCAACCACTAGCATGTTATATTTTTTTTTTACTTCACTTTACAATAAATGCAAAAGGAAGCAGATGTATATTTATAGTCAGCTAAAGCCTAGCTGTTTTTTAGTGAAAAGCAATATTTTGTGATTATGAGTGCAAAGCACCACAGCGAAATGCTTTGCATTAAACCAAAGGAAGAGGCAGGCACCCATACATCCAACACACAGGGAGCATTGTTTGGGTTGGTACCTTGCTCAGAGGTATCTCAGGGTAACCTAGTAGTCCAGGACTCAAACCCACAACCATTTGTCAGCAGCGGCCTAGTAATTAGTGAGTTGGCCCCAGGATCAGAAGATCATGGGTTTGAATCCCAGGCCAGTAGGTTGCCCTGAGGTCGCCTTGAGCAAGGTTCCGTCCCTGTCACTGAAGCTGCCAGAACTCATCTAACGAACAAAGTCTGAGACTCTATACTGACATCTAATTTGAAAAGCACTCAGCATTCATGTTACAGATTTTGTAGTTTTTAAACAAAAACGACGAGGAGATTTTAAAGAAATGTTCTAATTAATTCTATTTATTTCTTTTTGGCACACTTCTATGCTTCAGAATCAAGAATCAAGATAATAGGTGCAAAAATGAAGGAGAAAAATCATTTCCAAAACATTCCTTTCAATCTACTAACCAATTCGGAGCTGGAAGTTGTTGAAAGAGTGTTTGTTGATTTCCTGGATGCTTTCATTCAGAGCAATGGCAAAATCAGCCAGAGCACACAGGTGGCCCCACTTATCCTCACATTGCTACAGCAAAACACACAGAATGCAAACATTCTGCATTAAAAAAATCTGTATTCATCATATATGGATAATATTTTAATAATAATTTAAATGAAAACTGCATGAAGAATAACTCATATTTTGAAAGTGATGATCAAAACTTGAGGCACATAATTACAGAAAATTGCCAATATTACTTTTTATCTACATATTTATTTTGTATAAAGCAATAAAAGTGATAAAAAGTGACTTTAAACTAAAACTTAAAATTCTCAGAGTGGCCGTGTGTGTACATGGACTTTACCTGTTTTTCTGGTGACAGACCAGACACCGCCATATATGTGCTGCCGATGGTCTTAATTTTTTCAATGTCCTGAAAACGCTCTTCCCCTAGCAGCTGTGAAAAGAGAGAGCAGGAGGAAAAAGAAAGAAAAAAATGGAATGAAATCTAGATGGAGCAGCAGGAGGTACTACTGGGCCATATGGCATATGGAATTCTGCTCTGGTTTAACCGAATAACTCCAAGCATTTTGTTTTAAAGGACAGTGACATTAAACACTGCATAAGCCACTATAGGCATTTTTTAGGGTAACAGCTCTTAATTTAATGTTAATACATGAATTTAATTTAATGTAAAGATCACAAACATTTTGCTGAGAGCTAACAGCAGTTTAAATCATTTCGTTTGGTAACTGAATCCTCTTTCCAGGTTAAAAGTACAAGCCTAAAGTGGCCAAATTAAATAATACCTTTTCTTAAGTCCTTGCTCTTGATGCTGATGACGGTCAACAGACAAATAGACAAAACGACTTACTACAGTGGTTTCAAGATCTTATACCACCAGTTTTTATTTATTGAAAAGTTTGTACAGAATGCTGGAAAAAATCCTTATGGGGAAAAAGCTTTATGGGAAATTGGTGCAATGAGTTGCTAGTGTAAACTCCTACGCTAAAACCGGATTATTATGTTCCAGAAAGTATGTATAAAACCTATTTGAAATTTTACATTTGGGATGCTGCATTTTCTCATTTGATTGGATTGAATTATCGACAGCATTCTGTAAAGCTGTCCAACCTGTGCAAGAGTAGGAATTGATGAACACATTTGTAATGGATGGTGCAAATAGGGTTTGTTCCACACCACAGCACTGTAGAGGCCCTTTAGTGCATCAGACACTCTCAATTCGATTCATGGCGGCCTGGTTAATTAGCTGAGGAAGCCGACAGCTGAAGTTTGTGGCTCACAAGGGCTGGAGCCTGACATGTGTCATTCAATACATTTTTAGTAGCTAAGAAGTTGTGTGGATGTATGTGCTCAGCCCTGACCTCGTCAAAGTCGGCGATGATCTCGTTGAGCAGTCTCAGACACTCAACTCCCTGATTGTTCATTTCAGTCTGAGAATAAAAATCAGCAAAGCCAGGAATAGAGGCAAACATCACTCCAACTGCATCATAGGACTGAGAATACAACTCCTACAGAGAGAGAGAGAGAGAGAGAGAGAGAGAGAATGTTAAGAGTGGGGAGAAAAAAATTCAGAAGCATACAGGAAGAAAAATCTACTAATTCATTATTCATCCATGATGGAGTGTTCACTGTTTTTTATGCAATTCTTTTATTAGACAGGCTGAATATCTGATTAGGCCTCATAGACCATGTTTCATTCAAGCATGACGTGACAGATACAGTGTATTCTTGCGAAAGAGTGCTGATCAACTGCTCAGTAACCTAAACCCAGGAACCAAATAAATTGAGGGCAACTTAATAAATAAATCCTCTCCAATAACTGTGATCAGTACAAATAAATGTGATCAGTAAATTATGTAATTATTGGTAATCATTTAATAACACAGTCTAAATGTAGGTACACACCAGTGTATTTTCAGTCCTTCTTAAGACCTAGTTTTATTTGACCTTTCATTCATGATCACGATCACAGAGTACTTCAGCACTACTAGCTTCATGAGATGGTCTATTTCCTCTCTACTTTTGACACTCTCAGTCTCTATTGGCCTGTTCGTAATGGTTACATCATTATTTTCTGATGTGTGGAAAAGTTTATTTGCAGGGCTGTATAATAATATGTCTGCGCTGTTGCCTATTGTTCTTCTGTGTTCAGTGTAGCACAGTGTCCTGGAAGAACTGTACTTTATTTCTCACTCAACCAATCTATGGTGAGAAGGAATGACAATATAGTTAACTTTGGCTCACTTCTCAAGGACAACCAACTAATTAGCATAAGCTGGCAAGACCATGATGTTAATACTAACAATCTAGAAATAAACAGTGTTAGAACAGCCAATCATAACCATCCTATTTGACACAATCATTTCTATTAATAGCAATAAAACTCAGCAGTTTCAAAGCTTAAAATGACGACCAGCCCTAAACAGTAGCCTAAAACCTCAAGTGCACGTAAAACCAGTCTCGGGACTATTTGCGCATGAAAGCTTACCTACTGGATACAAATCTAAAATCAACACTTCAGAATGTACCTACCACAGCATTTAGGATGGAAAGGAAAATAAGAATGAGAGAAGGAGGCACACACAGACCTGGCAGAACACAGCTGAAGCTAAGACAGTGCCCCTCCTATGTATATCTGCAGACAATGTACTACCGCAACTGACCACCAGAGGACAGTGTTGCTTCGCCGTAAATTTCATCCCTCTCTCCCAGCCCAGCAATATCGGATATTATCAATCAGTGGCCCCCTCCACACTAAAACACACTCGTACATGCACTTGAAGGGTGTGGTGCAGCCTCTGGAAAAAGAGCTGTGGGAGTAAATAACTGTTTTGACACAGCAGTGAATAATATTTCAGAAATGTATAAGCAACTGGGTCCTTCACCTTTGCCAGATTTTATGCGTGTGGAGAGAGAGAGAGAGAGAGAGAGAGAGAGAGAGAGAGAGAGAGAGAGAGAGTGAATAGATGTGGGGTTCAGATCACATTTCTTTGCCTTTATGACACTAGTGCTGAATCACCCAGCTGACAACATGGACTGACGCAAGTTATTCCACAAACATGCATACATTCTCACACACACACACACACACACACACACACACACACACACACACACACACACACACACACACACACACACACAGACATCTGGGTATCCCAGATTACCCTGAAGATTACCCTGATATGTCACCTGCCTAGAAATGAAAAGAATACACACACACACACACACACACACACACACACACACACACACACACACACACACACACACACACACCACACAAGAAGGTCTTAAGAAGGTCACAAGAAGGAAGAAACTGAGCAATAAAGACAGAATTGTACAACATATTCCATTAAAATATTACTCATTACACTATACAGAACAGAAGAGAGAGAGCGGTACAGCAAGGGACACACAGAGAAATGGAGATAAAAGATCACAGATGAAGAGGGGCAACTGGAAATAGAGAGTGAAATGGAGATAGAGTGACGAACATAGAGATGGAGTGAGATAAAGCCCCTGAAGCTACATCAGTGGTTGGTTCTGTCTCAGAAATCCTCTAGTTCTGTCGCATTCGAGACTGACAGCATGTTATTAGTGTCAAACCAAAGCACACGACACACACATTTGTGTGTGTGTGTGTGTGTGTGTTTGTGCCATGCATGGGTGGGACTATTGAAAGGGACTATTAGCACAATTCCCTCTTTTGGTTTTGCTAAAATCCTAAAACAACATAGTTTTCACACAATGGAATTAGGCAATTGCCCTAAGGGTGTTGGCAATACATAGAAGTCAAATATGTTGATTCTAGTATTGCTACACAGTATATAAGGTGATCCACTGTGACTGCCCCTAAGAATCAAAAGAGAAAGAAGAAGAGGAAGACGGGAAACCACACTGGTGACAATTTTATAATTATTGATTACGTACGAGACAAGGCATTAGAAATACCATTCCAGTATCCTCACTGAAGTGAAAGTGACTATTTGTCATTGTGAAACACAGCACAGGACATTGTGAACCACAAAAAAATGCTTCCTCTGCATTTAACCCACACACACAGCGCTGCAGTGGGCAGCCATGTCCAGTGCCAAGGAAGCAGTGTTGGGGGAAGGTACCTTGCTCAACAGTAACTCAGGGCAACCTACTTGAATATGAACTTATGACCTTCTGTCCATACCTAATCACTAGGCCACCACTGTCCCATAGCCTTGAATCACTTCACTCATTAACTGGGAAATCCAAACGCTCTATGTATTGTGGACCTTTCTGTGTGGAGTTTGCATGTTCTCCCCATCTGACAAGGGCTACTTACAGTCTAAAGGCTTTCACACATTAAAGGCTAAATTGCCCCTAGGGGTGTGTGTGTGTGTGTGTGTGTGTTTGTGTATTTGTGTGTGTGTGTGTGCATGTGAGTGTGTGTATATGTGCCCTGTGATGGACTGGTGACCTGACCTGGATGTTTTCTCACCTTTGGACCTTTGAGAACTTCTGCACAACCCTCACAACCCTGGTTAGGATAAAAGCAGCTCAGATAATGGATGGATGGATGGATGGATGGAAAGATTGATGCTACATTGGATTGTGTTCACTGTCAAGGATATGCACTTCTTTTCAATTATTAAAAACTACAAAACATATCATTTAAATGGGTGTGTGCAAGCTCTGAAAGTTGGGACATGTATGAAGTAAGGACCTCGTTGTCTCTGTCCTTTTCTAGGAAGTGGCGAGCGACATGACTGGGCAGGATGTTTCGCAACATATTCTCATTGTGTTCCCGTAACTCTCGCATTTCATTGATCTCCTCCTTGGCCTGCACACGCCATAGGAAGTCCAGCCGAGCCGTATACTCCAGCTATGAAGAGAAGGGAAAAAAAGAGAGAAATACATAAGATACACATTCCAAATTCTTTATTTAATCTTCTTACAATTCCTACAGGCCTACACTTGGGTGCTTTATTGGAAACACTTATCCTGCAGTTGAGAGAATGATTTTACCTGTACCATGTCATGTAGAACAAAAAAAGAGAATAACAGAAACAAAAGCAGGATAAGCATCTCAGATAATGGATAGATTGACAAATAAACACTATATATGCAAAAAAAAAAAAAAATCGTGTTTCTGTTTTTTTCCAATGCTAAGCATGAAATTTCAGTGCTGTTAGGCAACTCTTTCTGTCTCCAAGAATTTGTAATGTAAAATGCAGCCATTTTCATTTAAAATGATCAACTCAACATTAGAGATCTTTAGGAACTTCCAGAAGTGTTTTACAGATTTGATCTTAATCTCTTAGTAAACTGCAGGGAAACTGCAAATTGCATATTTAGTATTCTATTTTATTTACACTTTGAACAATTTATTAAATATTTATTGGATTTATTTTCAAAGCTGGATAGAAACCCGGCTAATTACTGACTATATTGATTGTTTGTCTATTTTGGCACATTTTATCAGCCCCCCTCTTTCCCACCAGTGGAAAGAGGACACCACTGACTAGATATTATTTCTCAGCACAGCAGTAACACCAGAGCGGTAATGGATTGTTAATGTGTGTGTCAGTGGAGTGAGTGGAATCAGGCACAAGGGAGGTTTGCACCTTACTGTTGCTGCTGCTGCTTATCCACACTATGTGGATAAAGCTGGAAACCCCTGATTAAGTAAAACTCATAGCAAAAGAACATTTACATTTGTGGCATTTAGCATATGCGCATATCCAGAGCAACTTCCATGTCCTAGTTACAGGGACAGTCCTCCTGGAGTAATTCAGGGTTAAGGGTCTTGCTCAGGGATCCAGTAGTGGTAGTGCTGGAGGTGAGATTTGGAGAACCTGGGCCATAGGTCCATAGGCAAGTACCCTACCACTAGACCATTACCACCACCACCACCCAAAGAACAAAATCTCATGTATGTTTGGTCTCCATAACAGGCCTGAAACCATACTTTACATACTTTTCAGAAGGACACAGTTTAGTTTTACAGCTCAGCACAATGACAACAAGTTAAACTTACTCCAGCAAAGCCTGACTAAAAGACTTCACTCACTTGGAGAGCAAAAATATATTGCCTGAATGCCCATTACAATTAAACTTACTTGCTTTTTCAAATGACAAGCAAACTGAAACTGAAACTAACAGTAGCTGTGTTGATACAGCCATTACTTACAGCATGTCATATTAAATTCAGAAAGAGTGATTGATACAGTTCATGTTTATGCAATTAAAAAAGTAAATGAATAAAATTATTGCAGAAAAGTGCACAAGTAAGTAAAGGTCAGCTTTCTACAGAGTTGGCATTCAATTGGTGTAAAACTTTTTCTTCTTCTCCTTTTTTATTTCCCATTTAGGGTTTGCCACAGCAGATCATTGTTTCCATTTCTTCCTGTCTTCTGCATCTTCCTCCTTCAAACCGATGGTATTATATTCTTTACTTGCAAAAATGTAAAAAAGTAAAAAGTAGTTAGTCGAAAGACATTTCTACCAGATGTTTCTGTGCAAAGCAAACTGAACCTCACACTGTATTAATATAATTCAAAGAACAAAATAACAAACAAATAACAAACATATAAACAAAAAACTGAAAAAGTGAATATCACCGTCACTGTTTCACTCTCATCCATGTCTCTATAGTTCGCTGTCATGGAACTCATGCTCAATGCACAACTCTTTTTGAGTTTTGTTAAGACTTATTTAGATTCTGCTTTGGGTTGTTTTATATCATTTATATCTTCTGTCTGGTTAGATCTGTTTCATCTTGCTTGGACTTCTTACATCTGCCTTGTAGGATCTGTACTGATGGATACACTGATACATATCTTATTACAGTCTGACATCTGCTGTATTTGGAGACAAAGGCAATACTTTGAAAGCTTCATTCATGTTCCTCAAGCCCTTCAAGAACAATCTGTGCAATGTGGTAGCAAAGCAATTAGGGAATTACTTGCCTTGCTCACACAGTGCAATCTGGAGCCATCACTTTTACAAGAAAACACAACACACATAACCAGCCATCCATGTGATTAAAAAAGGGACTAATTTGACTTGGGTGTCTTCTCCCATTGCTTCAAGGTCCAAATCTGATGTTTCCAGACAAACTTTTTGAGATTTTGATGGTGGACAGGGACTGGTGCTTTGCTTCATAACGTTCATAACCACATTTTGAAGTATTTCTACTGATGGTTTTTACCAAACAAGATTGCATTTATTGGCACACAAATTGATGAGTCTTTGGTGTCAAAAACCCTCTTACTGGTCTCCTTGGATCCCTGTTGAGTACATACTCACAACTGCTGACCGGAGCAGACCCCACAAGACATGTCTTTTCCAACCAACTTGTCTGCCAATAATAATGTGACCTTTGTTAAAGGCCCTAAAGGCCTCAATGCCTGCCAATTTCTCCAACCCCCATTCAGTAATGTCCTAATATATGCCAGACCTTGACATGTGCAATTATGACAAGATAATCGACGATATTTGCTCTACTCTGTGACTGAACATAATGTTTTGGCTCAAGCAGCAGCAACATCAATAACAATTCCATCTTCCAAAATGAACAATGCTTTTTTGCACATTTAAACTCCGATAGAATCTTTGGTGCTAAATGACAGAAAAGGTTGACACTGCTCATGTTCCAGTGTTGTAAAAGAACAGACTGGGCATGGTGCAAGCTGTGAAGAATGTGTGTGTGCATGTGTGTGTGTGTGTGTGTGAGAGAGAGAGAAAGAGAAAGATTATATTGAATGCAGTGTGAAAGATAATTTTGTGAACTAATTAAATGAGCAAGGCGAGGAGTGTGTGTGGGGGCGAATACCATGGCTGTTTTCAGAGTGATTATTAAAAGCACATCCACAATTAAAAGCATATCTTAAAACCTGACCCTCATTATCACGTTCTGTAAAAGACAAACGCACGTGCCCGGGCACACACACACACATACACACACACACACACACACACACACACACAAAACCAAAACTCAGCAGCATGAATAACACATTAGCACAGAATCAGAATTAGTTTTTTTTTATATTTTTCATTATTCAATATTATTCAATCAGAAGTATCTCACCTCTTTCACATGTGACACTAAGCTAGGGCTGTTTGGTCAGCTGTACTGACAATATAGATGCACTTATTGGTTTACAGTTACATACTGTAGCCACTTCCTTCTGGTTGGCCCCATCCGTTAGCTTCATTTACCCTGATCATCAATGCACAGGACCACCTTAGGACCATAAGGTATTTTTTGGGTGGTGGACAAGAGTTATCATAACAGATTATTTAATTCTAAGTTCATTAATTTAAGTCTAATTATCATGATAGATGTCATGTTTGACATGACAATGCTGGTTTTATGGCATCTGTCACAACAATTTATGAGAAGGGTAATATTGTTTTATTATTCATTGCGGCATATAATATCTGCTATGACACATTAATGGTATTACGTCAGTATTACACAGCAGCATTCAAGTATTTTCATATCACTTTAGCACCTTATTTGAATACTAGATACTTTATAGATGCTCTAACTACATTCAACTACATAAATAATTATATTATTTACATTTATTAAATGCAAATAAACTTTAATTAGAATACAAATGATTCTTTTAAAACTAAAAATTTGTCCTAGAAATTGAACATTGACATAAACCTAATCCTATTTCTAACCCTAATGTAACAGTGGCGGGGTGTGGGAAGGACGTCAACGCAGAGCCAGTATTCTGGAATGCAACTTTATTAAACGTAAACCAAAACATAGAACCAAAAATGCCACCATTAACTGCAAGGCTTTGACTTGTTAATGAACCGTGCTCTGTTCTGACTCACTGGGGCTTAAATAACAGCTCCAATGAAGCACACCTGTGTCTCCATGAGCCCAGGTGTGCTCAGTCAGAACAGAGCGCCATCTGTCGTGCCCAACCAGAACCATAGGCACGACAGACTGTGACACCTGAATCTAACCCTAACACAGTTGGTGATCCATTTTATTTCAGATTGTTTGTTTTGAGACAGGGATTTCAGAGTTAGTTAATGATGAAAGTGTAGATTATTTTTGGCTGACCTTCAGATAGAAAGTGACCCCTTCATTGTTCCCAAAATCTTGAAATATTAAAAAAAAAATATTCCAAAATTTTGCCTTATGTATATGTATATAAATATTATGTATTTGCATTCTACATTATATATTATTGTAAGTCAAATAGTTATAATTATATATGTATGACTTATTTTACATTTACTGTCATTACCTGCAACTGACAATAAAACTCAGAAACAGAGAAAAAACTGCACTAGAAGGTTTCATATTTTGACATCTAGTAAATCTTATTTGTTCCTGTGATGACGTCTGATGTCTTTATAATTGTTATTTATTAAGCATCTTAGCTTGTAGCCCAACAGCAATGGCAGGCTTTGAAAGCACAAGTGGCTTTAATTTTCAGTCCTTCTTTAATTATTCAGTTGGTTTTAATGTCTTTCTTGGGAGCAGTGAAGGATGGAACAGAATATGCCACTTTGAGCCTCATTTGGGATTCTGTCACCTTTTAAAACCTTGGTTCATGACCAAGGTCAGGGCTTTATTCTTTACAGCGACATACTTGGTGTCCATTGGATTAAGTAATTCAAATCCTTTTTACTGGATTAATTTTCACTCTGTTTTCTGTCAGTGTTTGTCATTACAGCTTGCCCCCGCCCCACTCTAGGGCTCTCCTACTAAATGATACTAAACAGAGAGAGAGAGAGAGAGCTCTCCCTTCCATTTTCCATAGCCATGTAGCCTCAAGGATTCATAAACTGTAAAATAACATGGTTCTCTCTGAATATATTCATGATATTAAAGATCCCAAACTAGATCCTGAAATGAAAAAAAAATCTGCTCTATTACATAGTGCATGTTGAAAGCTATTTAATGCAGCAGTTAAGTATGCATTGACATAAATCAGTGAGTTTCTCCAAAATAAATTTGTTACACTACTGGCCAGACATTCTGGCTTGAGTACACTTTCAAATAAGAAAAAAAAAATAATGATAACAAGCCCTTATTTGCAGCATCCATTCTCCCAGCACCTTTCTTAGAAACAAATGTTACATGTAAAACTACAAAATTGCAAAATTGAAATGGGATAAATTGTAAAATAAAACAAAATAAACAAAAAAGCATTATTAACTGTTATAGGATTATTACCTTTACTTTTTTTTTTTTTTTTACTTTTTTTCATCCTGTATCAGCAAAGCCCAATGTAGTGTTGTTCAGATCAGTTCCCTTTATCGTGATACATTTTCCTTTGTTAACTGATTTGGTGAGGAACAAATGTGTTGCCCATCTTACATGGATTACAATGATTCACCAAAGAATGGGTATTATGTAATTTATCGACCTTTCTTTTTTTTTTCCAAATAAATAATCCCTTTATTGGGCTCCAGAACAGAATATGAAAAGGCACTGGTTTTGTAACATCACAAAAAGAATGAATTCAGAATGTTTTTTTACAGCAACTATTCAATATGTGAGCAGTAGAGAGTGGTACTTAAAAGTGATATTATGTTTAAGCATGCTGTTACTTACTCCATTCTGGCAAAAAATAAGAAAAGAACCAAGCAATGATGAATTGTGATCTTCTGAAGTAAAACATTATCTTTGATAACTTTGTGTTTTTATATGCCTCAGACAGTTCTATAAATAAAAATAAATCTTTTCCTCTAATTTTCAAAAAATAAATTAATGGCAATTCTACAGGATGGCATACACAAAGAAAGCAATATAGCTTAGTCTGGGCTCTTTGGCCCTAAAGTACGCATAAGCAGGTAGAATGTTGTTGTGGTAGGCAGTAACCAACTCTAGCCAGCAGTCTACTGATGGAGGAAAAAAGTGCTGCAGTTTTCATGTGAAAATGTGCCATTGTGAAACACAGCACAGCACACAGTGAACTACAACAAAATGCATCCTCTGCCATTAACACACACACATGCAGCAGTGGGGAGCCATATCCAGTGCCTGGCGAGCAGTGACATTTTGAGGGGGGGGGGCTGAAGGGAAATGTTCAATGTGAAATTAAACTGAACTTAATTCAGTTTGCTGCACATTTGGACCACTTTCAGTTTCTCAACAGAGCAGCCAAAAACACCTGCTTTACTGTCTAAACCCTTTCCCTCAAGCTCCCCCGTTTTAGGACTTCATCTCAATGTCACTCGGTACACAGTGTGCAAAAAAGTCTGTAGAAATTCTGGACTTTTATTAATGTTATAATGTTTTATTAAGCAATGTTTCTATGGTAGGTTGTAATAAATAAGGAATGTAAGGAAAATTTACAGATCAATTATGTGAAACAGTCGTTAAAATAATGTGCATTGTTATTATCTGGAGGGCTGCTTTATCTAATAACTGTGATTCCTGGAAATCATACTTTTTTATTTCCCCCCATTACTAGCTGAAGGATGTTAAAAATAGCTGCATGTCATCTGACTTTCTTATTGAAACTGTCTGCACATTCGGCACAGCGCCAGAGGATTACTAGAGTGATATAGCTCATGAAACTCAAGCCTACCCACTAGCTCTGTTCTCTGGGTGAGGCTGAGCATTGTATTGCTGTAACAGATCTTGAAGAATGGCAGAGGCCTTATTAAACACAATTATAGAGCAAGAGGGCTCATGTTCAGTCTGAAGGCACTGTACAGTCTCAGGGGCACCATTCACGCACAGATGCACATATCAACCTTTAGAAAGTAAAAAAAAAAGTTCACTTCCATATACAAACCATTTTGAAGACCCTGAAGGACCTATAAATGGATGGATATTTAAGAAACCAGGAGTAAACTTTTAAGATAGCATTTAAAGCTTAAAATAATTAAAAGATCCTAAAGCAATTGTGTTGTTAATTTCTAGAACCCATACATTTAATCTGAAAACCACTTAATTTCTGAAAGTGTAGACCACAAACCCCTCAGAGACCCTAAGAAAACCGGGGGTAGAGTGTTGGGGAAAAAAGGAACTAGCAAGTGAAGTTTTTTAATCTCTTCTCAAGCTTCTTGTTGGTTTTAAAGAAAGCAGAAAAAAATTGCATCTGTCTTAATGCTCTCAAGCACACAGGCTAAAATCTTTTTCTCTTTCTCCACCCCCCATTCTCTCTCTCTCTTTCTCTCGCTCTCCTCCTATGTCTATCTCTGTTTCATTACCCTGCAGGTCTTCGACTGATCTCCAGCATCAAAGACAGCAATTCAACAGAGTGAACTTAAAAAGCCTCCTGTTTGCCCTCTTTCACAAACACACACATAGACCCACACACACACACAAACCATCCTGAAGAGCTGAGCTTTTATTTAGTGGCTGAAAAGGCCCTATGAAATAGCCAATGGCCCGGCTGTGTTTCCTAGTAACACATGACCTTATAAAGGCGCACACACGGACACACCTACACACACAAACACACACACACACACACACACACACACACACGCACACACACACACACACACACACACACACACACACACGAACACACACACACACACACACACACACACACACACACACACACACACGCACACACACACACACACACACGCACACACACACACACACACACATACACACAAGCTTTGAATCCAGTAAAAGCCATGGAGAGAAAATGAGAAAGAGAGGTGGAGAGAAAGAATGTGAGAGAAAGCGAATTGCGCGTGTGTGAGTGCGTGTGTGCGTGCGTGGTCTCACCTGTTGTCCATGATAGAACACCGCTAACAGGAACATAGCCATCAGCAGCAGAGATGTCCTCTTGGTTCCCAGGAAGTTTTCAGTGTCACTGGGGCAACAGAACAGAAGAAGTCATCAGTGAAGTTTATCAGAGCATTCAGCCCATTCGGTCAAAAACAAAACAAACCCCCCCAAAAAAAGAACAAAAACAAAATCCATTCCCTGGCCACAGTGAGTCACAGCAATGCACCATTTACCAGTATTAACAGTATATATTCTTTATATTGTATATATTGTTTATTGAACAGTATATACAGTATATATTATACAGTGCAATGATTACATGGAAACAAAGCAAAAAATATGTATTAGATCTGTTCCTTGCAGAGGATGGATGTATACCCATTTTCACCGAAATCAGCACTATCATTGCTACAAAAAGCAGCAATACTAGTATGTTCATTTTCATGCATTTTTTGCCTTTTTGAAGATACAAACAAGTGTGTGTGTGTGTGTGTGTGTGTGTGTGTGTGTGTGTGCATGAATGTGTGTGTGTGTTTGTTGACTTCTGGCTGAAGGAACATTCCCTGCTAATAATGTTTTTTTCGTCAAATCATAGATGTGTGCAAGTGTTTAGCTGAATGAAAATTTTGGGGCTGATTTTATGTAGCTAAGTATTCAGAAAACCAGATCACATCAAGCAGTTTTTTACAGGGTAAAAATGAATAGATTACACAGTGCTTCATGGACTGTAAGTATTATATAATCTACTGACCCATACAAAGATCGGCCCTGTGGAGAGTGTGTACTCACCTCTGGTTGCTAAAGTTATTGTAGCTGGAGATGGTGTCATAGCGAGTGAACAGTGAGTGGTAGAAAGCCTCGGTCAGTAGTGAGTAGATGGCGATCATTAGCAGCAGGATGGCCAACTTCAACACAGAGTTTAACCGCAGAAACACAGCGCATGTCACCATCGCCAACACACCCGTGAACACAAAATACTGTAAACAACAAACAACAAACATCCCAGTAAATGCAAAATACTGCAGACAACAAAACACTAAGAAGAATGTTTGCATAAAACTGTTAATACTACAGACAATAAAAAAGGAATATGCACAAAAACAAAAGAACAAGCCTTCAAACGACAATGCATAAAAAATGTGGCACAGATTACAACTTTACTACTAACACAATCAAACAACCATTAATCTGAGAATCAGTTTATAAGTGACAATTATAAAATCCTCTAAGTTAGAGGCTGCAAATAAACTTAGGGGCTACAAATGCAAAACCGTAAGAATGACATTAGCCTGTAATATCAGAGGTTCTGCAAACACAAGCTTTTAGCAAAACTCATAAAAATAATAATAATAATAATAATAATAATACAAATGGATGAATGAAACTACATGTTTATGCAGAAGTAAGGCTACCCAACCATAAGCATTTCACAAAAAATGGCAAAATTCAGAACAACTAATTGGATCAGTCAGTGATAACATGAACAACCACCACAGGGCAGGGGTAGAGGAATCACAATCCACTGCTTGAAGTGGAAAGCATCAATAAACACTCTTGAGATTAGTCACAAAGATTCTGATTGTTATGTAAAAAAAGAACTGATAATACAAAGAATAATCAATTCCAAAGTAATAGAAAGGCGAAGGTGTGGAGAAAGAAAGGATATAAAAAAACAAGCTCCTATGTGAAGCATGGTGGAGGAACTGTCATGCCAAGTCTAGAACAGGCTTGATAAACTTAATTGAAAATGTAATATTTTTCCATTGGTGGCTGCAGAATGAATTCTGAAACCTACAGTAACATATTTGGCACTTTTGTTTGCTTTTATTCACTTTAAAATATTTGGTTCCAATTTTTATGGTTGAAAAACTGTTAGGTCAAATACACAAGCTGTTATGTTCTATGTGATTTAACACATCTAGATGTAATTACCATGAAAAAAAAACTGATTTCTCATCTCACACTCATCCTTTGATCCCAAATGTCTTCAGTGCACAGCAAACAAAAATGAGCTAGCCTTGCTGTTCCAATAGTTTGGGACCATATATGGCTGCAAAATGCCATGACTGCAAAAAGGCAGACTAACCTTTAAAGTAGCTCATATTATGTCACATTCTTGCCCAAAATGACATTTGAATGTTTTGTTTAGTTTACTGTTTTTATTTTTAACATTTTACCTTTAGACCTGAATTAATGACCCACTATCTACTAGACAATTAAGCTATTTGAGGTAAAATGTAAGGGACACTGAGAGAAGCAGAAGTACAGGTTTATTATTATTATATTTATGGTTAGGCATAAGGTTATCATATTTACCCATATGCCTCTGCTGCAGATTAGAAAGACTGCATGACAGAGAAAAGAGCTAAATAGTCAACCAAAAATATGCAGTAGCAATAGTAAGTAAAAAATGTAACTTTTATTTAAAAACCATTAACAAAATGATGTTTACTGCATAGACAATTAGCACAACAGACAGAAAACTGCACAGCTATCTGCTAATTACCCATGAAAAGCAGATCTACCTCAAGGGCACACACATTTCAACACAGCTGATAAATCTGCAGGAACATGGTATTATACCTTCCTTATGAGAAGAGGTTCATGTTAGTAACAGCTTATACATGTTAAGGGCCTTCCTACATTTTTTCAAAAGGCCCATCTATGATGTTAATGTGTTTTGTGTATCAAAAGCAGTAAAGTTTTATGGGTTATGTGAACACTCAGAATCTCTCTATAACCATTACAATTAAACATTAAACATTATGCCTTTAAAACTCAGGCATGAAAACAAATCATCAGATTATGTGTACAGTATAGCATACAGTCCATATCAAAACATTGTTTTTATTCTACAAGGTGTATTTATTAAGTGGGTTAAAATATCTGCCATTCAACTTTAATATAAAGAGGTTAGTTTAATATAAAGAATGTTAGTTATGTAGTTGCTCTGTTCTCCACTGGATGGCTTGCTAGTGATATTTCTACAATATTTTATGGTTGATGTGAGCCCTGTTTTGCAGAAAAACAGACCTCTGGGTAGAGGCAGCCAGGGATGGAGGCTGAAGCATCGAACGTGCCATTCCTGAATACGTCCCAGATGGATTTGTCAACATTACACCACAACTGGAAAAAGAGAGGAAATGAAACAGTACACATATGACTTTTTACTGTTGTTAACCATTTTTTAAAAACTAATGTAGTACACTGTACACCTAATATATAACACCAAATAGATAATTTGATTAAATAAAATTCCCCATTAGCTATTATTGGCTTGACTTGGTAAAATATGAGCCAAGGATCATGATTCATCCCTAAGGTGTACCTCCATGAGCGTGGGAATAATAAAGGTGATGAAAATGCCATTTTTGCATTTAAGCATCATTAACTATTTAACATTGATCATGTTTGTTAACTCATTTATTGCCATTTTTGCTAGCCCTGCCTCTAAAGCTTAATGCCATTCTGCCCACTGATGCTCAGCCAATCACTCAATGCTCCAATCAATACTTTTTTGCTGATTAAACTTTCTGACTGACATTTAAAGGATAAATGAGGGAAATAACAACAAAGGTTAGAGGTAAACAATAATCATCACATTTCATCACTCAATTTTTTAATCAGACATTTGATTCATTATTTAATAATATCTGATCATTTTTTGTCAATATGTACCTTTTCAGTACAGTTGTAAACTAATAAGAATTGTACTTTATTGTTCTTTAAAAATTGATATGCATTTTCCATCTCATGCTGGTATAAATTAGTTTCATGGGGTTCCAGTGTCCAATGTGCAGTGTAAAGAACAGTTTGTTAAGTAACTGTGTGCAATGTATAGTATAATGGTACAGTGCAGTGGGTTTATGTATAATGTACAGTATAATTGTTTGTGCTGTGGGTTACAGTACAACATACAATGTGATGAACCATTCTATGGGAAAATGTATAACAGGCCATATCAAATCCAGATATATTCCATAGAGAAAAAAACAATGTACAGCACAATGTAGAAGGTATGGTGTAATATATAAACCTATAGGATAGAATACATGTACAGTGTATATGTACATTATGCTGTGTAGAGTGTAATGAACAAGGCTGTGGGTTAGTGTACAGTGTATAATGTAATGAAACAAGGCTGTGAGTTTAATTATTTTAGAGTGTATAATGCGAAAATGAACAAAGGCTGTGGGTTGATGCACGGTATATGTAATGAACAAAGGCTGTGGGGTTAGTGTACAGTGTAATGAACAAGGCTGTAGGTTGAGTGTAGAGTGTAAAATATAATGAACAAGGCTGTGGGATTTAGTGTACAGTGTATAAGTAATTGAACAAGGCTGTGGGTTAGTGTAGAGTGTATAAAGTAATGAACAAGGCTGTGGGTTAGTGTACAGTGTATAAAGTAATGAGAACAGAGGCTGCAGCCAAGGTTAGTGTAGAGTGTATAAAGTAATGAACAAGGCTGTGGGTTAGTGTAGAGTGTACAATATAATGAACATGGCTGTGGGTTAGTGTACAGTGTAATGAACAAGGCTGTGGGTTAGTGTACAGTGTATAATGTAATGAACAAGGCTGTGGGTTAGTGTACAGTGTATAAAGTAATGAACAAGGCTGTGGGTTAGTGTAGAGTGTATAAAGTAATGAACAAGGCTGGGGTTAGTGTACAGTGTATAAAGTAATGAACAAGGCTGTGGGTTAGTGTAGAGTGTACAATATAATGAACATGGCTGTGGGTTAGTGTACAGTGTAATGAACAAGGCTGTGGGTTAATGTACTGTGTCCAGTGTAATGAACAAGGCTGTGGGTTAGTGTACTGTGTACAGTGTAATGAACATGGCTGTGGGTTAGTGTACTGTGTACAGTGTAATGAACAAGGCTGTGGATTAGTGTACAGTGTAATGAACAAGGCTGTGGGTTAGTGTACAGTGTAATGAACAAGGCTGTGGGTTAGTGTACAGTGTAATGAACAAGGCTGTGGGTTAGTGTACTGTGTAATGAACAAGGCTGTGGGTTAGTGTACTGTGTAATGAACAAGGCTGTGGGTTAGTGTACAATGTACAGTGTAATGAACAAGGCTGTGGGTTAGTGTACTGTGTAATGAACAAGGCTGTGGGTTAGTGTACTGTGTACAGTGTAATGTACAAGGCTATGGGTTAGTGTACAGTGTAATGAACAAGGCTGTGGGTTAGTGTACTGTGTACAGTGTAATGAACAAGGTTGTGGGTTAGTGTACAGTGTAATGAACAAGGCTGTGGGTTAGTGTACTGTGTACAGTGTAATGTACAAGGCTATGGGTTAGTGTACTGTGTACAGTGTAATGTACAAGGCTATGGGTTAGTGTACAGTGTAATGAACAAGGCTGTGGGTTAGTGTACTGTGTACAGTGTAACGAAAAAGCTGTGGGTAAGTGTGCAGTGTATAATGTAATGAACAAGGCTGTGGGTTAGTGTAATGTGTACAGTGTAATGAACAAGGCTGTGGGTAAGTGTACAGTGTATAAAGTAATGAACAAGGCTGTGGATTAGTGTACAGTGTAATGAAAAAGGCTGTGGGTTAAGGTGCAGTGAACAATGTAATTTAAACTGAAGTGGAGTGTGATTATGTACATTGTACAGTGCAATGTTCATTGCTATGGGATAAATATCTGAGAGTTAATATATACTGTATAATATAACATACAATGTCATTGGTCAATGTATAGAATACTATGTAATGCACAGTTTTGGGTGAATGTACTGTGTGTAGCGCAATGCACAGCTACATAGGTTAGTAATGAAAAGTGTAATGTGCCATGTGTTAGGGTAATGTCTAGTGAACAGTGTAATGTGTCTTAAGTTAAAGTAGAGCGTACACATTAATATACATTGTCCTGGGTCAGGACAACAGTTATTAGGTTAATGTATAGTGTATTGTAATGCACCATTTCTTGGGTTAATGTGTAATGTACAGTACAAGACTGGTCCAATGACTCCAAATCACAAAAGTCTTAACTTAAATCCCATTGAAACGCTGAGGAAGTCCTTAAAATGGGCCATTCATTCACAAATATTCCCCAGTGTGGCTCTATTTAGTTTTAAATTCACTCCTACACCATTCCATAAAATGCTCTTTAGGGAACCAAAAAGTCTTCTTTTGGAGTAATCACCAAACAAGTCCTCATGCCCCCCTAGACAATTCACATTTTTGATCAATACATGGACCATTTGGGGAGCTGAAGGACCAATCTGAAGACCTTTTCCTACAGCATCCAACAAAGAGCATACCTTTTTAAAAGACCTTAATGTACAGGAATAGAAAGAACATTGTGAGAGTTGATTTGTTTATATTGTGTGTGCAAGAGACTAGATGTAAGTGTAGTAAGGCAAGCTTTGCTGGAGGTGGCTTTAAATGGTTTTTAAATTGTGTTGATGGAAGGAAAAATTGTGTAAGAGTTATCCTGAAGGAAGAGTATGTTTTGGAGGTCAGATAAGATGATGAGTTTGAAGCTGGAAGTTGAAGGTGTGACAATGAATGTTGTTAGTGCTTATTCCCCACAAGCTGGATGTGAGATGGAAGAGAAAGAAGTATTCTGGAGTGAGTTAGATGGAGGGAGTCGGATAGATGAGCAAAAACAGGCCCAACCAGGTCAGAGAATGATATGCAAGTTTTTCCTTGCCTCTGTTGCCCTTGGCTTACCCAACTGGGGCTCGGACCCGGATTCTGTAAAGCTGCTTAGTGACAGTTGTAAAAAGCACTGTATAAATAAAAAATAAAGTTAAAGTTAAAGTTAAAGAATGGAGATGCCTGGCAAGTGGAAAAGGTGAAGACCAAAGAAGAGGTTTATAGATTTGGTGAGAGAGGACATGCAAGGGGTCGGTGTAAAATGAGGAAGATGCAGAGGATCGTAAGGAATGGAAATGGAAGATTGTGAGAGTATGACAATGAACCTCAGGAACTTGTTCAAAGGTAGACTCTGAGGATAGCGTGTGCCAAGCCTTCCTGTGTCCTTGGAGGTTCTGTGTGTGTGTGTGTGTGTGAGTGTGTGTGTGTGTGTGTGTGTGTGTGTGTGTGTGTGTGTGTGTGTGTGTGTGTGTGTGTGTGTGTGTGTGTGTATTTGACTCACAATGTTAATGATGGCAGCTAGGAAGTTGATCAGGATGGAGAGGAGGATGACAACGTTTCGGGCCATGTATGTCTCATTCACCCAGCAACATGCCTTGCGCAAAACCAGTGGCAGACACTTGTAGTCTTCAGCTGTCGTCACGACAACCAGACAGCTGTGCAATAAGATGAGCACTGAGAACTGGATCACCATGGTTGCCACCCTATAGACACATACAGAGAGAACCTTAAAAGATTCTTTTCACAGCTGCTTGGTGAAAAGCATTTGTGCCCATGAGAGACCCCCAGGTAAGTCAATAAGGAGCAAATCAGCAAATCTAAACAAAAGCAAATTAATTGAATTGTATTATCAGAACTAATCAATGCTCTGTGAAGAAATACTTCTTTAGAGTGAAGCATACTTTACATAGGAAAATGGCAATTTTATCAGTTTGTTTTCTGCTTTGTTACTGCCTCGTTGTTTAAATCACAACACATAAAGTCCATTATTTGGACAAAGCTGTAAAAAAAACTTTCCATTTTGAAATCATTGGTTCATATATAAATTTAAACCAACACATTTACATATATCAGCCTATCCATCCTAAACCTCCTTGAAATGCTCTGCTAGCAGGTCTGCCGACATGCAAGGTGAAATCTCTTCAGACGGCTCAAAATGTGGTGGTATGTCTGGTGTTCAATCAGCCAAATAGGTCTCATGTCACTCCATGACTCACTGACCTCCACGGACTATCCTTGGCTGCCTAAATCAAATTCAAGTCACTAACGCTTGCCTACAGAGTGATTTCAGGATCTTCCACTGAGTAATTTAAACTTCATCTTACAGGGTTACAAGCCTTCTCGGTCACTGCGTACCTCTAAGGCCATCCATACACAAATGGAAATATCAGTCCAGACTATTCTTATTCTTGCTTCACTAATGGTGAAACAATCTTTAAAATACCAGGGCATCCCTCTCTACCTTCTAGTAGCTCTTGAGCTCTTTACTGAGAGCACTCCTTACACACTCTAACCCCTAAATTGACCTATTCTCTTCTTACTCCTGCTGAACTCATACTCTTTGCTTTTAAATTGTTTAAACTTTTTAGTACTTAATGTTCACTCCTCAGTTTTACTGCACTGGAGTTTGATTGTCTTCTCTAGCTGGTCACTTTGGATGAAAGTGTCTGCTAAATGAGTGAATGTAAAGGTAATGTAACCCTGTAGCTCTGCCCATCCTCACTATGTATTTTAGCCTGACCTGCTTTTTGAATGAGGGTTGGTAATCAGAAGAAAGACAAATTACATATATCTGTTTTGAAGGCACAATAACAAAAACAGCCTTTTTTAATTTTAAGGGATATAGAGAGATTTAAAGTGGTCACATAATAAAAGAAAACAGGTTTTGGTATATAAACCACATAAAGGTCTAAAGAGGACCTCAGGGAAAACTGCAGAAAAGGGGCCTTTAACACACACCTATTCATGTAAAATTTAATGAGGTTTTCAGCATACACAACCCCACATTTCATAACTATCTGTGTGTGTGTGTGTGTGTGTGTGTGTGTGTCTGTGTGTGTATTTGTTACCTTGCGGATGGCAGCAGGCTCTGTATTGCTGTGATGAAGAGGAGCACGATGAAGGCACACACCAGATTAGATTTAAACACCTCATCCCTCATCTGGGAGTACTGTGAAACATACACACACACACACACACACACACACACACACACACACACATATATATATATACACAATTAGGAGATGACACAATCAAAAGACTTTTCACATGTGCTCAAGTTATCACTTCTGATGAGAAAGTGGAGAAGGGATCATTTCCTTTCTTTCTTTCACTCCTTCACACATACACACATACACATACACTCTCCTTGCTCAGTGTCTGTGGTTGGTTAAAAAGAGGATGCGTGATGTCAGGGTTTGGAGGCAAGGCAGACCTTATGAATAAGGCATGCGGAGTAGAGGTCAATGGCCAGGACACCAATGATCGCGGATGAGGTGCCAGTGATAATGTGAAAGACAATAGAAAACGCTGCATGCATGGTGATTGGTCATGAGTAACCAGAGGGCAAGGCAGTTGTTAGGCAGCACAGGTTATTCCAGCCACTCACTGATAACCAATGGCATTCCGCATTGCTCCTGATCTGCATTAAAGGAATTGTAATATGTTTAGTCTCTGTCTGCCGCACCTGCAACACACAGCTGATTACCACACAATCATTTGAGTGCTCTGTCCTCAAACCCACTTAAAACACCCCATTAATAAAAGTCAATGGCCAGGTGCTGAAGTCAACAAAGTCACCAAGTGCTGTTGTGCATAATAATCTACCATGTGTTACAGAACCAGCAGACTGAGATTGCGCTGAGAAATGTGGGAGCTTCTGTATGTGTGTGTGTGTCTGAGTGTGTGTGTTTATTTGTGTGTGTGCTTTGACTGGAAACACCAGCACCCTTTTGCTTACTCATGACAAAGAAAAATCTTTCGGAGAGTCAAAGAGTGTAGGAGTGAATGAGGAGCACAGAGAAAGAAAAAAGAGAGAGAACAGAAAAGTTACAGAAAGTGTAAGAAAATAAGAAGGAAAAGAAAGAGGGAGACAGAAGCATTATAAGAGAGAGAATGAGAACAAAAGTGAGGGGGACAGAAAGACTGAGGGAGAGAAATAGAAGGACAGGAAAGGAAGAGATACAGCGTCAGAGTCAGAGGGAGAATAGGAAAAAAGAGGGAGAGAGAGAGAAAGAGAGAGAGGTAGAGAGGGGGTGGAAACAATTAAAGGGAGTGAGAAAGACAGAGAGAGAGTGAGAGAGATGACAAGAGAGATATGAAGGAAGATCAAAGAGAGAGTGAGCCAAAGAGAGATGTAGGGAGTGAGAGAAGCTGTAAGGTGGAGGAGCTGAGGTGATGATGATGGTGTTGATGAAGAGCAGACGTTGTGGGGGGAAGCTGGCTACCTTGTGCTCCAGGACGGCTTCTCTAAACGTGAGCGAGAAAGGTGTGATGTGCTGTCGTCGGAGTTTGTCTCCGCTGCGCAGTGCGATGGTGCTCTGCATGCGCGCGTTTATTTCCTGCGAACCGGCGCGCACATGCAGCGCCTGTGCCAGATGGTTGGGGAGCAGGTTTATGGAGTGACGAGTGAGAGCAGCCAACGTCTACAGAGGGAAAGCACATGCAGCCTCCGTGAGTGTGCGTGTGCGTGTGGACGGGTGTCTGCAAAGTTCATGCAAACCACTAAAGCAAGTGAAATGACAGAAAACATTACACTCCTCATAACCAAGGTGCAAGGAAAGTTTCCTTGCAGAACCTTTCAAAGGGTTGTTCTGGAAAGAAGTGTGAAAGACTCATTAAGTGAACAAAGATCTTCACTTCAAACCACTTCAAAGAACTCTTTTGCTCTGAGTATAGACTCACATTCAGATCCTGATGGACTAAAATATGAGTTTTGCCTTTGTTTCTTTAGTTAAGTCTTTGTGAAATACGCATAATGTTGCAAAATGCTTAAAAAGTTTTTATTTTTATTTTTAATTTGAAAATCTAAAATAGCAGAAAATAATTGCCTGTTGGTTTTTGACCTTGTGGTTTAAGGTGCAACTGTGGTACTACTCAATTTTACAGTATTACAGTAGTCAGTGGAAGGCCGCACAAACATAGTTATAGCTATTACATGTAGTGAAATTATATATAACACGTATTTGTGACAGTCTGCTGAATGTGTTGACTGTCTTTTTGCATATTAATATGAGTGAGTGGCAATATTTTGGCAGTTACTCAAAAAAATAGACGTTACGTTATAGTTAAGCTGTAATGAGATTATTTTATTGATTACTTAAAATGTACTTCTGCATCACTCTCTGAACCCCTTCCAATCTGAAGCAGTTAATAAGTAAAAGCAGTAAATAGTTCCCAATTGTACCCAAAAGTCATTTTATATGCACGTTGTTTGAGGGTTGCCTGGTGGACAATTTAGACTTTAATGAGACTTAAGACTATGTCACATAAAAGTGAAACCTGCTGACATTGGAATCTTTGTATACTGGTATTGGTTTGCAAGAAATGATTGAAATGTCAAGTTGATAAATAGGATGTTGAATAAGATACAAAGAGCTTGTGCATTAAATGGAATCAGGTTTACCTTTGGGTTTGATCTAAAAACAGATGGTATATTCAGAAAAAATGTTACCATAATTAAGGTATTGTAATGCTACTGCCTTGTCTTCATTCTCTTCTCCAGTGGTCTCGCCTTGCCATGTGTCTTGTTTTTTAGTTTTCCTGCCATATTCCCCATTAATTTTGCTCCCTTACTCTGTTCTCTTGTCATGCTCCTCACTTGGATATACCCTGTTTCTGGTTCATTTGACTCAATTGGTAGTTGAATAGGAATTTTTTGTGTTTTTGCTAGTTTTACTTAGATTACAGTCTTCTTTTGCTTTCCTGGTTTCATCATGGCCATCAACAACTTACTTACTGCAGCATATAACAACTTGATAAACAGATCTGCATGTATTCGATTATTAGATGTATTATATATATATATATATATATATATATATATATATATATATTTATATTTTATATGTATGATTATTCCATCTTTTTATTTTATATTCTATTTAAAAAAGTATATAGCGTCATAACGTTTAATGCAATTACTCTTTGAAATGCTAGATGTATGCCCTTTCAGGAATCTCTAACATTAGATGATCAGAAACATTGCCACAAAGATTTACTCTTTTTACATGAAAAAAAGTTGTTTTAGGTCTCAAGTGGTTAAATAAAAGAGCCCATTTCATAAGGAAGATAATCAGTGGGAGAATTCCATAAGCAACAAAGCAATTGTTCCATTTTTCAAAGACCTATTTTGCTGCACTTACAAAGCCCCATGTGAGCGCATTCTACATCCCAGCCCAGTTCGACAGAAAAACATGAAAAAATGTTTGAACTTAAATTCAACAGATGATATGATGAAAATATGCCTGCAAGTATTAAAAGCATGCATTCTTTCTATATTAAAGATATTATTCACAGTGAGGATACTGCATACTGCTGAACTACCTTCTTCCTGTAGTGGAAGCAGAAACCCAACACACACCAGGCCACAAAAAATGCACTTCATCAGATTAGGCCCCCATCGTCCTTAGCTCAATGATGCAGTTTTGAGACTATGCAGCCCCATGCACTGCTTCTGGAAAGTATTCATAGCGACCTTGACTAGTCTCCTGGTTCCTGATGCCAGAAAACATCCCCACATCATGAGATCTGTGCCTTGGTACAATCCTGTCTCGGAGGTCTACAGACAGTTCCTTGGACTTCATGGCTTGGTTTGTGCTCTGACATGCACAATAAACTACAGGATCCTACATAGAAAGGTTTGTGCCTTTTCAAACCATGTCCAATCAACTGAATTTATCACAGGTGAACTCCGATCAAGTTGTAGAAACATCTGAAGGAAGATCAGTGAAAACAGGATGCATCTGAGCTCACATTTGGCAAAGGCTGTGAATACATATGTGCATGTTTTATTTGTGTTTTTTTTGTTTTTATTTCATTTGCAAAAGTTTCAAGCAAACACTTTGTTATTATGGAGTATTTTGTGAATTGAGGTGAAAAATGAAATTTAATCCATTTTGGAATAAGGCTGTAATATAGCAAACTGTGGAAAAAGTGGAGCACTGTGAATACTTTCCACATGCACCGTATGCCACAGGCCACGATACTCTATGTGTACACCTTTCTATTCTATTAACTTTTTCCTTATCTTGCACTCTTGCCTGTTTCCTGGTTATGCTTCCTTTGACCATTTTTTAAAGTGAAGTGAAAGTGATATTGACTATTCTTGTCATTGCAAGGTCACAGCAAAGCACACATTGAACCACAACAAAATTGGACCTCTGCATTTAACCCACGCAAACACTGTGCAGCAGTGGGCAGCTATGAAAGCAGTGACATTGACGGTACCTTGCTCAAGGGTACCTCAGGGCAACCTACTAGTAAGGGGTTTGAACCCACAACCTTCCGATCCTGTGGCCAACTCCCTTACCACGAAAAGCCCGGAAAACCTACATTTGAGACTGTTCACTTGCTTAATATATCCCACCCCTTGACAGGTACCATTATAATGATAATCAGTGTTATGTACTTCATCTTTTAATGCTGCGGTTGATTGGAGTACATTTGTAAAGCAAAATAATTAGCTTTAAGTGACCTTAATTTGTTGTTTTATCGAAGCAGCATACAATAGACACAGTATACAAGTTCACAAATTCTTATGTTAAATATATGTTTTGAATGAAACCTTCTCACACACATTAAATGTGAATGAATACATTTGTTGATTTATTATCATACATGGAATTATAATATCGTTTTTATATTAATCTTTTAAAATGATTTTTTACTGTTTTTTTTTACTGAATTTTTGTTGTTGTTGAGGAATAGTTCTCCATGATTCCAGAAGTACAATGTTTTTAATTCTCGTTTTCAGTGCAGTTCCTGTACCTGACCACTCACAGAGGACTGTTTTTTTTCAGGCACAGTGACCTGTGTCTGAAACATTCAAGCAAAAGAAAGCTATCTATCTAAAGTCCAACCATTCAGAGCTGTGTGAAATGAGCACTGCTATAACATAGCATTCCAGCCTGAAAATGTGGAATACTACACTGCCATGGTATTCTTGACTTTTCTGTGTGCATCTTCCAATGAGCAAATGAAAAGAATAAAGTCATATTTACTAGTTAACCATCTGGTATGTTCAGCCTTCCGAAGAGAATTTGAACACAGCATTACAGAGTGGGGCAGTCATTAGTATAATTAAGTCATTATTTCCATAGAATACCAAGATGTGTGTGTGTGTGTGTGTGTGTGTGTTTCAGTGGCAATGTCGCGTCATTATTCCATGCTCATTAGTTCTCCTGCTGTAATGAAAACCTCACAGTGCGTCCCCTCTGGGCCTCTGCAGGAAATCAGATTTTTCACAGGTTCTTTTGTGACAACAAAAAAGAGGACAAAACTGAGAGAGAAAATGAAAGTGTGTGCAGGAAGGCAAGTGCAAAAAAGCATTGCTAAGCCACTGCTTAAAAGAGCTAACAGAGCTCCACCCACTAACCCACTAAGTTCTTTGTAGCAACTGTTAGCAGGCTGGACAGCATATACAAAACTCTGGCAAATGTTTCATTCAAACTAATAAAAAAGGGTGTTTTAGTTTAGAGTTATTTTAAAAGGGATGGTTAAAGGGAATTGTTAATTTAACCAATTAAATAAGCATTGATGTGAAATGGCTTGCTGTGAAAACATGTCAGGCCAGATTTCTTGAATGGCTACAGGGCTACATTAAATTTGATTTAGACATTTTACTTGCCATCCAAAATGAACAGGGATGGAGGCATTTCGTGAATTATGACGATTTTTAATTCTGCATACTGGGAACATCCCACAAGAGTCATTTTGGAGATGTTTTAAACAGTTATTTAACAATCAATATGGCCTTTATCAACTTTTCCATTTCCCTTCTTCAATCATTATCCACTAATTTGAGTGTGTTTCACTGGGTACTGATATATCAACACGCAGTCAAAGTAGATTGAGGTTTGACCAATCAATACCCACAAATAAGACCTATTTATACCTGAACCTTTTCTGTCCTAGGTTTCAGCATTATAATTATATTTATATACCCAATTTGCCATTAAGTACCATTTTTAGTACAGCTTTTGAAGTCACTTTAGTTGAACTAAGCTACCCTCAAAAAGTGGACATCTGCAGCGTTTTCTGAATGAATGGTGCGGATTTAAATACTGGATTGTGTTTGGTTGCTCTTTTATTCAGTAGGAAGCATTTTGGTGGAAAGGTTCTCTTTTTTAAGGGAATGTCAACTGCTAGTCATTCACTCTCACTCATTCATTTTAACATGGCTGCTTCTCCTGTTTAGGGTCACGGGCAGTGCTGGAGCCTATCCCAGCTTTCACAGGGTGAAAGGTGGGGAAACACCCTGGACAGGATGCCAGTTCATCGCAGGGCAGACACACAGACAAACACACTCACACACACTCATAGCTATGGGCAATTTAGCAGCTCCAATCTGCCTGACGTACATGTTGTTAGACTGTGGGAGAAAACCTGAGCACCAAGAGATAACCCATGAAGGCACTGGGAGAGCATGCACACTCCACACAGTAAGTACCTGGACCATCCTGCCTGGGAATTGAGCCCAGGCGGTGTGACAGCGCTGCCCACTGTGCTACCGTGCCACCCAAGTCAAGTCCCCCATGCATAAATGCACCTAAGGTTAATTTTCATGGATGTGACCTGAGATGCACTGTAGCTGGAGGTCATAGCAATGTAAACATAACAATCACTACAAAAAAAAAAACAAACAAAAAAACACATTCAATAATCAAAAACCCTACTAATACCTGTAAGGATTTTATGAGTATATTAAAAGGTCAGTTATTTCTGTCTAGGGTGACTGAGCTTTGAACCTTTAATATCTACCAATAACTCCATTCAGTCTAACAAAAAATTGCAACAAAGCTAGCTTCTGTTTAAATACGAACAATGATTAAATTGACGCTTGAAGATCTATGACTAGTAAACAAGGTTGGAAAGAACACACTCATTATACAAAGACAGCAAACCATACATACACTCACACACACACAACTAAATTCATGCTATCTAAAAGATGCAAAAATGCTCCAAGCCCAAACCTTGCAGAAACTGTCCTGACTCATACTTAGTGTTCTAATAGGCACACACATGTAAATACACACAATTTCTCTTGCACAAAAATCCAGCAATAGTTAGTGATTAGCTGGTGCTCTCTGTGGAGTGCAGGAGTGCGTGTATGTAATCAGAGTTTTGCGACCTGATGTGCATCGGCGCTTTGGGATTAGGCTCTGTTAATCTGCTGTTAGCAGCTGGGATTTACAGCAGAGTAATCCCAGTTTATGTGCCCAATCTCAGGCTACGCTCCCTCTGTCTCTTTCTCTAGCCATGTTGAGAGAAACGGTGATGCACTGCTAAGCACACCACAGCAAGGTCCACATGCTCGCAGCTTCTCAGATTACCTTTTGCCCTTGGAGTGAGGGTCTTAAATAATAGATTCTATAATGAAAAAGAGTGACAGAATCAGTCCAGATATATTGTGACTGAAGTGGCCAAAAAGCCATTTCTCTGCACGTGGATTTCTCATTTGACCTATTCAAGCTCACACTCTGTCTTGAGTTTTTTAGAGCAGCATAACATGCAACCCAAAGAGAAAATGTAGGATGAATTTTTGGCCAAATATTTAAAATTCTAATGTCAAGGTCATTCTGTTGCGATAGGGTGACTCTTCAAAGGAAAGACCTCAACAAATAAATAGAAAAGCATAATGAGAGCTGGTGCTTCCAAACAGGAGTAGCGCATGGTAAAATTAAGCAATTAACATTTTGTGACCTGTATAAAAATGCTAAGCAGGCCAAGTTGACCTCGATTTTAGATCATGATGACAACAGAGTGACTTTGAAAGTAGGTTTCAGCAGGAGTTTCAGTAACAAAGACTACTAGCAGGCCAGTGTTTCAGCAGAAACAGAGACTTTAGTTGCATCTTCATTTAGATCTTTGGGAAGGTTATGAGCAAATAGAGTTGTTGCTATGTTCCTTAGGTGACTGTGAAGGTCAGCGCAGGATGTGATCAGTCAGTGTCAGCAATATAGAGAAGGATATGCACCATGCACTATGTCATCCAATCATTACAAAAACAAATACATTTAAATCAAATGCAATGGCCTTCGCTATTAGCACATATCAACCCTACATGAGACTTTGGAACAACATGTTAGACAGCCTCCACCACTCCATACCAGTTAAGCAGCGAAGTTAATGTGGCCTGCACTGCTCACTAATAATACATTGTCTGAGGTGTGAGATGAGCAGACAAAGTCTTTTTTACTCCTTTGTATGTAAGTATGTATGTATTTTTTTATTAAAGGATTACATGGAGTTTAGGCACCATTGGTCAAATGTTTTTTGAGAACTTTGTTTAAGTTCACATAGCTTTTAAGACTCAAAAGGCCTCCATTGAATTCAGGTGTAGACAATTATTGACTTTCCAAACATCTCAGAACTATCTACATGTTGTTTTTATTTTCCCCCCAAAGTGACAGTGTTAAGGAGAACCGCAGAATTCAAGTTTAGATCTGGGACATTAAGGCTGGTCTTGTATGCAAAGAAGCACCTGCATCACTGCCAGTGACATACAGGAGGTTTGGCCTGGTTTGGAAATAGTGATGCATGAACCACTGTGTTGTTACTCAAACATCTATAAGGAAAAGTTATTTGAAGGTAACCTTAACTGTAAGCCAATCTTATTAAAATGTATGCTAAAGTGTTGCGGTCTGAAGAACCTGTGTGGCTTCAATTACATAATATATATTATGAGATAAAAGGACACCTTGCCAACTGTTTACTGTCATGTTTTGGGTTAATATGGCAAGCGGTGGCAGTGGTAATGTGGAAATGATGAGGAATTCTACTAAATATCTGCACATCCTGCATGATAATACCCCTCATCTGTGAAGATACGGAAGAAAAAATAAATGATGTTGCACATTGCAAGAAGGCACTGATCGAAAACAAAAATTCAGCCTTGAACTTCTTCTCTATTTAGGAGGAATTAGGAGCATTTTGTAAGAAAAAAATGTAAAAAGAACAAAAAATTGAAATAGAAAACTGTTAGCTGGCTAAAAGTGTCTGGAGGCTGTTAATCAAAATGGAATCTTTCTAACCTGATCTTTTTTCCAATACATACCCACTGCGCCACCAAGTCAACGAATTAATAATAATTGTGCATTAACATTAAGGTAAATATGTTGACATTTGTTCCATGCAAATCTGAACTTGATCTCACTCAGCTGACAAAATCAGAATTTGGGTTACTGCCTTGAACTAAATCTGTATAGTCAGGCCACTCAGTGAAAGAGCCAAGAAAATATATATAGAAGCAAAATCTTAGGGATTATAATAACAGACAAGTCACACCAAGTGAATAAATGATTCGGTCACATTTGCCTGCTGTAACTGTGAGACAGTGTGAGATTACACAAAAACGACACTATCCAGTGTGACCTTTTAAAGACATGCAAAATAAAATCCACTTGAAAAGAATAGGAAATTCAAAATGTGAGTGAGATCATTAAAGCTAAATCTTATTAGACTGAGTGGAATTTCTACCATGTTATAAGTCGGTAACAGTGGCTATAGAACCGACCATGGGTAGGAAAAACAGCATTTTGGACCTAGAATTCTAAATCATGGAAAATTTGGAATATTTAATTGATGTTGTCTTAAAAAAGGCTGCCAGTACAGATTCCTGGAAAGAGGCCATTGTTTTCTAATGAACTTTTCAATGGATGATTCTTTGAATAATGCTTACGTTCATGAAATGTGAAAATGTGAAGGACCTTTCATTTAAAAAAACAATTTAAATCAAGCAAAAGCCCAATTACTAGAGCTGAAAGTCAAGACCATTTTGCAATGTGCACCTTTTTTTATAGTCATTTTATAGGAATTTTAGTTAAAGGCTCAATCTGTGATTTGAAATGTATTTCTTACTATATCATTTCGCAGCTCTGCAACTCCCCAATCCACAACCAAAGCCCAAGTTCAACCGTTCACCACATTTATTCTCTACACAAATAAAATGATTTATTTTACTTGACACTATACTTGACCCATACTGCATAACATTTATAAAGCCAGGCCATAAACGTCTCAAGGCAGATAATATGTGGTCATGTGATGCCATGTACAAAAATATAACATACTGTTTTGGTAGCATTACATTTATGGCGATGACAGGGGTGATTTCATTATCTATGACTAAAAAACTTTGTATCATCCGATAATACAGTATTTCTAACATGATGATATTATATAAGTGGATAGAATTTGTCCCAACAACTCAAATAATAGCTTACACTTGTCTCATGTGACACATTTATGACACCTTTACATTTTGTATAGGGTTCTGCTATGCCTTTTTAATAAAACCATTACTGAAATTTTCTTTAGGAACCAAAGTGGTTCTAAGTGATGCTATGCAAAAAAAACATCTTGGCACATTGACTTTTAAGTGTGTACTCCATTCCATGATCTTTAAAGCTGCTTGGATAAGATCTCCATATTTGTCAATACTACAAAGAATTTGATTATCAGTTACATGACATTCAAATCCCCATCTGACTTCTCCTATGAAACCCTATATGAATACCCTCAAGGGGCTTAACATGAGTGTGTGTGATATACAGAAATCAATAAGCAGCTTCACAAGAAATATTTGAGTGGTCTGGAGTCTCTATGTCTGGGCTGTTTTAGCTGTTTGGTGTGTGCTTATGTTTGCATGCTACACTCTCAAACATTGCCTTGCTCAGATTTACCAAATCTAGAGCAGCCCACCCTGCCTCCAGCACTACAGCAGTGTGTGTGTGTGTGTGTTCTTTTAGGCTGCATAAAAAAGGAAGACAAGACAGCTTCCATTATTGGAACTGCTTACAAGGAAGAACAACATAGATTCTATGACTTCAGATCTACATGCAAATGCAAACACACACACACACACACACACACACACACACATACACAGACACACACACACACACACACATGCACACACACACACACATGTGCACACTAAAGTGACTAAGCTGTGTGTCATCATTGATAAAGGATGCGAGAGAGGAAGATGTGAGGAAGAGAGAAATAAAAGAGAAGAAAAGAACACCAGATGAAAGAGTAAAAGAAGAGAAAGAGAGAGAGGAAGAAGGGAGTAGGGAGGTAGAAAGGGAGAGAGTGGTGGTGGGGATGGTGGAGGGTGTGGGAAAGGAATCCTGCTTCTGCCTTATAGATGTTCTTGTTGCCATGGAGACCAGAACCAGAATCCTCCTCTCATGCATACACACACACACACACACACACGGACACACACACACTGCCCTTATCACTTCAACGCATACACACCCCATCAGCTTCTTAATACACAGATGCAGTCTAGCATAAGGTAATAAACTATACACCAAAACAAACACACACTTGATAAAATGAGGCTTCTCAAATACAGACACACACACACACACACCCTCACACAAACACACACACACACCCTCACACAAACACACGTATGTGTACATGCAAGAACAGTCCCCTCCTATAAACCTAGAAAATGAATAAAGGAGGGGTTTGCTCTAAGTGCTGTAGTATGATTGGTCAAATCCCTGTCAATCATGTGGTAAGAGCTCTTTGAAGTGTTAAGCTGTTCTTCAGAGCTGACTGCATGACAAAACAACAAAAGCACCGTGCTAATCAAAGACTGCATTCCCTTATGTTAACGACATCTCCATAGCAACAGCCCAGAACCTCAGCACACACTGAGCCAACCAAGGGTTCTGCATTAGACGTGGTTCAAATACCAAGAACCTTCTACATTGCTACTCTGCCCCATCTCGAACCTTCTGCAAGACAGTTCATCATCTCCTAGAATTTCTTAAAGCACTCTCTAGAACATTTTGTTGCTCTACACCATCTAGAACTAAAGATACCTCTGCTTGGCACTACCCAGAACCTTCTGCAAGGCTCTTCAATACCAAAACCACATTCTTTGGTGGCTTTTCTCCTAGAAACTGGATCTATCCAAAGCACTCTCTCAACAAAAATGGTTCTATATAAAACTCAAATAAGTTTATTTGAATAATAATAGTAGTCAATTTTTTTTGGTGCTATATAGAAGCATTCAAGATCTTCTTTTAAAAGAACCATAAAAACAAAATTTCTATCATTGTCAATTTAAGCATTCAAGCTTTTTCATGTTTCCATATAGTTTTTATGTACCTTTTTATGTACAACCTTCTAAATCATTGCGAACCATCTAGAACCTTCAGAATCCAAAACACCCCACAGAACGTCCTATTGTGCTTCTCTGGAAAGTATTGAAGCTTTGGCCTACATGACACACATATTTGTATGCAAGGAATATATATATATATTCTGTTACACCACTGTGCCTGAATATCTACCATCAAACATGTACCATCCACAGAATGCCAGTCATTTTCTATAATGCTGCCCTGCTGTTTTAGTTTTCTGCTTCAGAATTGCTTTTTGAGACATTCTAGGATATACCCATAAGGTCAAAATCGCAGGGCATTCACTAGTTTAAATAAGCCTCAGTGTAATATTTAGAATTATACTCACATACATACATACTCATATGATTGTGCAACCTCTAAGGATCTGGAACCCAGAATAGCTCTAAAGAATCGCTATCTATGACTGATTTAGGCCATTTAGATAAACAAACCACACTGACAGTTTACCTAATAACAGCAAAGCAAATAATACATCCACTAAATCCAGCTCCATTAAAGAGATACAGCCACTGCTACATTTTCCAATATTATACATGTCTAAAATAACTTTAATAATAATAATTTTTATCCCCATCTTCGGTTATTATTATTGTGCCTTTATTGTATTCCATTTGCTCCTTTCTTTTTTTAAAGGCCAATATAACATTTTACTCTGTTATTTTTCTTCAGAGTTCTACTTAGGATATAATGTCTACCCAGTCCACCATTATCATCTTGTATTTATTTATTTATCTCATGTTGCACTCTGCACTTTATCAATAACACTGCTCCACCACACTGCTACACTATAATCTACCTGGGCTGCTTTGTTCCACAACACTGCGGCCCTCTGCGGATGAATGTACTGTTTGTCGTGCCGTCTGTTGTTGTCTGTCTTGTCTGCACTTGTTGCACTGTTTTGTGTATTATGTTGTGTCTTGTTGTCTTGTGTCTTGTGTCTTGTCGTGTGTGTAGCACCAGGGTCCTGGAGGAACGTTATTTCGTTTCACTGTGTACTGTGTATATGGCTGAAATGACAATAAAATCCTACTTGACTTGACTTGACTTGACTTGACTTGATATTTGAGTGGTTTAATTCATCAGGCATGTTTAACCAACCTATTTTTATTCCCTAGAATTCAACAAGCAATGTTGGTCCAGCTGATTAAGGCACAGTGGCTCTGTGTATTGAGCCTCATTCAAAAAGCAATATAGGCTAAACTGCTGTAAGGTAAATAGGTAAATATATATGAATGTGTTGGTTTTTGTGACACTGCAAAAATATTCAATATAAATCTGTTTGCTTTTCAACTTAATTTCCATTAACAGATTACATGGACTAAAAGTGCATATTACAAAGAGGACAATTTGGTTTTCAGTATGTGACTTCATGGTATGGTATTATTTGGACCTCTAATCAAATCAGCTTTAAAGGATTTTTTTTACCCAAAACAATAAATGTCACATCAGCAAATTCAGATCTCAAAGCATATTTGTCCATATTACCTTAGAAATCGGGTCAAAGAGTATGACCGACTGTGCAGGCTACACTAAGTAGTGAGAGTTATCCAGACACTAATCTAATTTGTAATTCTGTGATCTAATTTGTAATTCTGTGGCTTCAAGGTGTTCAAAGACGACACTAGTATTCAGTTACACAGACACAACTTGTATAATCTCCAAAAGTCAATAGAATGAGATACTCTGGAGCAACTTACCATCAGCCTAAGGTCAAGTTGTATTTGTTGGCAAGATAAAGCACACCAGCACTGGGTTGTGGACTGTTATTAGAAGCAATAGTGGAAGTTCAATCTGTGGAGTGATGTTGGTCCTTTAGGATGAGTTTAACATTTGTGCCTGATCACACATTATTGTTGTTGAATACGATCAAATCATCACAAGAATCTTCCAATATCTACTGTAAAGCCTCCAGACAAGATTAGGAACTATTACTGAAGAAGAGTGCATTAAACATCCAAATAACATCTCTGATTTCCAAAGAAATGGGGTGGTTGGGGTCTAGTGGTAGGATACTTGCCAATGGACCATTGACCAAGAGGGCGCAGCTTCGAATCCTACATCCAGCACTACCACCTTTGAGTTCCTGAGCAAGACCCTTAACCCCGAGTTGCTCCAGGGGGATTGACCCTGTAATCAGGAATTGGAAGTCGCTCTGGATAAGAGCATCTGCTAAATGGTGTACACAGTGGGTGTTCCAGAAATCTAAAGTTTATTTCAAAAGCTGTTCTTGTTTTCCTTGAAAAATCTCTGCATTGCAACACATAGAATTTCCTACCATGCTTTCTTTTGATAGTAATGAAGCATGGCATGCATTAAACTCTTTTCATATCTGTCTGCTAAGAACAATATGGGACAAAAATGGAGGCAACTGTTGCCCAGTGGTTAGTGAATAGTCCCCAGGATCAGAAGGTTGTGGATTCAAATCCCAGACCTGTAGGCTGCCCTGAGGTGCCCTTGAGCAAGGTACCATCCACATCACTGCTCCCCTGGTGCTTTAAATACCTGCCTCCTGCTGTATGGTATGTATGGGTGAAAAGCAGAGGTTGCATTTTGTAGTGTTTCACTGTGTGCTGTGCTGTTTCATAATGACAAATAGTCACGTTCACTTAATAAAAGCATAATAAATAAACATTCAAATAAATAAATTACAACATAATCACATTTTCTGAACAAGCTTTCACAAATACCTTCTGTTCCACTCTTGTACATGATCTAGTACTGTCCTACCAATTTTGATCATCACCATGTAAAAGACCATGCTGAATCATAAAGCAGGTAAGATTTGTACAGCATGGGTCTGTCCCATCTATATTTTTTTTACACTTCTCAAATATCTAGAACCATCCATAAATAGTGCAAGTCAAATCTGTAACACTGTCCTGCTCCAGACGAGCCATGTGTCTTCTGCTTCAGAACTGCCACAAGGTTCCTGAAATCATTTGATTTTTTAGAAAAATCATGCACTTCTTTTTATACCCATAAAACAATAAAAATGAATATGCACTTTAAAATGGTTTACCATTTGAACACTAAACAGTGCAACACACTGACTAAATAATCACCTAAAGGGATATGATGTGTGTACCCTCTGTTTTATGAAATCCTGGTCATGTGTGCATGACATTTACATTCTCCTTATCTGTGCGTATGTTCTGTTGACAAAGGCATGTGTGTGCGTAAATGTATGTGACCACTGTTTGGGAATGTGTGTGTCACTCACATTCTGCTTGCCCACTATGTTGTGAAAGGGGAGTTCTGGACTCCAAGTGCCTTCAGTAAACGTTGTGGTAGATGATCTGTGATCTGACTGGTTGGTGGCCTCCCTCATGATGTCCTCAGGAAGGGCTAAAAGGCTCTCCTCCGGCTGCTTGATCAGGAACGTCTCAATATTGTGCCTGCGCAGGAAATCATTGCGGTCCTTCCCATGGCCCGCCTCCACCTCATAGTCCCCGTTTAGGCAGTCCAGAGCTGCTTTAGAGATGTGGATCCGCCTGCGGGGGGATCAGCAGCATTAAAATACAGCTTTAAATTTCCTGTATTTCTCAAGTTAGTGAATTGTCACCTCATTTGAGGTTTTCTTTTCGTGTCTTCTCCACATTTTCCTAATTTGACCCTTTAAAGCACCCAAAGCTCTGGGCTAATTAAAGCCTCATAGTAATTGCTTAATTATTCATGAAAAATAATTGTTTTTTTATGATTTGGCCTTGGCATGGGTCGAATCTTGTTGGGTTTGACACTTGATGTGGAGGGTCAGTTCAGTTTTTGAAGGCATTTGGATATTTGGATTTGGGTCAGTATTTGAAGCTTGATGAAGCCAGAATTTCAAACTTGAAGCTTCTGAATATGACATAAACTCAAATACTAATATATTTAGCTAAAATATTGTGTGCATCTATAACGTGTATGTGTGGTTACCCAGGTATGCCTCCAGACTCGAGTTTGTTCGCTATGTCCACGTCCCAGGACCAGACGTCAAACTGCCATTTCCTCAGGCCCAGAACTCCACACAAGACTGAGCCGGAGTGAATCCCAATACGCATGTCGATGTCGTGCTTTGTGCATGAACGCACATACCTACACTCAGGAACATGCACACAATACACAGAAGAGCAAAATGAGAAGAGCAAAACTGGCTTAAATCTAACGCATACCAAAAACCATAGCATGCCATAGTAAAGCAAGCTCAGGGTTGTCAGTTCTCACTGGCATGAGGTTCACTCCCTCTGCCTTAATCTCACACACAGGCAAGTTATAACATTCTTTCCACATGAACAAATCTTACTCCAAGCTGAGCTCAAAAATTAGAAACCCTGCAAGCTCTGCCATTGATTAGGCCTTCTGGCTTTGAATTGAAGGTGTGGTGTGTCTACCAAATTAGGAATCAATCAGTCACTTTTTTTTTTATTGAGCGAGGGTGCAGCATGGGGACAACAGCGTTGTAGGAGCGACACAAGAAGCAACCTAATCACTGGGTTTCAGGAAGATGGTAAACAACAGCAGCTCATACAAGATTAATTTATTCGTTATAAACCTCCATTCACAAACAGTATGCATTTTATAGGCTTTAATGTAGGTTGCAAAATATGCATGTCCAATGAAGTTAGCTTAACACTAAGATGCTAGAATCCTGCAAGGTTCTGGCAGAAATATGCTTTATGCTTTATGCTTTATGCTTTAGAGATGTGATTTATTTTTCTTGTTTTTTGACTGTGTTTTGATATTTATGGCCTCGGTCAAAGACCTAGGTCTACTAATCTTGGTTCACTATTGAAAATGATAGCTCAGTCTAAAAAATAAATTTGTACTATTTCTGCAGAATAGCATTTAAATGGGAGGTCCAGTAGTGTAATGATTATTGATATAAATCAAAGATGCGAGTACAAAGTACAAATATTTGTGCATGTCCTGAGTATTTTGTTTTTCTCATGACTTTTAATTTTCACTCTTTACATTAACACAAATATATTACATTTTCAAAAAGGTTAGTTATTTTCGCTTAATGCATTTTAGGGCCTTCCTATCAAGACCAGTTTTAGCCTAAATGAACAATAACACACAGAAAAGACTACTCTTGGTGCATGCATCAGTGCAGATCATGTACGGCAGATTTGACAAGAGGTAAATGATGCAAAAAACGTAACAAGTTGAAACAGAGAAAAAAAGAGGACTGCAGAGAAATGGCATGAATTGAACGGGATGTCTGTGACCAAGAGACAGGGAGGGAACTGAAGTTAAGATGGATTCATTTTTGGATTCGATTAATATGAAGTTCATTTCACTTTGCACAGTAACAGGCAGTAGAAATATCCTACAATTTACTTATATACTTTTATGCATCTGTACATTTTACTTTTTGAATGTACATGGATGTCCTTTTCTACACAAGTATCTGTACTTTGGTCACCTTTGATCTATGTGATATTAATTTTGTCTGAACATGCCATGTGAATCATTTCTACAGACTCCATGCAGCATCATCATTACAGATTCAGGTGATACTTTCAGTGAACCTTATTAGGCCAGTGAATGTTCCATATCCTGTGGGAAAAAAGTAAGCATTCTGGAATTAAGTGGCATTGTTTTGCTCTTAATGTTACCTGATGGCTGTTAGAAAAGCTAGGGACACATTGAATAGGTAAATGATTAGGATTGCAATTAAATCATTTGTTGGGACATTTTCAACTTTTGCATGGATGAAACCATTGCAAGACTGAACGGGAAGTCACTCCCATCTCTGTCATCTCAACTTTCATTTAATTTTTTGTTATGAGAGCGTGTTAAAGCAAAACAAATGGTTTTTGTGCCTTTCATTTAATTAACAAATGAATTAAGTCATTCAGCTTACCAGTCATTCACACAGAATGGAATGATAATTATAATGCTTGCAGCTCAGTGGGTGAATGTTTGTGTGGGTGACTCTGCAGGTTGAGTGGTGTGTTTGACTGTAAGTGCACCCTTTTCCATGCCTGAAACAGCTCTGTAACCAAACACTGCACTTTTCTTCTAACACTCCCCACCCTCACACATATACCCACACCTGCTCCAGAAGTGCCTCTCATCCAACATCCGGCCTCTACAGATAATCAACAGCACTGCTTAAACGCTCCCTCTCTCTCTCTCTCTCTCTCTCTCTCTCTCACTATCTCTACTTCACTCTCTCAAGGGAATCATTTGACAGTTTTCCCCCCTTATCTCTATCTAATGCATCTGTAATATAAAGTAGATCTCCACGGGCAATACTTTCCCTTTACTTAGAAAAAAAAAGCAAAAAAAAACTTCCTTATAACAGATGTCCATGGGAAACACCAGTCAATCTGTTTTCTGTTGTTTCTTAACATTGGAAATCATGAAAAACAATCATATGCAACAGGTAGTGTGGGTAGAGAAGAAACATGGTCAAAGAACCATCCACTGAAAGGTTCTTTAAGGCAGTAAAAGTGGTTCTTGTATTGTTTCATTTGCACCATTCATTATATGAAATTCATTTTTAAAGACCTACAAAAGCTGTCAGAATGTAACTGTGATGTGTGAAGATGTTTGTTTATGTGTTTATAATACGTTACCTGATGGTTTTGATCATGCTCAGACCCATTTCCACACAGCAGTGGGCGTGGTCTGGTCTGGGTTCAGGAAGCCCTGAGACACAATAGTAACAATCCCCTAAAATCTTTATCCTTAAACAGTGGTGTTCCTATAAGACAGTGAGAGAGCAGAGTGTGGGGTGAGGGTAAGAGAGTGAGAGAAAGAGGGAGAGAAGGAGATGACACTTGACATACTGATGTATGAAACGTTCTCGGTACATCAAATTTTCAACATTTCTGCATCATCTGAATAACATTTCTGCATCATCTGAACATTCTTCACTTTTATAAAGTGAACTTTTACAATAAAAGCAATCAGTTAATAACGGTCAAATCTACACATCTACTGATGCTTATACTATATTTTTAAGGACATCAGCTGATGCTGATATGATTCCATTATGCCTACATGTGACCTTAATAATCTAAGCAGTCAGATCGGAATTCATGTGTTTTTTTCACTTACACTGCGAACCGGCACAGCAAAGGGTTGTATTTGAGCAAAAAAAACAGAACTGCCACATCACAAAAATTTAAATAATCCACAAAATAATCCACAATTAATACAGATCGTCATTGTAGATATGTGGATTGAATTTTGCTTGTTTCAGAAAGTATTTTCTTTTAAAATGTATTCTTTAAAAATTGTGAAATCCAATTTAACGTTTTCAGACATCCATCCATCCATTATCTGCCGCTTGTCCCAAACGGGGTCACGGGGGAGTGCTGGCGTCCAACCCATCGCACACAGGGCGAGGACGGGGGACGCACCCTGGACAGGTCGCCAGCCCATCGCAGGGAGGAGCAGGACAGGGACGGCACCTTGCTCAGGGGTACCCCAGGGCAACCTACTGGGAAGGGGTTTGAACCCCCTATCCTCCGATTATGCGGCTGACGCCCTAACCACTAGGCCACCGCTGCCCCATTTTCAGATAGTTAAATTTTTTTTTTTATTTAAGCCTTACCCTTAAATTTGGGTGGAATTGCCTTCCTTCCTTAGATTTGGGGCCAATTTAGCTCAAAACTTAAAGGTTTAAATTAAATGATAAAAACTTTTTTCTACTACAAAACAAACCTTGCCTACTACCTGAAGGTTGGAAAGAAATTTTCATCTTTGTGTCCTTGCATTTGAGGTGTGATGGATGGACTGCTGTGAGGAAATAGTGAACTGACAGAGCATGCTGCTGTGTTTACATCCTCTCACAACTCACTAAACAACTGCGCAGAATCAAAAGACCACAACGGCTGTTAGCGCTGCTCATCACCACTAAACACCACACACTGCTACAATTAACCACGCTGTGAGTCATAATAGCATGCTTCAGCTGCTGGCGATAAATGCTTCAGGCAAATGTAAAAGCACAGTGAGGATGGTGTTTGTGAAAGAACAGAGGCTTTTGGACAATAGCTCTACAAGCTCTAATGCATCAGTCTATTCTCAGGGAATGGTCCTCGGAACATATGAATTGATAGGTTTGAATTTAGAAATGTAGATGTGGTTGACGTGTTACTGACCTTGACCTCTGTATACAAAGGAATTCCTTAACAGCAGCAGTTGATTTAAATAGATAAGTATACATGTTGTTTTTTTTCCAATGTATGCACAATGTATGCATGTATGTATTGCCTCTGCTTTTGGCCTTTTTTCAACTCCTTCCCTAATCATGAGATCAGATCAGATCCTGATCAGAATACATGATCATCGTTCATTTGAGGATGTTGTTTATGTGATTTTGTTATTTGCTACCATCAACTTTACATCTGCAAGGTTGATTAACAGGTCAGCTGTCTCTGTGTATGATTGTAAGATCCAACCATTAAACACACACTAAAATGCCACTTGCATGTAAGTGTCACTGTTCATGATCCACTATGATTTTTTTTAAAAAAGCTTTCATCATATGACACATTTGTGACAATGAGTTTGTGGAGTTTACACACACACATATATATATATATATATATATATAGGAGTGGAGCAGCAGGCAGATTATGTCCTTTGCAGGAGTAAACAACTTAAGGAGAAAGGGGAGAGCATGGCTAAGCAGCATAGAATGGTGCTCTGTAAGGTAACCTTGGAGGTCAAGAAGAGGAGAAAGTTGAGGACAGGGTCAAGGATTAAATGGCGGAAGCTGAAGAATGAATTCTGCAAGATGAAGGAGTTAAGAGTTAAAGGGGAATTGTGGTACTGAATGAGGAAGTCAGGAGTGTCAGAGCGGTACAGGCTATGTTTGAGGGCAGTATGACAGTGGGCCATAAGTCCCAGTGAGTCAGAGTAGAGCGTCGGTCATTCGTGTTAAAGCTTTCGTCACCTCCTTTTTACAAGTGGTTCCTGAGTTCTGTGAGTTATGTTTATGTTTAATACATGGTACATGACTCCTGGCTGTTCAGAGTAACAGTGAGTGCAAAATAGAAGTGAAAAAGTGCAGGCAAATTGGAATGGATGAAATAGATAGGCAGGAGTGATCTGTGACAGACGAGTACAAGCAAGAGTGAAATGGAAGGTTTACAGGATGGTAGTGAGACCAGCAAAATTATATGGTTTGAAGAGGATGGACAAAGTGGAGGTTTATGAATGTGCTGGAAATGACATGCAGACTGTTGAAGGAAGATGCAGAGGAACGGAAGAAATGGAGACCGATGATCTGCTATGGAAACCCCTAACAGGAGCAGCCGAAGAAATGTGAAAAAAACAATGTTCTACTAAGAACTTAAGTTCATTTGGCTACAGCTGCCACACAAAGTAGAGAATAAAGATTATCTCTTGAACTTTCAGGTCAGAACAATTTGTTTAATAATCAACAGTTGAGCATTTCTCAGACATCTTGAGCACCCTTGTACATGAACCCATTTAACATTTTGGCCCAAGTGAGTCGGGTTTGTTCCAGTATTCTAGCACTGTCTCAGAGGAATGATGTTTAGTTTAATCCATTAGAGGGTAATTTATGAATCACTTCACATTAATATGGATATTAGCTGTGATGATATGCTGTAATTACAAGCTACAACATGCTTATATGAGCAACATGCTAATAGTAAAATACTAAATTAGAGTAAAATACTAATAGTAAAATACTAAATTAGCAGCACAGTGCTAAATCTAATATTGTTTGGCTAGAATAGTCTGTTGTAGGTGAATTGTGATTTAGACCACAATTCTTTGTCGAATTAATACTTTTCTGGAACAAAACACCTGGGTCAGAGGATATTTCTAATAAACACATTCATGCATGCCTCATAAGTTTGACTGACAGGTTCGTTTTCGCTTGGCATGCGTTCTGCATATCTAATATCCAGCATGACATTCGGAAGACAGCTTGAGAATCATCTACCTTCTCCTACTGTAAGAAGGCATCGGTGATTGAACACCATCATAAATATAAATATAAAATAGGGCTTATTTCTATGAGTGCTCTTGTAGCTGCTGACTACATTACTGCCTATCGCTGTATCCAGCCCTCACAAGTTCATGCAAACATGTTTATCTTCCCCATGTGGGCAGAAAATGTGTTTCCGTTAATCCTGGTAATAGGAGGCAGTTAAACAGAGGGTACACTCTACATGACAAATCACATCTGTCTGGTAGGAAGACAGAAAAGACTGATAAATCCTAATGTAATGACCTTTTACAGCCACTAATACCCCAAAACAGTGACACAAGTGCAGACATAAATATACACACGCATGCAGAATGCTAACCCCCTGGAATGGATTCAATCCTCCATGGATCCTGTCCCACCACTGAGCCGATATTAATATAATCCATTTATCACTGTTTTATCAGTTCAAATTAAATTAACTGAGCAAAAACACACTTTGTCGCATTTTAAATATACCACAATAAGAAAAAAGACAAGAGGTTTCCTATAAATGTTTCAGTCAATTCAATGGTTATTTATATGGCCTTTTGAAAATTCTGATAACTTGATAATTTTACAAATAACTTAATTTAATTATTCTGTTATTGAAACAACTGTTAATGACAGTGAAGGAAGACATAGAGACAGTCAATGAGGTTTATTATGAACTCCTGAGCCATCCTATCAGAGCATGTGCCTCATATGAATATCTTTGTTATGCATTGAGCTAGCTCTTGGTTTGGTCAGACACAAGTCAGTTTTTTCCTTCTCATGAATACGAGTGTTTGGCTCCCTACTGCATGGGTATGTCCAGCACGTTGTATGATTATGCGAGAATATCACCATGTGTGGATATGTGTGGGTGGAGGAGGGGGAAGGGAATTGTAAACTAAGTGTACATGTTCAGTCCTGCAAACATTATTAGTTTCCTATAAACAGTCATTTTAAACAATACAAACCATTAGGCCTTTAGATTTGTACACGTTTTATGATTTATAAAAAAAGAAAAAGTGGCATTCTCAAGTAGGGCTCTTCACACTCATGCTGTTGCGTGCCCGTAGCATATTTAGCCTCCTCGACCAGCGAACGATTCATGTGCAGTGCATCACTAGCATGCTCCTTCACACTCTGTCACTCCAAGACCAGTTAGCATTTGCAGATGCAATGTGGCAGTAGCTTGCTAAAGGCATGGGTTAAAGGGAGAGGGCTGTGTGTGTGAGTGTGTGCAGGATCACAGATACATCATGCTGTGCTTTTCAAAATGTAGCAGAAAAATTATGTTTTAAAGAAAGACTTATTTTGGTATCCAGTACATCACAACAATCAGCTTAAGGTTACTCTTTGTACTAAGAAACAGACAAAAACACTTAAAACATAACAGATGCCAATGAGCAGGTGTGGAAGCGACTGCTCATTCACTTCTGTTACAAGTGTGGTTTGATTGAACAGGTTTTCTGTGCAGGGAATGAGCAAAAATCATGTTCCACAGTAATCAACTGCATGCTAAAAAGCAGCAGATGAGAAATTTACATTTACATTTACGGCATTTAGCAGACGCTCTTATCCAGAGCGACTTCCACGTCCTAATTACAGGGACAGTCCCCCTGGAGCAACTCAGGGTTAAGGGTCTTGCTCAGGGAACCAGTGGTGGTAGTGCCAGAGGTGGGATTCGAACCTGGGACCTCCTGAGCCATAGGTTCATAGGCAAGTATCCTACCACTAGACCACCACCAAATTAATTAGACATAAAGCCATGAGCATTGTAAAGGTGTTTTTTTTTTTGGTATTTTTTCATATTTGTAGAAAGTTCATATGTGCAGTTCTATGATAAAGTCTTTCACTGTGTTTGTTTCTGTGCAAAAGTTTTAGGCAGGTGTGAAAAAATGCTGTAAACAAAGAATGCTTTCAGAAATATAAATAATGATTATTTTTTAGCAATTTACAAAATGCAAAGTGAGCGAACAAAAGAAAAATTTTTATGAAATCAATATTTGGTGTTACTACCTTTTGCCTTCAAACCAGCATCAATTCCCACAGAGCCCTGATCTCAACATCATCCAGTGTGTCTGGATTACATGAAGAGACAGAAGGATATGAGGAAGCCTACATCCACAGAGGATCTGTGGTTAGTTCTCCTAGATGTTTGGAACAACCAGCCGAGTTCCTTCAAAAACTGTGTGCAAGTGTGCCTAGAAGAACTGATGCTGTTTTGAAGGCAAAGGGTGGTCACACAAAATATTGATTTGATTTAGATTTCTCTTTGTTCATTCACTGCAATTTGTTGATTGATGAAAATAAATGATTAACACTTCCATTTTTGAAACCACTTTCCATTCTTTGTTTACAGCATGTTTACAGCATGTTTTTATATATATATATATATATATATATATATATATATATATATATATATAAATCAGAAGAAAAAAAACTTTTTCAGAGCATAAGGCTTTCTATTCTGTGAAGCAGTGTGTCTAATACAGGACCCCAACCTCTGATTTGCTGAATAGAGATATATATATTGCTGTGCTTTTCTAAATATACTTGAGTTGGTATTTTAAAGGAAGCCGTTTCAGCAGTTTTTTCTGTAATACAGTATAAATCCTTTTGGTTCGTCATGCAGAAAAGCAAAATATATTTATATACCTAGAGCATACTAAATGTTGCAGTTGGGCAGTTGCTTTAGCAGTTGGCAATTGCCATCTAAATCTGTTTAAAGTGAACGGGCTTTCTGTACTTCTAATTCTGGTGATACCAATCAAAATTATTTTTCCAAGGAGGAATAAGGATTATGCTGGAGCTGGGACAGATTAAGATGAAACAGATTGCTTAAGTATTTCCTTAATTATCTTCACTGTGATGCACTTCAGTGTCCACAAGTACATTATTTTAAGTGGAGAGATGGATGCTGTCTGTGTGTGATGGGGATTATTGTAGAATAGGACTGGGTTTAGAGATTACACACATACAAACACACACAGGAGGAGACGGACTGATGGAGTCAGCAAGATTCATCATCTTTGAGCTCCTTCTAGCACTTCTGAGATCACATTTGATCACGTCACATTACAGCGTGTTTGTTTATGTGTGTATTGTGTGTGCGTGTGTGTGTGTGTGTGTGTGTGTGTGCGTGTGTGGTGCTGGGTCACTCACATGTGCAAGGCGGTCGAAGCGGGCGAAGAGTTCATTGAGCATTCTGACGAGCTCCTGAGCCGAGAGGGTGGTGGACAGGTTAGTGAAGCCCTTCACATCAGCAAAGAGAATACTGAAAAACAAAGGAACTGGTTTATATTTGAAATCTACCCATTTGAAATGATTCTGATTCTTTAGGAGAAGATTTGGTGCATTTAATAATTTGATTCAGAATGCTTTTAAAGGAGAACCTGAACGAACAAAGATGATTAGAGATGATTTGTTAAATTACCTTCATATTAATCATTCAAGCACAATAAATCCATCTAACTAAAGATATGAAACCCTGAAAGATCTAAGGTTGAGGCTGAATGCTGAGTGGTTGGAACCCTTTTATCTAGACATCTTGTTTCTTTAGGCACTTTGCTCGTTGCAATATCACATTTGTTTCCATTTCTTTTATTTAATCTATTCAAAACACAAAAGAAAAAGCTTGACAGGCATAAAGTAGTATTTCTGAACCAACAAGATGATTCCTAAGCAAAATATAAATAAATGATGGGTGGCTTAAGACTGCCCAGCATTAACATCACTGAAAGTTTAACAACATTTACAGCATTTAGCAGACACTCTTATCTTATCAAGAGCATCTTCCATGTCCTAATTACAGGGACAGTCCCCCTGGAGCAACACAGGGTTAAGGGTCTTGCTCAGGGACCCAGTGGTGGTTGTGCCAGAGGTGGGATTCGAACCTGGGACCTCTTGAGCCATAGATCCATAGGCAAGTATCCTACCACTAGACCACCACCACCTGTTGCAACAGGTACAGGTGCATGTTAGAATGACTGTAGCCTTATGAGCACTTAGTATTGTAAACTTTTACTGAATGTTACTGTAATTGATTAAAACATTTCAACTGTAACTGCACATCTTTACTCCCATGATGAAATCAGCCTCCCGACCTCTTCTGCCTCCTATGACATATCTGATCATCCTCCTTTTATTTATTTATTATATTTAGCAATTCCCTCACACTCCTCACTCTCTAGCTCTTCAAGCTCGAGTGTGATCTCAGTTGACAGGCGGTCCAAATTCAGACAGACGGCTGAAGTCAACAGAATGTCGGCCGCCAAAGTAAATAAACTCTGGTGTCATTTCAGGACAACCTGCAGTACAGCAGCATGACATTTGTGCATTAAGACAAACAGGCTATTCACTTTCAGAATGGAGTGTTTGAGTTCAATAAAATTGATCATTTTACACTGAAATTCCAAATTTCAGGTTCATAGGTAAGGTTTAAGGTAAGGTTAAAGGCTCCACCTCTCTTTGATTCTACCTCATACCTACAATCAGGGTCCATTTTATCAGAAACTACTAACGTTTGTGCATTTTGAAGGTTTAGAGATACTGACTGTGGCCCATGTATTGCTTCCTGACAGGTGGACCATTACTGAATTGATATTATTTGGGAGGTGGATTCTTCAAAAGAATTCACTTTTTTCAAGGAAACAACAGCAGAAGCTTATAGTTTTTTTTATGGCTGGGAACCCGTTAAGCTCCCCTTTAATTTGAACCCTTTGTCCCAACGAAAATGAATGAGATCCAATATGGTACATTGCCACACCAGATCCATGTAAATACTGCATTACAAAGCTTGTGTATATAAAACATTATGCTTTTATCTTTACATTTACTAGAGGCCTAACTATTAGACTTCCTTTCAAATTGGTCCATGAGTGTACACAGTTTTCAAATATACCAAAATAAACAATATACTAGAGGTACCTCTTATTTCTTTATTTTTTAATAGAGGATCATTTTGTTTATTACAAAAATACTATGTTATGAACTATCTGTCTGGCTTTTTGAGTCGATGAAATGAAAGTAATCGGAGGAGATACATAAGTGAAACTGAAACTGGTTAATTTCAATGATGGAACTAGAAATAAGAGGCAGAACCTTTGTTCTTCAGTAATCCTGGAGAGCTGTAAGTTATTAATCATAAATTAATACATCTGGCAAAAAAGATGACACCTCAAAACCCACAAAACGCACACTACTCAAAACGCACACTACTTTTCTGATTAAAAAAAAAAAAAAGCCAGTTGTGAGAATGTAAGTAGAAGGCAGGTCTCCTTAATAAACGGTATGTGCATGCATGTATGAGTGAGTAGGTACTAAAGTAAGACATGCTGTTTGCTTGGTCTGCTGGTATTTACCTGACGTTTTCATAGCGGTGAATATAGATGCGGTGAAACTGGTGCTGCAGGTTTTCATCCTCCACGTTACTCATATCATTAATCATCTCCAGCACGACGAACCGGGGCAACACAGACAGTACTAGCCGCTCCTGGCACAAGGACAACGTTGGTAATGTAGTTTAATAGTCATTTAATTTCAAATGCAAATTTACAAAGCAAGTACACACACCCAACTTTAACCCTAGCGCTCCAGAAGAAAGCATCATATAGGATAGGATTGGTGTCAAGGACAGTATTTATAGTGCATGCATGATATAATTCCCCTGCATATAACAGGAAAAAGGTGTGATTGTTACTGTGCCAGTTTTCATTCAATACCGGGCCTGTGATGATACATAGCTAAGGATGGTATTATTGTGATAAATGTAAACACATTTCTTTCATAAATGAGCTTACAGTGGATTATATCACATTTTACTCCAGAATAAACTGGACATCACAGTTCAAGGCTCTGAACTGGCCAGAGGGAAAAAAAAAAAAAAAATCATATTGTGTCCTAAAGCACATCAGCAATTCTTGCTGAAAAACCTTCATGAAAAGCTTGATGCAGCTGGAGTAACCTGAGAAACAACTGTAATATGTTTACAGAAAATAGTTGGGGAGTCAAAACTATTGACTTCTAGTGGTTTTAAGCAATGTTTTCTTGCAGCTCCAATTCCAACTTAAATACACCAAATACGGACTTCATGACTGCTTTAGTTGATTAAGCACATTTACCATGATTATCCATGACTGGAAAAACTGTCTGTTTGAGACTATTCCTTTTATAATGGACAAGGGTGCAAGTGGAGCAAGTATTACTTCCTGCACAAAATAAAATTTCTGTGTAGGAAATAACATAAATTAATCAAATAAAAATAAAATAAATAATAATATAATAAAATAAATAAAATTATGGCTTAACACTAGATATTTTCAGGGAATTCTGGAAAAAACACTCCAAACACACATACACAAACACATGCACACACAGACACACACACACACACTGCATATTGCTATATCATGCCTCTTCCAGGAATTCTTGTCCTGCGGGTGAGGGAAAGGAAAGTAATTGATTTAAAGATGAGAAGAGCAATCTCATGAGAAAGAGCCAGACAGAAGAGCACAGAGGAAAAGGTTTGCAGACTCTTTAGGGAATATTTCCTTTCTCTCTCTCTCTCTCTCTCTCTCTTTCTTTCTCTTACAGAGAGCTCTCAGGCTGTTTCGTGAAGAGGGTTTCATTTGCCAGTCAAGTGGAGACCATGCTGATACTGGTGCCAGAGTGTGTGTGTGTGTGTGTGTGTTTGTGTGTGTGTGTGTGTGTGTGTGTGTGTGTGTGTGTGTGTGTGTGTGTGTGTGTGAACATTTTTTGACAGTATGCTGGCCTGTTAATCTTTGCTCCATTATCTTTTAGAGATTATGTTTTGGCAAAGAAACATATTGTGATTCTATTTTTAGATTGCAGTATTTTTTGCAATGCAGTGTAATATGCCAACACTAGAATCTAGGATTGCAAAACTTCAGTCCTGGGGGTGGTGTTGGGATCACAGGTTGGGACCACAGGCTAATCAAAAGGATACCTGGCTGTTAAAAGATGACCTGAATCAGATGAGTTTGAGCTGGGGAATCACCAAACTGTGCTAAACACAAGCCTGCAGCACTTCTATTCTGACCTCTAATCTGGATAAGCTTTGCTTTTGATTCACTTCCCTATAAAGAAAGACCACCAACTGTGAACCTACTTATAATACAGACCAGTGCAATGTGAATATGCTGCAATTGGCTGAAATTGAGTTTATCAATGGTCAGAAAATCTAAAAGCATTGCAGACGTTTTGTTTGGTCAACCTTTAGGCAGGTAACACTCACCTGACCAAATATTACTGAATTGGTAGAAACACACATAAGACACATCTGGGCTAGATCATGATGTTCAGTACATAGTGAACATTTTCATGACCAGTTACAGCGCTCATTTGTATATATCTAATATAATGGGCCTGTATTCAGGGTTAGCATACACAGTGTTTCCCATCTTTCCCATCACACACCTGTCTCTGGTTCTCGGTCTCCAGACGTAGACGAGCCTCAATGCACCTGCGTGTCTCCAGAAATGCCTGACGTTGGGCGCGGTCGGCCAGGTAACTTATAAACACCCCTGCAGTGTTCATACACACGAACAACAACACCTGCGCACAGAGCTAGAGAGAGAGAGAGAGAGAGAGAGAGAGAGAGAGAGAGAGAGAGAGAGAGAGAGAGAGAGAGAGAGATTTTATCAGACATTGCTATCAGACCCCAAAGGGTCACACATATGAGACTTAGAACAGACCATGAGCAAAAATAACTGGAATCTGACATCTTTTAGTCAAGAAAACTGGATTATTCCATTATCTTCCTACTTTTTTCATTCTTCCTTTAGGCAAAAAATGTACTGAAAGGCTTTGTCCCTTTGTCCCTGTACAAAGCTTCATTATCTAAAATTAAAAAATGGCTTTGGAAATGAAACTCTTTATGTAAAAATGTTGCCTTGGAAACAAGGCCTAAAGCAATCAAAAACTTCTAAATATGAGGTTAATATGAGTATGGTAAGTGTAGCATAAAGCAATTGAAAAGATTGAAGTGACTTTTAACAGCACCACTTCTAAAGGTGTGTGAGTGCTGGACATTTGGCTTTGCAATTAACCTTTTTTAAGTCAGTTCTACAACTTTTATTTTCTGCAGACATTACATTACTTAATTCTTAAAAACATAACTGAAAGCTTCACTGTAATGAGTGATTACATATATAGCTTATTGTATATTCTAGCCAGAGGTGGCAAGTTATAAGGACAAATTCTTATTACTGCATTACTGTAAGAGCTGTCAACCTAAATGATGACGAGTAAATGAAGACAAATCTTTCCCAATGCAACAAGATGTGAACAATGTAAAAGACATAGCCAGATTACGGAGAGAGGAAAGGGACACTTGGCCATGGAGAGGAGGTCTCTTATGAATGTTAGTGACATAGATGAAGGTTAAAATACTAATTTGAATAGGTTGAAATAAAGTATTTTCCTCGTTATTAATATAACAAGAGCTTCAGCACTCTTTGCCCATATGGTGCCAAAGTGTTTCTGTGATAAACATATGCTTGTTCCTATTCATCACACAGTAGTTACAAATTAAACCCAAGTATTAAGAAGTTGAACAACATGGTCTGTTCGGCATGACCTAATACTGTGCTCAAATGATGTGGAAAAATAAAAGCAGGAAAAAAAAACAGATAAGCATGACATGACAACAAGGATATCAGACCTGCGTCAGTGTTTTGGTAAAGTGTGCCAGCCAGGATGATGGCGATTAAAAATTCATATTTCCATTTCTAACCCCAGGAGAACTCCAAAAATACACTTACACTCCAAAACAATCCAATGGGTCTCCAGAGTGTGTGCTGTAACTAGCTGCAATCGTTGCACATACAAACAATTACTTCTTTCAAATAAGCACACACACACCCACATCATACAGTCACTCACACACACATGTTAACACAAGAGCATATGAACACACTAACACACACCCACATCAGACACTGGATAGACTGGTCCAGACATGTCAGTGCACCTGCTACTCCAAAAGCCCCACAGGATTTGTGTGTGTGTGTGTGTGTGCAGAATGACATCTCATGGATTGCTGTATTATCTTAATGAACTTAAGTGAATTATCTTAAAAGAGCAATGTCTGTGAATCTCCATCTTGCCACAGTTTTCTACTGTGATTATGTTTCCTCCATATTGATTCACTGATTGATCCACACACACACACACACACACACACACACACACACACACACACACACACACACACACACACACACACACACACACACACACACAAACACAATCCGAAATGAATCAAAAGGTTTGAAGATATGATATAAAGCATAATTTTTTACTTTATTATCTACACTGAAACTACAAAACTACTTGTAGTTTTTTGGAGATAAAAGTTTGAAATGAAAATGGTGGTCTAAAAAGTTTTATTTTAAATAATAATTTTTTATTTGTAATGAATAAAACATGCAAAATGGCAAGGATTGGCTAAACTTTTGCAAATGTCTCTTATCAATTAATCCTCTCCTTTTGTTTTACTATCAATCTATTTTTTTTCTCTCAACTGGCTCAGTGAGTTCTTCTATAATGTTACTATTTAAATGAGAAAGACACAGACACAGTGTGTGTATAGGACACATGGCGGGGAGATCTGTGAGCTGATATGTTTCATAGAACATAAGAGCATTGGCAACAGGATTATTCTGGGCAAGACCGCACGTGTGTATGTGTGTGTGTGTATATGTGTGTGTGTGTGTGTGTGTGTCCACAGCTTTAGGCTGCAGCCCCTCATTCAGAATAATCACAATATTCAAGAACAGTTACGGTAATATTAGATTGTCCAACCCAATCCATAACACTCTGAGGACATTGTCATGGAGTCTTGAATCCATAGCCAATCAAAAAGTTAAAAGTTACTAATAATCCAGTGTCTGACATTCTGGACATTACAGATGGTCTAATCTTAGGGTAAAGATTAATGTTGCCAATTCAAAGTTAAGAGTGATGCAAACCCCCAAACATTACATAAACTTGAAAAACATGAATGGATGTCCAGCTTTGTCCTGTGCCATTATCAGGTTTTTCAGACTGGAAACCTTGCAAAAAACCCTGCATGAACCAGCAAGCTTCAGACAGCAGCTTGCAGAAAGTATTGTTTTTAAAGAGAAACAGGTGTAAGTTCATTTAAAAAAGTAGGCAAGCAATGAATTCGGGGCTTTTTTTTATATTGGTAACCTAAATTGGTTTTGGTTTTCAATTTTTGACCCAAAGTTTGGTTTTCCATTTTAGTTTTCACTCCAATTTCAGTTTCCATTGAGATTTTTACTTAATCTCCTCTTTCACATTACTTACCATTTATGGAGCAGTATAAAATGTAAACAATTTAACAACAGCATAAAATAGCATACAGCTATTTCCTTTTTCCAATAGATAGCTTCAGAATGCAACTTTATTTATTGAAAACCATTCAAATGAAACACATTTACTGCTGAATTTAGGTTTCTTAGCTCAAAGCAATGTCCCAACCAGAGCACATTTAGAAAAGCTTGCCTGTGGTGCTATATAGTCTGAAGTTTTTCTGACTTTTTATGAACCTAGAAATCCAACACTGTCCAAGCATGAAAACTAGTGGAAGCAGAAGGACCACTTTCCTCTTTTGGTGTAGCGGTTAATATTGTATAGATAGGACTCCTGCTCCAGTTATCACATCATTTCAGCAGTTCTTTTTCCTACTCCTAGAGCCCACAATCCCACTGGACAATTTTCATGCTGCCTTACATCCAGCTTCTATGCTATAGAAGTTCTTAAGTTGTACAGTATAGGGTGGCACCCACTGAAGAGATCTATTCATTCTGGACGAAAGTGTGCTTTGTGAAGTATACTTTCTTGTTAAACAATGACCTAAGCTCCCAGTATATCGCCATTCTTACAATGGCTTCAGTGCTCAAAATTCTTATAACAATAAAAATACAGTTTATATTAAGCTCAGACTGGTCTCTTTACAGTTCCTAATATTTTAATGAGTTATAAAGTGTGTCTTATTGGCCTTATTGGTGGTTCAGTGGTAGAATTCTCGCCTGCCACTTTCAGCCAATGCAGTGATTGGAGGATTTGGGTCAGCAGTGACCTTGTGGTTAGGGACAGGGTACCATGGTGGGATTGAGTCCTAGACAAGTAAATTGCCCTGTTGTATTTAGAATAACATCCCCTGCACTGAGTGCTAAGTCCCCTAAGTGCTGGATATGGCTGCCCACTGCTGCAAGGTATGTGATGGGTTAAATGCAGAGAAGCTTTTTGCAGTGGTTCACTGCAGGGCTGTGCTGTTCACAATATCCACTTTCACTTCACTTTTATAATATCTTACACTTTCATTTCATTCCAATATACAGCCAAACAGACTCCATAGATGAAATGAAGATGCTCCTAAACAAAAACTTGTTCTTGGTAGGGAGATATCCATCTAGCCATCCCTCCATCCATCGACTCATCCATCCATCCATCGATCCATTATCTATGCAACTTATCCTACCCAGAATCTAGAGCCTAGTCCGTAATCCTAGCTCATACAGTCCATGAAACTATTCTGAAAAACGCCTTTTTGATTTTGAAAAACCTAAAGAAAAAATATCTTTCAATAACTATCAACAAAAAGAATAACCATAGAGTTGGAAAAGAACAATTCATTTTCTAGTGGTATCACTCATATACCTCATATACAGAATATAGGATTTTCGAGCAGTCCTTGGCTTGTTCAGTTCTAATGACATCTTAAATTAGTATATTTGTTATGGAGAATTTCTACATCAAAGAACCATACCCTCTGAAGTGGGGTATGAAAATGAAGGCTTAGCTTTTAAGTACAAATTTTAAATTATTATATCATTAACAATCATTCTTCAAACTAAAAAAGAACAAAGTAATTATTCCATGGTATCACTGCCAAGATCTTTTTGACACCTTCATTTTTAAGGCAGTAGCCTCTGCAGCACATAGGTGTTCTGGGGACACCACCAAACCCTCAACGGCATCTGATGATAATTGTTAATGTGACTGATTAACCGTCAAATTCTTCCACTCGGATGAGTGCATTATTGATGAAGTGATCAACGAAACGGCAGCTCTGCCTGCTGACCCATAACCAACATTTAATCACTTTCACAGTAAATTTAATCACTTCCACCATTAATCCAAAGCACAAGACTGCAGTACACAATGTCAGGAAATGATCGTCTAGAAAGACAAGTCCGAAAATAGACTTTAAATGTTTAACGCTGCTAAGCGCTAACACTTTTAATAATTGCTGTTTTGCTCATCTTGTGGTGAAATCCCATTGAGAGACAGCCTCGTTTAGAGCCGTGCACAGTCAGTCCCCGGAATGAAATGCAAAAGTGGTTAATCTTAATTAAAGCAATATTTTAAAGTGCTGCTCATTAATGATGTTTTCATAAGACTTAGCTGAGCACGCTGTGACTGCAGACAAAAAATGAACACTTAACATTTTAGGTACAAAAAGGTATTTAACTCTTTTAAGGACCCTCAGGGTATTTTTTGCAAATGACCAGAAATTACACTGTGGTAAACACTTTTACCATATGAAGTTCATAAAGTTCATATAAATTACTGAGACATAAATAAAGCCGAAGGCTTTAGATTGCAAACAAAAATCCTACCAACAAATCAAATCATTTGTAAGCATACTGAAAAAAAAAGTCTGAATTAATTTTTATGAAAAGGCATGCAAAACAACAGTTTAATTTAATGCTTGACCCAAATTGCAGTGTGTTAACATGGGAGGATCTTGTTTGGGGATATTGGGCATACATACAAAATGAACATTCAACAGTCTTAAAAATGCAGGTGCCAAAAGGCTATTTGGGAGAATGCCAAAACAATATTAAATATATATATATTATATATCACATAATATATACATCTTGCCACTGGGATTTTCTGTCAATTTATAAAGACAATATTGCTCCAGCTCCTTCAAATTTGATGGTTTTCGCTTGTGAACACCAACCAGACAGAACAGTCTAGACTTTGAAGAGGCCATCTGTATTTTAAATGTTTCCCCTTAAACGACTCGAGTGTTGCTTTAGCAGTATGCTTCTGGTCATTGTCTCCACTGGAAGGTGAACCTCCATTCCAGTCTCACATGCCAGGCAGGCTGACACAGGTTTTGCTCAAGAATATCCCTGTATTTAGCACCATCCATCTTTCCCTCGACTTTCCCTCAAAGTCCCTGCTGCTGAGAAACATCTCCATAGCGTGATGCTGCCACCACCATGTTTCACTGTGGCTTATGGTGTTCTGGGGGTGATGGAGCGTTGGGTTTGCGCTAGATATAGCATTTTCTCTTTGGTGGCTGAAAGTTAAATTTAGTCTCCATCTGACCAGACCACCTTCCTTGTGGGTGGCCCTCTACAGAAGGTTTGTTAGAACATGTCTTTCCTAGCTCAGATGATGACTGATGGTGCCTCTTGCTTATGGCAGTGTTAAAAGTCAAACAGAAAAGGTGTGTTTATACTGACAGACCATGTGGCACTTAGAATGCACACAGGTGACTCTATTTCACTAATTAAGTGTGACTTTGCACTGGTTGCACCAGCTTCATAGCAGGGGCACACATATGCACATGCCAATTCTTCTTTTTTTTTTATTATTTATTTATTTATATATATTTTTCTCATTTCACTTTTCCAATTAGGCTTCTTTTGTGCAGATGCATCACATAAAATAAGATTAAGAAACATTTAAATTAGCAGGTTGGAATGTAAAATAAAAATAGTAGAAAGCCGTAAGGTGTGCATATATATACTCAGCCAGACCAATTTGATGGTGTGTGCAAGAAGGAGTGTCTTGATACACTGACAGGCCGACCCCACCCTTCCAATCCCTGCAGCAATGCTGGCAGCACTCATAATGCCTATGCTAGGCTATCTTATGTAGATGCAAACAAATCTTGTTTTCAGATCCTCAGAGAGAGTTTGCTGGCTGAGGTGCCATGTTGAACTTCCAGTGACCAGTATGAGAGAGTGTGAGAGCGATAACACCAAATCTGGCACACCTTCTCTCCATTCACACCTGAGACCTTGTAACACTAACGAGACATGATACACTGAGAGAGAAATACACTGGGCACAATGTGACATATTTCACTTAGGTGAAGGTCACTTTACAGTGATTTAGACATTAATGGCTGTATGGAAAGTATTTTGAGGAATACAAATTTTACACTGTTATAAGCTGTACACTGATTACATTGTATCAAAGTGTCATATTTAGCATATCCAAGAAAAGATACTGTAACATTTAAGCAAAAATGTGAGGTGTAGTCACTTTTGTGAGATACTTTAAAAGATACTTTATATATATTATATATAAATATAAATAAATAAATATACATATTTATATATATGTGTGTGTGTGTGTGTGTGAATAAAGGTGTGTGTGTGTGTGTGTGTGCATGCATGTGTATGTGTGTGCAAGAACAGCAATTTCATTACATTTCATGAATACATGCTCAAATTGCTCATGGTAGCAAAATGAACATTCTTTAAAATAAAGCTTTCTTAGTGGCACTAGCAAGAAAGGAGACTTGTAATAGTTTTCTTGAAAGCCTTTAATGGAAGTTTTTAATAGTGTTTGAGTGTCACTAATCTAAAAAAAAACAAAAAGCGTCTTCTCTGTGTGCCAGATATGGCTGCCCACTGCTTTACTGTGGGTATGGGTAAATGCAGAGAAAAGCATTTTGTTATGGTGCTCTGTGAGATGTGCTCATAATGACAAATAGTCACTTTCTATTTCACTTCACTAAAGACACCCTTTGGTGAACACTGGAGTGTACACTACTGATATGGCACATAATTAAAATATTTTAAAGAGAACTAAATTTGGCTCTTTTATGTCATCACTCTAAAGAACAGATTCACTGGGAAAAGTTATTTTTTGGTAAAACCAGGAACATCAGGGGAATGTCTTCAAATATTTCTTGTCAAACCAGTAAGATCATGTGTATGTGTGTGTGAATATGTGTGAGTGTGTGTGTATGTGCGTGTGTGTGTGTGTGTGTGTGTTTATGCTCTGTCTGAAATGAACACTGAACGTAGAGAAAAGTGGGAGAGGTTGAGACAGGAAGGAATGAAGGAAAGGAGAGAAGGATGGGATGCAGGGAGACGCGTGTGAGTCAGAAGACCCTTTTCCATATCGTCCTCCCACGCATGCTATTTTTACAATCTCACACACACATACCACTCCAACTAATGCTCACACTTGCACACGCACACACACACACACACACACACACACACACACACACACACACACATACAAACAACTAGGTCTCAGGATTTGGGGTCATATATGTATGTAATAGGTTTTATTTTTTACTTCAAGGCCAAACATAATCTTAAACTCAATGACCAAGAATAAAGGCTTTCACCTTTTCACATCACATCTAAAACTCAGGATTATTTTGTTTGTCATGATATTGCAGGTTGTTTTTCTCTGTTTTGTCCTCAATGCAGACACGCACACACAGACACACACATATACACGCCAAATGCACACTATGTAACATATCACAGAGGCCCCTGATTGTGCAAAAATAATTTTTCATTTTCCAAACTTCATTATCACAACCACCCAGTATTAACCCCTTAATTTACTCAAAGCCCTGGGAAGTGTATTGTGTGAATAAAACTTCTTGTGCGTTGCTTTGCATTGCTGCAGTTTAAACTGTGGTAAAATTTTATGATAAAGCAATAAAAAGGATTCAGAATGACATTACATGAATAACATTAGTTAACCATGTTTATTTCTTCTCCTTTTAAGCTTCTAATATTTTGGATAGAGTTTTTAGGGGCGGGGTTCCAATATTCTTCATATTTTAGTAATATACATTTAGGCTATGGCATCACTAAAGACTAACCTCAGATACAAGATTTTTGTCTGATAGCATGAAATATCAGTAGGTGTATTGAACAGATTCTGCAATATTAAAAACTGGAATTGCACTCTTTCTTGTCTGAAGCTTCAGCATATCAGTGATTTTCAGTATTCTGTAGGTGTTTGTTTTCATGAATGCCAGAGTAGATATTTGATTTGGTCAAAAGAAACAGCCACAAATGATGCATTTGAACTCACATTTCCATATCAGTGTTTTTGTTTTTAGTTCACATGTTTCTTAATTATGTATTATTATTTATATCTATGTATGTTGTACTCATTTTACACTTTCTAAAACCTGTTAAATGAATAACTTAACATGTTAACAGTTCCAGTCATACATTTGGTTGTATTCATAAGGAGACGCTGACCTTTGAAACTAAGATTCTGAGATTTTTGATTCATTGTCTTAGCTGCTTGTCCTGGTTAGGGTTGCGGGCGGTGCTGGAGCCCATCCCAGCCTGCCAGTGGGTGAAAAGTGGAAACACTCCTGGGACAGCCCAGACATATAGACACACTTACTCCTAAGGGGCAATTTAGCACCTCCAATCCACCTGATCTGCATGTCTTTGGATGGTGGGAGGAAACCAGAGCTCTTGTCTCCCCAGACAAATAGCAAACACCAGAAGAGAAAACACCAGAGAAAGAGCAGGAATAGAACCCAGGACATTCTCACTGTGAAGGGCAGCACTCTCCACTGCCCCACCATGTTGCCCTGTATAGAGCTTGCATCCCTCAATGCTCTGAGGAGACATGTGAATATAGTTAGGCACTTGCAGAATTTACAAAGATTTCAAACAATGACATTTTTATTCATGCTAAATAATGAATTAATTAATCAATTAAGTGAAGATGTCATTTGGAAATAACACTGGGCATGAAAGTCAGTTCCCAAACAGAAGAAAAATTATAACAAACGATCAGTCAAACACCAGTGGAGAACAAGTTATTTTCAAATCAGCAATTAAAAAGCTGCAGAAATGTCAAAATAATATCAGCAGAAAACTTCACACGCGCTGTGACTGTACAGTTGTCAGTGGGTTGTCTCAGTCTTTATTTGTTAGCATCTAAATTTCACATCTGGCTAAACAATTCTTATCATTAAATGTGATATTAAATTGCTCATGAAATGTAACATGTAACACATCACTGCGCACTCAGATAACAGAAACTGACCTGAGTCAATTTATCAAATCTTTTGATTAAAAACAAAAATATTTTTTCTGCTCTTGTCAAGATAATACTTTCCTATGTCTTTAAGTTCTTATTTGGCATCATTTTAAAAACAAACACCGAGTGTCAAGATAGTTTAAAACAATTATGGACTGCCCTTGACTTTTGCAAAATATGTTAATTTTTATTTTCACATTTTATTACACGAGCCAGTGTTTTATTCCCTAACGTTATCCTGCCTGTGCATCAGGCCTGAGATTTTCATCAGTAATTTATATTCAGTGTTCACTTTGAAATAGTGGGGGCAGTAAGCTTGTGTGCTGCATCCATCGCAGCACGATTCAGCCTTCTCAGAATAATATTTCATATGTTTTCTCCATATTTAGAGAGAAGACGAGGCTTAAAAAGAACTTTTTGGAAAACATGTTGCAAAGCAATGCAATGCATATTATATACAGAGATAAGTTTTTTCTTTCATACAATGACTCATGCCACATCTTGAATTACATTACACGGCTATCGTACTCATGTTTAATAAAGAACGGCCCAAAGACACTGACTACACATGTTGCCCTCATGCAGGACAGAACTGATGTGTATTATGACTAAAAGGATTTTCCTCCGTTAGTGGACCAATGTTGCTTGAAGATATTACATCTGTCCACGTTATTTACAATCATGATGTTGTTAACCCAAACAGGCTGATTGAATGCAAATGCTTCTCATAATCCACATAATAAACAGATGTGTAAATTTATTCAAGATGAATGAAACATATTTACTCGTCCTAGATTACATTACAAAATATTTGCTCTGGTTTACTGAGAAAATACTGGTTAACAATGTTCTCTACATTAATGTGGTGAGCATCTTATAGGGGCAGTTTGATGGTGGTGGACTCCATGCTGGCTGATTGCTGCACACGCTGTGACATTTCCCTCATGCTAACATTGTAATCTATACAATTGCTCGCTGCTCAATTAGGATATTTTCCCGCTCTTCCAATATGAATGACTAACTCATTCTCATCAATGGAAGAGATCACCAGCTTCAAGTTAAAATATTCACTAAAATACACAACATCCTCTATGCAGTTTATATCTTTACAGCCCACTTTAAACACAAAATATGACAACATCAAAACAGTCAACATCTATTTTCTCTTTATAATTATTTTGAAAGGCTTAGAAAGTCCACACCAGTCCAACAGTAATCCAAACACCACACCAGTCAAACAGTACTCCAAACACCACACCAGTCCAACAGTACCAAACACCAATTAATTTCTGCACTGTTGTAGTAATTTGAACACTGTTCCAATCCAACATTACTCTGAAGACTATGCCAATCTGACAGTACTCTGAAGACTGTGCCAGTCTGACATCACACCAAACACTGAGCCAATCAGAACAATGCACTCGACTAAAGCACTGCTGAACTCCAACATCAAACAATCAACACATCAAACTCAAACAATCTAAGAGAGTACTTAAAGACTGTAAAGCATAATCCAATGATATTATGACACCTGACAGTCCAAACACTGTGTGCTAAATCAAACAGTACTCTGAACACTGTGCCAATCCGACAATTCTCCAAACACTGTGCCAATCCAACAATACTCTAAACATCAAAGTGAATTCATGAGAACTAAACATCAACATCCAAATATATTCAAAACTAAACAAATCAATACAATATACTTCTCAAGATTTGTTAATCAAACAGTATTCCAAACTCTGTGCCAATCCAACAGTATTCCAAACACTGTGCCATTCCAAAAGTACTCCAAACACTTTGCCAGTTCAACAGTCCATAAAACACTGTGCCAGTCCAACCTTATTATGTGACAATCTGACAGTCCAAACACTGTGCCAATCCAACAGTACTCTGAACACTGTGCCAATCCGACAATTCTCCAAACACCAATCCAACAATACTCTCTAAACACTGTGCTAATCTGTCAGAACTCCAAACACTGTGCCAATCCAACAGTATTCCAAACACAGGCCAGATCTCACAATATACTCAAACACTGGCCAATCAAACAGTACTCCAAACTCTGTGCCAATCCAATATATATTCCTGTAACAATGAAATATCTAAAAGTAACAACACTTTGCCAACTAACAGTACATAAACACCACAGCAGTCCAACCTTACTCTAAACACTGTACCAATCCAACATTACTCTGAACACTGTGCCAATCCAAGAGTACTCCACACACTGTAACAATCTGACATAAATCCAAACACTCCTCCAATCCAACAGTACTACAAGCACTGCATCAATCCAACAGTACTCAAACTCTCAAATAATTCTAAAGTGCTCAAACTCTAAAGCATTGGGCATCAAACACAAAGAACCAGCAGTGCATCAATCAAAATATCAAATAGTACTCAAATGCCAAATGACTACAACACACTTATAAGAGAAAAACATGTTTATAATAAACAAAACTAATTCATCCCAAAATAAACATCCCCAAATACACTAAACAGCTTTTCTCTCACATCAGCACACACACACACACACACACGCACACATTTCTCTCTTTCAATTCTGGCATTGTCCTAGTCTCTCAGATACTGCTTACACTATTCTCTCTGACACACGCTGTTAGTTTTTCCCCCAAAATAACATTGAATTGTTTTCACTCCATAATTAACTCATACAGCATCATAGATTCATTGCATTCTCTTTCAGTGTGCACACGTTTGTTTGGATGTATGCCTGCAAGTGTGTGTTGGATCTTCAAGTCACCGCTTGTTTCACAAAACAGAAGAACAGGTAAGGTGGAGTCATTGCCTCAACACACACACACATACAACACCTTATGTCTTATAAAGCACTAATGCACAGCTACACTTTAACAGAAATGCCATTAGAAGCACAAGTCAATTGTCTGCAACTTCCAAAGACAACTAGCTTGGAACTCCACTAAGAAATCCATCATAATTAAGAGCTAGTTGTTCGGAATGGTGTTTAGAGTGTTAGGCAGCCACCTTTGGGATTATGTGTTGGAAATATTGGTACATAACTGTGGGGCCACGATCCGTGTGAACATCATTGCATTGTTAGCATAATCATGTAGTAAATAACATAAGTTTCCTCTGTTAAACATGATTACTACACATTAGGATGGCAAATGTGTCAGGAATAAGGGCATCAAAAAGCATATCTTGATTAATCTTTGTTCTCACAAAACAAATGCTACATAATAGAGATGTAAAAATTTGGTCATTTTAACAGATTATTTTACCCTGCATCTCGCTTGCCTGCGCCAGATTTTCTTGATTTTTAAACAGGCTGTCGAAGAATAATTCTCCATGGTTTCTGAAGGAAAAAGTGTTTGTCTCTTTTTCTTGTCAAGAAAGGTCCGATAGGCTTAAAATAACATTTTTGAACTGAGGCGAATCTGCTGCAAAAGATGCAGAAATGAGAAAAGTAATTCGGTACATCTATCACTTGCCCTGTGATACGCCGCCCCATAACGCTGGTAAGGACATTTTGCGCTCAGATGATGGACTGATGGATGGATGGATGTACATCTGCTCTGACAGTAACTGTCCAGCGGTGATGCATGGCCTCAGTCTCTCAGCCATCCAAAGATGAACCGAAAGTCTGAAAATGACCATGGGTGACCTTATAAATAACTTATCACTAACTTCAAACATTGTTCTGTGGTATTATGTGTCATTTCCCACCCCTTCTGTTTAAGGCTGACTGATGCTATGCTGTGCCAGAATCCTAGCTCAGGGCTGAGAAGAGATTTAAGGTGAAAGCTAAGAAAACTGCACATCCTCACCAGTGATATTATTTCGCTATGGAATGGGTGCGGAATTGTCAACACTGTAAATAATGTAGTTCGACCACCTGATATGTTGATGAAAAGAAGAGCTCATGGAAACACTCATCCATACACACACACACACAATATCACACACACACACACACACACACACACACACACACAATACACACATAATGTTCAGGATTATAAAGGCATGCATCAGTGTGTTGTCTCAATGTGTGTCAGACACCTCTTAATCAGTGACCCAGTTTCTTTAAGTGAGCCCCATAGCTGGTAGACACAGACATTCAACTGCACATACACACACACAGTTCGTATAGACTACATGCAAATTGCTGCCAAAATAAGGAACACATTCTTGGGAGAATTTGCTGAAGGTGTTCAACACCTCTTTTTCCCTTTATATTGTCTTTTACATCTATTCTGTTATCTTTTTTCCTGTTTATTTACATCAAATATATCTTGTGTTCTGACTGCTTAATCTATTGGTACTTCCCATCTAAAACATTTCATTGTACTATTAAGCTTGTTTAAGCCTACATTTGACCACGAAAATGAACCATACTGAACAGCCAGCAAAAACATATATGTCTGCTTGTTTATGTACAAAAGGGATTTTAACTTTTTTCACTTATTTTCTAAACGTATTTAATAGTAAAGATATAGCTTCCCGTTGTCAATCTCTTATTTCCCTTATATTTCATCAGTTAATCACCAAGAAAGCTTGTCCCAGGTAGCAAAGGTTGGTTTGGATGCACTTGCTATTTACTTGTTAACTGTGGGTGCTCGAGTTTGTTTGAGCGCTAAATTAGGCAAAGTGCACAAAAGTAGTCCCGTGTGGTGAGAGGAAGCCCACTGCTAATTATAGCTTAGTGCATTAGTGGATTTTGATAGAAGCGTTCATGTAGGGATGCTGAGCAAAACACAGAAGTTCTGGAGCTGAAAGATATCAATACATGGCGAAACCATCTGCCTCCAAAACAGTTCCCAGCTTTCAGCGGAAATTTATGTAAAACAATTTCAATTTTAGACCATATTATTGATTCACTGATAGTTTGGCACAGCCATGAGTGGGATGGCACCTTGTTAAAGAGTACCTTAGGTTAAAATGCTGTCCAGGACTCTTGTGAGTAGTTGTGTGCAGTTAACAGACCCGAATCAGCATTTTATTATTTGCATGCAAAAGGATGCAGTTCCTGCCTCGAAACACGTCAAAAATATTTACACATGAAACAAATATCTTTATACATTCATTAATGTGAACAAGCTATCAAATATTGTCAGAGCAGGGGTGTCTCTCTCTCTACTTTCTAGAAGCTCTTGATAACACACTTTGTCCACGAGCACCTCCTCTCCTTACACCTCTGACACATCTGCTTTTCACTATTCACTTCATACTCACACTTCTCAAAGTGTACTTTTCATTAGAATAGAAGTCGTTTTACATTGCGTAACATTCCATGTTCATCTAAAGCTCTTCCTGCACTGTAGCTTGAATGTTGTTCACTTGGAAGATGCTTTGAATTAAAGCACATGCATGTGATGTGAAAAGTGACATGTGGCTATTTATTGGCCAGAACGCATGTTATTAAGTCTGCATAACAATGCTTTGAGGGACACACGCCGCAAAAGGTTGGGGCAGTGCCTTCTTCAGGGGTACCTCAGAGTGATTTACTGGTCTGAGATTGAATCAACCACCTTCAGATCATGGGGTCTAGTCTCTATAACCAATAGGCCACTGCTTTTTACAGATCACCCCGACATTTACATATATGTATATATCCATTATATATTATATAATATATATCTGCTCATGTTTTGTGCCAGTCACATTGGGCATGACAGTGGCATTAATAATGAGCTAAGCTGGTATACAGATATACTCCAGGCTTTCAAAAACATTATAGGTGGGTGATCAGTGCTGACACACACACACACACACACACACACACACACACACACACACACACACACACACACACAACACAAACTGTGTACAGTGAGCAGTGACCTCTGCATTTATCCCCAACCATACACAGCGAACACACACCCAGGGAGCAATGGGCTGCCATTCAAGTGCCCAAGGTGCAGTGTCAGGGGACAGTACTCTCCTCAAGGGTACATCTGTCCTGGGACTCAAACCTAGGACCTTCCTGGAGCATAGTCCCTATAACCCCTAGACCCTTTGTCAACTTCCACCCAGGACCCCCCTCTCCTACCTGGTTGGCTGAGAGCTGCGCACGGGGCACCTGCAGGGCGATGTGGAGCGCGGATGTAAGCACACCAGCAGCCATGGCCCAGGTAAGGGGCAGCGGCAGCATGCTGTAGGTGGCGAAGAGGGTGAAGAGCACGCCCACGCGCCGTCGCCGAGCAGCCTGTGGCCCAGCCAGCGGCTACACCGCGCCGCGGCGCCCAGGTCACGGCGCCGCTGTACTGCAGGTAGCCGTGCGAGCCTGCGTCCCTGCGCACCAGCACGAGCGCGCACACCACGCCCTCCACGCCCGTGAAGAAGCCGAGCAGCGCGCCGCGCACGGGGCCCAGGGGCGCGCCGCCGAGCGTCAGGTGCAGCACGAGCAGCGTCAGCTTGGTCGCCACGTCCACGTTCATCACCACTACCGACCTGCGCCGCTGGCCAAGGAAGTAGCGCTGGTACAGGCGCTCGAGCTCGCGCGATTTGAAGGCGTAGCGCAGCGTGGGGAAGATAACGCCGCGGTACGTGGAGCCCCAGCTTAGGAAGAACTCCGAGTTGCTGGGCGCGCAGTCGTGAGCTGAACGAAGCCTGCGCCGCCGAAGGCCTCAGCACCTGGTGCCAGCGTTGTGCCGCCGGCCCTGCCGGGCTCTGGGCTGTGCCTGGCTCCTGGCCTCCGGCCTCCTCACATCCGCACGCCGCCCATGAAGCGCTGCTCGGTGATGTGGCGCACGGCGGTCTGCCACAGCACGCTTAGGTCGCGCGCCGTTGATGGTGTACAGCTCGTCGCTCGCGCCGATATCACCTCCGACAGCCCATCCTGGTGTATGCGTGGTGTGTTTCAGTGTGGAGTGGATTAACCGGACTGTTTAGCGCGCGCGCCTGCTGAGCCGCGCGTGGCTGCTGGCTTTCATGGTTGATGTGAGGATGAGGATGAGACTCTTTCTTATGAAGTCGCCCCGCGCCATTCTGTCTCCCGCGCGCGCGTGTGCGCGCGCGTATGACGGGAAGGTCTAGATCGATGGCGCTCCGGTCTCGAGTCCTGCGAGGATGAATGCTGCACGGCAAATGACGGGTAGACTGACTCGTGCGCGCGCGCACAAGACGCGCGCGCACTACCGGCTCACGCGGCTGCTCGCTGCGCTCTGCCTTCTAACAGCACCGCCAGCGGCGCGCGCCGCCCAGACACCGAAGGAGTGTCTGAGCGAGAGGCGCGTGGAGCGTGTTTGTGTGTGTGTGTGGTGTGTCCTGGGGCCAGTTGAGGCCGCAGAAGCGTAAAGGCTGAGTGGTGACGTCACATCTGCCTCTACATCCTAAACTCCCGCCTGACGCGCTGATCGCGCTTTGTCTCTCAGCAGCGGTGCAGTGTGTGTGTGCGTGTGTGTGGCAGTCGTATTTATCCTTGTAGCCATTTATGATTAATGATATTACAAGGTCAAAGCAGATCAAACAGCAATACAAACAACATCGCCATTAATAATAATTATCACATATCCATAATTGCTTGTGTGTAGTGCGCTAAAAGGCAATGTGTGTGTGTGTGTGTGTGTCTTGCTAAGTGATGAATCTCTAAGTTTTGTGGTGTATTTGGGTGAACAAAAGGCATGTAATCATGTTTTTGATTGTGTGTATGTAGAATGTGTATGAGTGTAAAATGTGTGTGTGTGTGTGAATGTGTATGAGTGTGTATGCACGTGTATGTGTGTGTGAATGTGTGTGTGTGTGAATGTGTATGAGTGTGTATACACGTGTATGTGTGTATGTGTGTGTGTGTGTGTGTGTGTGTGTGTGTGTGCGGCGCGCGCGTTAGGGTGTGACTAATGGAACTTTTAGGGCTGTTACTTCCTTTCTCTGACTCACGCCTCTTCGTCTTTACAGATATTTTACAGCGTGGTATCTTGCCGATCAAAGCAGCAAGATTCAGGCTCTGTTCAGACCTCCTAATGCCTCATTGCTGCACCGCTTTTATTTATCTGCTTTTCAGATGATTTAATAAAAAAGAGTGGCGAAGTTTCGCCATTAAAAGAGAGAGACTGGAGTGGCTGATTTTTCAGAGAAGCTTTACTTAAAGAGTGTTGTTGAAAATTGTCTGAGGTGTCTAGCACAGTTTTATCAAGAAGAATCCTTTAGAAGAGTTCCTGCCAGTGAGTGTATAAGAGTGTTTAACAGTGTTTAGCTGAGTTTTTTACACTAGCATTTCAAGAAACGCTAAAAGGTATTTAGAGGAATATTTAAGATGAGGTTTAAGTGTTTCTAGGAAGGTAAAAGTGGCGTGTATAGAGAGGGTTTAGAGTGCTCAAGTGTTTGAGGGGTGTTATAGATGTTTAGTGTTTCAAAGGAATGATTCTAGAAGTGTTTGTGGGGTGTTTTAGATGAGGGTTTGCAGGAGTGTTTCTATGTGTATTTAGTGTACTGTATAGATGAGTGTTTATAGAAGAGTTTTAAAAGATGCTTAGAGGAGTGCATAGAGCAGTGTTAAGAGAATTGCTTATTGGAGCAAGCTACAAAGCGCACAAAAGTTATGTTTTTGGTGGAAGACTGTTGGTCACTGAGTGTTTTAGAAGCGTGTTTAGATGGGTGCTTTAAATTACTTATTCAGAAGTGAGCTTTGGAGATGTTTTCATTCTCTAATGTTCTTTTTTCAGTGTGTGAATGTTGTATGTGTAAGTTTCTATTCTAGTTGAAATGCTGAAGGTGATGAATGTCCTTCCTGCTGTTCCCTGTGGACCTGCACAGGCATTTGTAACATTTTCAATATATATTTACAGCACCCAATCAGATCTGAGGACAGTAAAGATATGAACAAGGTGAGTAGTGGGCAGCCAATCAAAAGCATCCAAGATCAGACTGGTTGAATACCCAGTTGGAGATGAGAAATGTTCACCCAGCACTAAAGCGCTAGTTCTAGTGTCCTCCCTCTGACCACTGTGCTGTCCCAATTGAAGTTTTCAGTCCAAAACTTTTCTCACACTCACACTCACACACACACACACACACACACACACATTCCGTTGTCTATGGTGTTATGGCTGCATGCCTCAGAGGAGAGGAGAAAAAATAATTTAATAGCGATGATGACCAGATGGCTTGTAAAAGGGTGTGTGGTGGCGTGTATGTATTTGTGTGCGTTTGTGTGTGTGTGTGTGTGTGTGTGTGGTTGACTTTTAACTCTGACTGTTACAGAGTCAGCTAAGTCTATAAAGACACACACACAAACACACCACACACACACCCACACACACTTTTTCAGAAAAGCCCATTTTTGCATTATATATCATTATCTTGTCAAGTACACCATGTAGAATAGATCGCATTGTATGTTAAAGTTGTTTTTCTTAGCTTTAAATGTTGTTATTCACTTCTCAGTTCAGTCAAAAACAGTGAAATCATTACTGTTGTGATGTCACAAAAATCAACACTTTTCCATACACTACCATCTATACACCCCCTCACACAGGTTACCTCTTTTTCTGCATATTTTTTGTAATACTAAATCGTTTCACAAGCCTCATACAAAATCTAATAAAATAAAGAATACATGCTGAAAGTGTGAAAATGTAAACACTGGTTGTGTCAGTGGCAATCATTCCAAAAACGCACTTTTGTTTATTTTATTTAACTAAGAGAATCCAGAGATTATGTGGAAATAAAGATGTTTTTGACAAACGTAAGACTTTAGTAATTCTTTGTGTTCTTTTTGGTTAAAAAGAACACAGGGTGGTGGTGGTCTAGTGGTAGGGCATTGCTGCTGGACCTCTGGAATAAGAGGTCCTGGTCTGAATCCCACCCTGGCACTTTCACACTACTGTCCCTGGAGCAAGACCTCAACACGAGTTGCTCCAGGACTGTCCCTGCACTAGATACATGTAAGTCGCTCTGGATAAGAGCGTCTGCTAAATGCTGTAAATGTAAATATAAATGTAGATTTCAAATTTCAAATATTATGGGTGGCGGGGGTCTAGTGGTAGGGTACTTGCCTATGGACCTCTGGATCAAGAGGTCCCCGTTTCGAATCTTTTTCTCACGCACACACACACACACACACACACACACACATTCAGTTGTCTATGGTGTTATGGCTGCATGCCTCAGAGGAGAGGAGAAAAAATAATGGCACTACCACCACTGGGTAGTGCCATTACTGGCAGTATAGTACCACCACCACTACTACCACCTCCTGGTAATACCACCACTGGGTCCCTGAGTAAGACCCTTAACCCTGAATTGCTCCTGAGAGGACTGTCCCTGTAATTAGGATGTAAGTCGCTCTGGATAAGAGCTGCTCACAATGTCGTAAATGTAAATGTAAATGTAGATTTGGGGCCAGACTATAATGAAACATTAAGTGGTGCAGGTCTATAGTGGTAGGGCATTTGGCCTATGGACCTCTGGATCGAGGTCCCTGGTTCAATCCCACCCCTGGCACTACCATCACCATTGGGTCCCTGGAGCCCTTAACCCTGAGTTGCTCCAGGGGGACTGTCCCTGTACTGACATGTAAGTCGCCTGACAGAGCGCCTGCTAATGCTGTAAATGTGTAGATTTCAAATTTCAAATATTATGGTGGCGGGGTCTAGTAATTTGCTTCACGGACTCTGGATCAAGAGGTCCTCGCTTTCGGGAATCTTTTCACGACAATAGCACACACACACACACACACACACATTCAGCTGTCTATGTAGTTATGGCTGCATGCCTCAGAGGAGAGGAGAAAAAATAATGGCACTACCACCACTGGGTAGTGCCATTACTGGGTAGTGCATAGTACCACCACCACTACTACCACCTCTGGCACTACCACCACTGTGTCCCTGAGCAAGACCCTTAACCCTGAATTGCTCCAGGGGGACTGTCCCTGGAATTAGGACATGTTAGTCGCTCTGGATAAGAGCGTCTGCTAAATGCCGTAAATGTAAATGTAAATGTAGATTTCAAATGTGACCATAATTGAAATATTATGGGTGGCAGTGGTCTAGTGGTAGGGTACTTGCCTATGGACCTCTGGATCAAGAGGCCTCTGTCTGGGAATCCCACCTCTGGCACTACCACCCCATTGGGTCCCTGAGCAAGACCCTTAACCCTGAGTTGCTCCAGGGGGACTGTCCCTGTAATTAGGACATGCAAGTCGCTCTGGATAAGAGCATCTGCTAAATGCCGTAAATGTAACTGTTAATTGTGATTTTTTCCTTTCTGTTCATTCACTGGTTGCCATGTTTCCAGTGCCAGCCTTAGCAAACAAACCCTATGGTTCTTTAGAAATTCTAACAATGTGGTTCATTTGTGGGTTCTTTTATGACTATGGATGAATTGCTCTTGAAGGAACTTTGGTAGGCTTGGGAATATTCCCCACTTCCTCCATTTGAGCATGTATTTACAATGGTCAAGCAGAAACTTTGTGAGCCATTAGAAATTGTTTTTCAAACACTCCTTTCACGGCACTCATTAACCAACAGCAGCTTAGTCCACTCAGTCATAAAAGTATAGGGTTATCAAGAGAATTTCTGCAAAGACTATGTTTTAAATGCGACACCATACAAGACAGCCTATCAGCAACAAGGTTATTTATAAATCAGTGCTAAAGGCATAGCAAAAAGCAGTGATCAAAACAAAAGCAGTGTTCATAAATAAGAGAAAGGTGGGAAAATAAATTAATACTCCTATATTTGGGTATATAAAACAAGTGAAAGATCAAGTGAAATCCAGGAGGAAAAATTATGTGCAAGGAACTACTGTATGTAGGAAATACAGTGGCCACTTTAAACAATAAGCTTCAGCACTTCAGAACTCTGGACAGCGTCCGTTCAGATACCAGTCAACCTCCACAGCAAATAGAGTATCCTATTGCATGGGCTTTTGAGACTAGTTTCTTCTCTCTGCCATCCATCTGCATGTAGGCTTGCCACGGCTGCATTCTAAAACCCTGGGTGTAGTGTGTGAAGTGTATTTGAGGAGAAGCAAGTGGGTTTGGAGATAAGAGGATAACAAAGAGGGCTTTAAGATTAACCAAGACTTGATGATCTGATTCCTCTGGCTTTTACTCGAAACACAGACAGCAAAGTCTCCAGAGAAGGACCGAGACAGTAGGAGAAAGAAAGTCAAGTAGACTGACAGAGAGAGCGAGAATGAGACAGAGAGAGAGAGAGAGAGAGAGAGAGAGAGAGAGAGAGAGAGAGAGAGAGAGAGAGAGAGAGAGAGAGAGAGAGAAGAGCTATCACAGGAAAGGAGGGGAGGTATATTTGACACTGGTACCCCTATGGCTGCATCTCAAATGTCACTCTTTAATTGGTAGCCTCACACATTCCCTCACTGCAGTCATCCCAACTGGTTCAAGCTAGTTTCTAAAAATGAATAGCTAAACAGAACGGGGGGGGGGGGGGGGGGGTTCCTGTCATTATTAAAATAGCTCTAGTATCAGTGGAACTGCATTAGTTAATAATAAAAACAATAATAGCACAAGCATTACCAGCAAAACACACACACACACACACACACACACACACACACACACACACACACACACTGTTTCTCTTTGTTTGAGGCATTTCAGCTCAGATAAGCGTGAAGGACATTCTTACAAAGCAGCCACATTTATGTAATTACCGAACCCCTGCCTGCAAGCACCAGGTGTGTGTGTGTGTGTGTGTGTGAGAGTGTGTGTATGTGTGTCATTCAAAACCCATTCTTTACAACACATTTTCACACATACACAGCAGCTTAGTGACTGAAGCTCAGAATCAAATCATGTTGTAATGAGCGAAACTGCAGTGTTCCCAGCTAAAATTGTGTTTACACAAATCTAGCCCAGATTAAATTTAGGTGAATGACACTCCTTACTAGGAAAAAAGATGGGGTTGTGGCAGTGACCTTGTAGCTAAGTCTAAAAAGTGGTCCTTGGCTCATTGAACAGAATGTTGTGGGTAAAATCTGCATATGTAGTGAATTATTATGGCCTGTTTGTTCATTAAGAAGGATAAACTTAACATTAACATTATGATTCTTCTGAAATGGATTTTAATTGAAATTACATGAAGCTGAAAAATAGTCGGTATAAAAGGCAAAAACCTTCCACTGGATAAGAACTGCAGTGAATAATATGTTTCAGCGGGCAAGTTGTTAAACCCTAACTGATGCAGTGAATAGCTGCATCAGTTAGGAATTCTCATTTCTTAAACAACCAGGTCAAAGGACATATCCTATTGTTATTGTTAAAGGGTCAAATTATTGCCATGCATCAAGCCAAGAAAAGAGGATTGCTGAGACTAATGAAATCGAGTTAAGTACTGTCCAATGCATTATTAAAGCCTGGAACAATGGTGAAGCATCATCTGCAAGGTAGAAATGTTGTCGGAAGAAACATCTTGAATGATTATAATTGGAAATCACTTTTTGGTGGAATCAGACATAATTTTCACACATGGACTGGCCACCACAGGGTCCAGACCTGAACCCCACTGAGAGTCTTTGGGCTTTTATTTGCAGGTAAAATCATTTGAAGTGAACTATGTCTCTTTGGTCTGTTCTCCATGAAGCTTAGAAAGTGTAAAGTGTATCAATTTTTTTTTTATTAAATGAATGAAAAATGAAAAAAAGAATGAAAAATATTTGACAATGTGTTGCCAGCCATGCTTTAACCCTTGTGCCTAGACATATTGTTATTGGCTCTAAAGTACAGATTCAACTGAACCAAATGACCAAACATACAGTACTGTGCAAAAGTTTTAGGCAGGTGTGGAAAAATGCTGTAAACAAAGAATGCTTTCAAAAATGGAAGTGTTAATCATTTATTTTCATCAATCAACAAAATGCAGTGAATGAACAAAAGAGAAATCTAAATCAAATCAATATTTGGTGTGACCACCTTTTGCCTTCAAAACAGCATCAATTCTTCTAGGTACACTTGCGCACAGTTTTTGAAGGAACTCGGCTGGTAGGTTGTTCCAAACATCTTGGAGAACTAACCACAGATCTTCTGTGGATGTAGGCTTCCTCACATCCTTCTGTCTCTTCATGTAATCCCAGACACACTCAATGATGTTGAGATCAGGGCTCTGTGGGGGCCAGAAGAATTGATGCTGGTTTGAAGGTAAAAGGTAGTAACACCAAATATTGATTTGATTTAGATTTCTCTTTTGTTTGCTCACTTTGCATTTTGTAAATTGATCAAAATAAGCAATCATTATTTATATATCTGAAAGCATTCTTTGTTTACAGCATTTTTTCCACACCTGCCTCAAACATTTGCACAGTACTGTATATATCAGAATCATATTAAACGGTGGCCTTGTGCTTAAGGACTAGGCCCCAGGATCAGAAGTTTGTATGTTTGAATCCAGTAGGTTACCCCAAGGTACCCTTAAGCAAGGTACTGCCCACATCATTGCTCCCCGGATGCTGGATATGGCTGCCCACTGCTGCATGGTGTATAAGAGTTAAATGCAGAGGTTCAGTACACGCTATGTGCTCACAATGACAAGCACTCAAGTTCATTAAGTCTGTGATTTACTTGAAATAATTGAATACATACTATTTTAATATACTAATTAGTATGGGCTAGTGAAATTCCTTTGCATTCCTTGCCAATCACCATCGCAAAGAGCAATCAAACACCCTTTCACCAGTCTGTGGTTTATCCCACTTTGAACTTAGTCAGCAGAATGTTATCACTATTGTTCCTACAATGCTTGACATTTTGGAAATGCCTTTATACAGTTTTCTGGTCATAATAATTTGCCCCTTGTTAAGAATGCTAAGCCTTACACTTTATTTCTTTGCCTTACAACATATCAACTTTGAGAATTGTTCACTAACATAAACAGTGGTTTCAAGGTAATCAAAGCTACTCATTTCACCTGTGCAAGGTCATAGTGTTTTTAATCATCTGTGTAAATCGTTAGATTTGATGGAAGGGGTGCTGATTTTGTAGTCAGTGTTGATTTAAATTTGACGGGCTTGATTTGCTCTCAGTCTGGGTTACACTGATTGATTTGCCCTTTAGGCTCTTTTTACAAATTCCCTAGTGTACTAGGACAATTTGTACATTAAGACACTCTTGGAGCAGTGGTGCCCTAGTGGTTAGGGATTTGGTCCCATTAATGGAAGGTCATGGGTTCAAGTCCCGGACAATAAAATTGCCCTGAGGAAGGTACTGCCCCCACACTGCTCCCCAGGTGTTGGATATGGCTGCCCACTGCAGATAAGCATTTTGTTGTGGTTCACTGTGTGCTATGGTGTCTTCACAATGACAAGTAGTCACTTTCACTTTCTGAAAAATCAGTTTTGGAATTAATACTATTATTAGTAAACTGTAGAGTAGGTTAATGGCAAGGTCCCTTAGGAACAGGACTACAATAGGAATGTAATTCTACCATCACAGTAAAACATTTATCATTCAAACTTTGTATCAAGGATGTAGCTGTAGCTACAAACATGATTGGTATTTAACCTTCATGAATTACAATGTAAAATCAATGCCCTCCATAATATTTGGGACACATTTACCTCTCTGCTCCTCATAATAATGACACAAGACATAATTAAAGTGCACATTTAAGAATTTAAATTGATGTTATTTGCATACATTTAATAACAATTTATACATAGCCTCCCTCATTTCAGGACATATAAGTGCTTAAAGGCTGCGCTAGTCAACCATGCAGTGATCTGACCATCATGCTTATGGATGCACAGTCCTATTCAAGAATGAGATACTGAAGAGTAATAAGATATTGTCATTTTAGAGCATTTTGTTGATTTCAAATGAATTTTTCATGTGTATCTTGTTCATTTTTGTTGATTAAGCTAATGTTTGATGATGGTGGTGATGAAATACTTCTCCTATATCCTATATAAACTCCTATATTCCATCTGCCTGTTTCAATATGAGTTTTAATAAAAGCCTCATGATTTCCCCTCTGGCCAATTCACCTTATTGTAAAGGGTGAAACTTTCATTTTTCACTGTCCCCCTATTGCTTTGCTGCACTCCAATTTTTCACTGCACATAAATGCCACCATCACAAGTTCAGCAGCAGCCAGCATTACTCATTCCCACACACAAATAGTGCATAAATGTCTATTAAGAAGTCAGACCAAGCTCTAACACTCCCTGACTAACACATAGCGAGCTATTTGGGTGTAGAAGAAATAGTTTCAGGCCTAATAGAGCACATAAAATAGGGAGTAGGAAGCCTTTATAGATTCAGCCATAGACATTATCTCATGTTATAGCAGTATTGAATGGGGATTTATGTGTTTCCCTCTGGTCTTGTTGCCATCCAACCTGAATGACAAACAGAAAGAAAAACATACTGATGGATAGATAGATAGATAGATAGATAGATAGATAGATAGATAGATAGATAGATAGATAGATAGATAGATAGATAGAATATTTGGTACTTTATTAAGAAATGTTCACATATTGATGTCTAATCTTTTATATTTATCTTTGGAAAAGAAAGTGATTTAATTGCAGGTAAACAACAAAAAATAACCTTGATTTATTCATTAAACAAACGATATCAACAAAAATGTGTAATCTAACTAAAAGTCTGGCCTTGATGTTTTTCTTAAAGAGTTAAGGTTTCCTCCTTCTAGCACACCTTCCATGCAAGTTAACATTTTGCAGTCTCTTTCTGATTGTAAAGGCACTTTCACATCAACAGAAGAACATTTTAAGGTTTTTGGAGACTTCTTTAGCATCTTGTGGTCTGCTTACGGGGTGAACTTGCTATGAAATAGCTGATAACAAATTCTTTTGAGATCTTATTAAATTCCTTACCAGACTTATAAGCTGCTACAATCGTCTTTCTGAAGGCCTCAGACAGCTCTTTTGATCTCACCATTGTGTTCACTCTCACCTCAACAGTCTGGAGCACCAAACTAAATGTTTGAGGTTTAAAAAGGGCAAACAGCCTTCAAAATCATGTACACCTGATGTGCTACACCTGTGTGTGATTTGAGCCATTTTAATTGGAAACAAAGGTGGTGGTGTCCTAATTTATTCCTCATCAGAAATCACATTTTTGTAGAATTACATTTTTTAGAAGATTCTATAAAGTATTTTCTTCAGTTTTAATTGTTTAGTTATATTACTTGAATCTATCTAAAATTGAGATTAAATATCCATATGTCCAAGAATGTTACAACAACACACAGGCTTTCCTTATTTTTCCTAATTTTTTCACATGCCTGTAGAGAGAGAGAGAGAGAGAGAGAGAGAGAGAGAGACAGACAGACAGATAGACAGTCAGATAGATAGATAGATAGATAGAAAGATAGAATATTAAGCTAGGTTCAGAAAAGAGAAGATAATAAAACCACCATTCACTTGACACAAACATCGTGTAAAAAGCTCTGGAGGAAATTACCATATTCATGACTTGTTATATTAGAGCAGATTTCATGAAATATTTTTCCTGAAACTAATCCTGCAATACAATTCAAAGTCATTAAAAGCCTGGGTTGTGTCATAAAATGTAATGCAGTGTACACATGTCTGCTGTCAGTGGTGCAAATCAGGCAGGGACACAGACCCTCCTCCCCTTCAGCCATAAGTGCTCCCTTGTATAGTGTGAAATTCTTCCAAATGGCCAGTGAAAGTGGAATGGATTTCTGAATCAAATGCCAGTTTAAGCCACTTATCATTCCTTCCATAAACATGAGGGCAAAAGTCTTAGAAGGAAGCCCTCAATGTCTGTGGGGGTAAATGGAGCCAAACATCTAAAAATGTTTTTCAAGTCTTTCACACAAAATCAATGAAGGACCAAGCAATATTGTTTTTTCTTTTCTACAGTAAGCAGTAGAACAATAGTGTTACTCCTACTCAGTGCTGTGAATCAGTAGCATGTGCCTGAAGCAGTATGCCATAAGACACTCTTAGAAACTCTTAGAAAGCCAGCAGACAGCAGCTTCATTTTTTGACTCTCTCTAGAGTACCTTCTAGAGCAGGGGTCACCAACATGGTGCCCGCGGGCACCAGGATGCCCCAAGGACCACGTGAGTTGACCGGGGACCTGTTCTAAAAATAGCACAACTCACCAGTGAGCAGTGTCTAAAATTTAATTTGATCCTGTTGCTATTCTTCTTTAATCACATTTGCACTATAGATTTGAAAAAGACAATATCTAAAAAAAAAAAAGCATTTAAAACATGTTTACTAAACATGAAGTTTAGACAGGTTTAGGTAACTGGTAGCCCTTTGTACGGCTCAGGTACCCGTGAAGTAGCTCTCAGCTTCCAAAAGGTTGGTGACCATTGCTCTAGAGCATGACCAACCTGAAGGACATCAAGTTCTTCTCAGTAAAGTGAAAGTGACTATTTGTCATTGTGAAACGCAATAAAATGCAACCTCTGCTTTTCACCGATATACACATGTGCAGCAGTGGGCAGCTATATTCAGTGCCCAGGGAGTAGTGATGAAACCTTGCTCAATGTAACCTCAGGGCATCTCTTAAAGTGAGTGGATCAGATTTATTGAAGAATAAATGCCTTGGATGTAGGTACAGGTATTCCCTTCTGCATGTCTGTTTGTTTCCCATCAGGCCACCATAACCTAGTGGTGAGAATCAGAAGGTCATGGGTATGAATCCCAGTTAAGTAGGCAAGATAGATAGATAGATAGATAGATCGATAGATAGACAGAATTTTAGGAAATGTTTGATTTGGCAAAAAAACCCAAACACAAAACCCAAACACAAAAAAAATGTGACATGATGTGATTTTACATATAACATACTATTATTAAGCAGAGAAGGCTCATGAGGAACAGAGCTCAACCCCCTGCCCTGCTGGGAGCATGGTAGCTCTAGGGACAAAAGATCTTTTATATCGGTCCTATGGCATTGTGTTACAGTAGACGACCAATGAACACACACCTCTGCTCGGTTATAGTAGTGTATAGTGGGTAATGTTCATTGTCCATAATACAAAGCAGCTTGCAGAGTGATATCTTCCCAGCCACTGTCACCAGAGAATTGTTATCCACAATCAAGCCCTATGTGCACTTTAAACAAAAATATTCATTAAGTAATATAGAATTTTTTTCTGCCAGTATTCTATTAAGTTTGTCCAATCAGCAGCTCCAAAAAATGGCATTTGTGGCTGGGGAATGAATATGTCAGTTAGGATGATGACAAGAAATGACACCACCATGTCAGCTATTTTTTTCATTCACTGCAAAAAAAAAAAAAAAAGACTTCCACTTCACTGTCTGCAGGGGGTAAGCTTTTGAAGGCTGAGTATCAAGGGTTACTCAAGGGTTCCTGCTATATTGGACTTAAGTGCTGTACATTGCACCACCCACATATAAATGCAGACATTGATGTAATTTCTCATTTAGCCTTCACAATTCTGAGCAGAGAAAGCAGAGCTTCTCTCTCACCATGTGCCTCCACTTAAAATTTCTGACACAACAAATGCATCTTTTGTCAAGCTCAAGTTTCCTCTCTCCTCTCCCTGGCTGTCAGTGACTCTGACAGTGGGCAGCAGGGGGCAGCAGAGAGTTCAAACATAGATATACACACACTGCAGTCAGGCTGGGTGAGCAAAGCAATGGAATGAATAAAACATTTTCATTTCATTCAGATACTTTCCAGACAAGAACATCAGTCTTAAAGCAGAGAAAATCTGATCAACACCCAGAAACATTAGTAACAACACTTACAGCAGGTTTGAAAGTGTGCTTTCAGCAATAAAGAAATGTGTGTGCGTGTGTGTATGTGTGTGTGTGTGTATGAGTATGTGAGTGTTTGCACTATTAACATTTTTTCTTAGAGCACATGAGAGTAGGGAAATGAGAGAGGGAGAGGCAGATGGAGTGACACTTGTTTTTGTTGTTTAGAATTCTTTTAACTTGCTCATTCTCCAAACTCTTCCCACTTCTCATCTGTGTGTGTGTGTGTGTGTGTGTGTGTGTGTGTGTGTGTGTGTGTGTGTGTGTGTGTATGCGTTCTGCTTTCGTGTTGTTATGCAACCTGTCTGCTCATTCTGCTGTTGATGAGTTTAGGTCCAGAACAGTTGCCCACACACAATATGCCCATGTGCACACACACACACACACACACACACACACACACACACAAAGCATGTGTGTATATATATATATATATATATATATATATATATATACACTTTCACAGCCCAGCCCAGTATAATTACTATTTTGAAGGGTTTAAGTTACCCAGACAGACAGTGAGTCTTTCCTTCACCTCTGATTATATACATCTGAACTGAACCCTTGCCTCTAAACTGTCTTTGAGGAAAGAACCTTTTTCATTTGATCTGTTTGATATTTTAGAGTGATGGCGTAGAAGAACCACCTTAGAGGACGGGCCTTAAAGAGCATCTAAACTAAAAGTGTTATTTACTGTTCCTCATATACTGAGACTGACACATGTCCTCTGTCCTGACTGAGAGGGCTGCTCTAGGCCTTATTCACAAAGCAACCCAGTTAACAGTGACCTAGAAAGCCAGCAAGAATGGGTGGGGCTAAACTGTATGTAAAGATGTGGCTTTTATGACACGGAGTTGAAGAGTGACTGTATTTGAAGGTTTGTTTCCATGGGTGTTCTGCGTGATGATACCATTTGAAACTGGATTTGAATAAAGCCTGTGTTAATAGGAGTTGATATGAAGCACAGATGTAAGTCGCTCTGGATAAAAACATCTGCTAAGTGCTGTAAATGTAAATGTTAGTTGATGACAGACTTTAAACAGTCCAAAACTGACCATTTTCATCAGAAAACCTACATTTGAATATATCCACTGTAACGAATGAGGTGTGTGCATTTTAATGGCCCATGTGTATGAGCTGAGACTGAGGGAACTATTTTTTCTCACTCACTTTATTGTCTGCTTCTACATGTGCAAGTGTGTGTTTGTGTGTATCTGTGAGGAATGTGAGTTGACATTTTGCTGAAAAGGCTGAACTCAGATGAACTGGAGTTTAGAGGACAAGCACTCCAAGAGATGGAGAACACCAGGCTGACACACACACACATACTCTGCCTATCCCTGTTTAGTGAGAGACAAGGAAAGACAGGATGGAAGAAGAGAGTGATGTTCCAGCCAAGGAACCTTTAAATAACAGACCTCTGCAAAACAGACTGAAGCCATCAATTATATAACATCAGGGAGAGGGTAAGAGAACTGGGAGAAATAGAAACACATCATAAGAGAGAGGGATGAGAGATAGATAGACAGAGAGAAAGAGAAAAGAGGGAGGGAGAAAAAGAAATGTGATGGAGAAAGGGGGTAAGAGATAGATGGAGATGGAGCAAAAAACAGCTTTTCCTGATCTCACTGTTTCTGTGATGCTACAAGAAGCAATATTTCTCCAAATACCCACTTATTCTGCTGAGAGGATTTGACATGACATTGATTCAAAATAACTTGCACCTGCATTCTGTCTCTGCCGGCTACAATGTGCTTCAAAAGCTCCATGTTTATAAGATTAGGACAGATTATGAGATTAGCCCTGTATTATACAAATGTATCCATACTCCTAACCCCATAGTCACACAGGGTGTGTGTGTGTGTGTCTTTCACAGGTGCTCTGACTGCTTCTACAGTCATGCCCTCAAGCAGGACTCTTAACCTTAACCGGATCCCTGGATGCTGTAAAAAACCCACATTCACACATGTGCAAACACACATAATTACTTTCCATTAACTTCCATGTACACCTACCTTGTAGTTACACTTATTATCAATTCATTAGCTCTCTTGACCAACTAGGTTTTCTGTGTTGCTTGCAGTTACAGTCTGTAGTCCATCTGCTTTATATGTTTCTCAGCACCCTTTACCCTGCTCATCAATAGTCAGGACCAGCAGTTAGACAGTATGATATGTGTAAAGAAACCATTGAAACCACAGAAAAAATGTCCTCATTCAAAAATTTCCAACCAACAGGCTCTTGCAGCCAGAAACTGATGGCTAATGAGGGACTAGACAATGATGGAATGAATAGTGTCCAATGTGCTGTTGTGTCAAGTTCAATTCTATAAGGTTGACCAACTAGGATGGGAAGTGAAAGTGACTATTTGTCATCGTGAAACACGGCACAGCACACAGGGAAACATAACAAAATGCAACCTCTGCTTTTAAGCCATACACATACATGCAGCAAGGGGAAAGCTACAGTATCTCACAAAAGTGAGTATATTTTTGTAAATATATTATATCTTTTCATGGGACAATACTGAAGATATGATACTTTGATACAACGTAAAGTAGTCAGTGTACAGCTGGTATAACAATGTAAATTTGCTGTCCCCTCAAAATAACTCAACACACAGCCATTAATGTCTAAGCCACTGGCAACAAAAGTGAGTACACATGAGTACAAAGTGAAAAATGTCCACATTGTGCCCAATTAGCCATTTTTCCTCCCTGGGGTATCATGTGACTCATTAGTGTTACAAGGTCTCAGGTGTGAATGGGGAGCAGGTGTGTTAAATTTGGTGTTATCGCTCTCACGCTCTCTCATACTGCTCACTCGAAGCTCAACATGGCACCTCATGGCAACGAACTCTCTGAGGATCTGAAAAAAAAGATCTGTTGCTCTACATAAAGATGGCCTAGCCTATAAGAAGATTGCCAACACCCTGAAACTGAGCTACAGCATTATGGCCAAGACCATACAATGGTTTAACACTCAGAACAGGCCTCACCATGGTCCACCAAAGAAGCTGAGTGCACTTGCTGAGCGTCATATCCAGAGGTTGTCTTTTGAAAATAGACAAATGAGTGCTGCCAGCATTGCTGCAGAGGTTGAAGGGGTAGGGGGTCAGCCTGTCAGTACTCAGACCATACGCCGCACACTGCATCAAATTGGTCTGCATGGCTGTCATCCCAGAAGGAAGCCTCTTCTAAAGATGATGCACAAGAAAGCCTACAAACAGTTTGCAGAAGACAAGCAGACTAAGGACATGGATTTCTGGAACCATGTCCTGTGGCCTGATGAGCAAGATTAACTTATTTGGTTCAGATGGTGTCAAGCATGTGTGGCAGCAACCAGGTGAGGAGAACAAAGACAAGTGTGTCTTGCCTACAGTTAAGCATGGTGGTGGGAGTGTCATGGTTTGGGACTGCATGAGTGCTGCTGGCACTGGGGAGCTACACTGAGGGAACCATGAATGCCAACATGTACTGTGACACACTGAAGCAGAGCAGTGCCCTCCCTTTGGAAACTGGGCCGCAGGGCAGTATTCCAAAATGATAATGACCCCAAACACATCTCCAAGACAATCACTGCTTTGCTAAAGAAACTGAGGCTAAAGGTGCTGGAATGACCAAGCATGTCTCCAGACCTAAACCCTATTGAGCATCTGTGGGGCATCCTCAAACGGAAGGTGGAGGAGCGGAAGGTCCCTAACACCCACCAGCTTCATGATGTCATCATGGAGGAGTGGAAGAGGATTCCAGTGGTAACCTGTGAAGCCCTAGTGAACTCCATGGCCAAAACAGTTAAGGGAGTGCTGGAAAATAATGGTGACCACACAAAATATTGACACTTTGGGCACAATGTGGATATTTTTCACTTAGGGGAGTACTCACTTTTGTTGCCAGTGGTTTAGACATTAATGGCTGTGTGTTGAGAAATTTTGAGGGGACAGCAAATTTACACTGTTGTACAAGCTGTACACGGACTACTTTACATTTGTAACGGTGGCGGGGAAGGACGCCAGTGCGGAGCAAGGAGTTCGGAACACAGTTTTATTATTCACAGGTACAAAAACAAGAAGCAAGGACTGCAGTTCTAATCAAAACCCAAGAACTGAGGAACTGCAGTCTAAACCAAGTCGAGTTACCAAAAACCAAAACCACCATTGCACGTAGGCTTAGCCTAACTAATGAGCCGCGCTCTGTTCTGACTCATCGGGGCTTAAATAGTCAGCCCCAACGATGCACACCTGTGCCTTCATGAGCTCAGGTGTGCTCAGTCAGAACAGAGCGCCCTCTAGCGTACCCCAAAACACCTCATGTGACACACCTCATCTGTGACAACATTGTATCAAAGTGTTGTTTCTACAGTATTGTCCTATGAAAAGATATAATAAAATATTTACAAAAATGTGAGGGGTGTACTCATTTTTGTGAGATACTGTATATCCAGTGCCTGTAAGGCAGTGATGGGGATGGTACCTTGTTCAAGGGTTCCTCAGGAGCAAAGTCCATTATCACTATGCCACCCCTACCGCATACCAAGTCAAACCCCTTATTCTTAGTTGATTAACCCTTCTTGCCCTCTCTTTTCTGTTTTTCTGCTCGCAAGCTTGTCTGCACCCGTGATCTGGAGATCCTGCTATAGAAGGTCTGTCTAGAAAGGACTGTCCACAGTGTGGGTGTAAATTTCACTTTACCACATGAAAAATTATGTGTTTTTAACTGGACACACTTGAAATGTACGTATCTTTGAAAAAATGGATGCAATCCAGCCCAAACACGTCCATAATATTAGCTTGATTTCAAAAACACCTTGATTACACATTGTATCTGGATGTACTTTGGCCAGATTAGATAAATACTTTAATTCTACTTAGTGGTGCTAATGGGACCTAACAGTCTAAAAAGCAAATCAACACATGAATCATTTCCACACATTCTTTCTTGTGAATGGACAGAACCTCATGTCACATTTATACAATACAAAGCCAATCATATTCTTACATAAATAAAACAATTATTATTACAGTTCAAACAAGCAACTATAATAAACATTAACACTGCTGCATCACTTTCATTCACTAGTTCTCCAGCATCACACATCACGTTAAACATACGCCTTGTCTCTGCTGTCAAGTCTGCCTTTCTACTTGTTTCATCTTTTATTATTTTTTTTATGTCTTTTATGTCTTGTTGCATCAGTTGTGCATGTTGTGATGGATACACACAGGGATCAGCTTCTCTGTGTGTTTTTGTCCATTTAGGTGGGAATTGGTGTTGATGTTAGGAAGGCATGCAATGATGAAGTAACAATAATTAAGTAACAATTATTAATTCCCCTCAAATGCATTCAAACTAAAGTAAGCCTTTCTGAAAATGTAAGGAGATGAAACTACAGATATTGTGTTAAAATTTTAGGAGTAAAAACAAAAAGATGGCAGAAAAATAGATACCTGATACCCAATGAAGTATATGATTACTTCCCACCTCATGGTTTTCATAGTCTTATCATAATCTGATCATAACCATGATGGACTGCCTATTTAGGAGATTCAGGAATTTTTCCAGTGGGCCACTTGACTTTTGGGCCAGTCAGAATTTAATTTGAAGGTCATCACATTAGACAGATTGCTAACAGTTGTCTATACATTCCTTCTGACATGGCAGACACTGTATGGCTATTGATTACTTGGATGCTCCCACAAATTTCTCCCCTTCACAACATTCCAGCTTCAGATTTCTTCAGGAAGACAAGCATGGCAGCAGCTGAATATAGAGATTGGTTTGGTAATTAATAGGCTAATAGGCTGTCAGAAATGTCAGAAATTTAAGTCTTAGCCTAAAGCCTAATATGGCAAATCAATGAGTTTGCAGATTCAATTTGAAGAAAAAAACAGCCTTTGGTCTTTAAAACATGTGTCTTTAAGGCATGATCTGAGTATGCAGTACAATAACCATTTAAAAATATTTTTTGTAGCTTCTGTGCAGCAGTCCTCTGTCAATCAGTCCTCGATGAGAATAAAAAACTACAAAATAGCAGTGAGGACACCAATATTGCTGAGGACTCATGTAGAGAGAATACCAGGATAAACAGTATTATACAGTACTGTGCAAAAGTTTTAGGCAGGTTTGGAAAAATGCTGTATACAAAAGAATGCTTTCAAAAATGGAAGTGTTCATCATTTATTTTCATCAATCAACAAAATGCAGTGAATGAACAAAAGAGAAATCTAAATCAAATCAATATTTGGTGTGACCACCCTTTGCCTTCAAAACAGCATCAGTTCTTCTAGGTACACTTGCACACAGTTTTTGAAGGAACTCGGCTGGTAGGTTGTTCAAACATCTTGGAGAACTAACCACAGATTTTCTGTGGATGTAGGCTTCCTCACATCCTTCTGTCTCTTCATGTAATCCTAGACACACTGGATGATGTTGAGATCAGGGCTCTGTGGGGGCCAGAAGAATTGATGCTGGTTTGAAGGCAAAAGGTAGTAACACCAAATATTGATTTGGTTTAGATTTTTATTTTGTTCACTCACTTTGCATTTTGTAAATTGATTAAAATAAACAATCTTTATTTATATTTCTGAAAGCATTCTTTGTTTACAGCATTTTTTTCCACACCTGCCTAAAACTTTTGCAAAGTACTGTATATCAAGAAAAGATATTTAATGGTACTACAAAACTCATACATAAAGACAGCTCAAGTGACATATTCTTCTGGAAATCCAGATATTCACAAGTTTATATTTAAGATTCAGAGTTCTATCAAAAATCAACATATTAATATTGAAATAAGTTTTTGCACAGCATATTTCATAAACTCATTTTGCTGAACATGAAAAGACTTTTAAATAAAAGTATTAGATAAATAATATGTTGAAGTTTTTATAGTTAATTGCTGCTGTCTCCACGATGTTATGGTGTCCAGGCCCTTCTGACTTTTCTAAATGCCACACAATACAGGTGAGTCAGATGATTAAAGAGGATAAAAAGAGAAAAAGTCACAGGCAGTTGACTTTATGTGGAGACTGACCATTTTTACTATTTTACATATCCTTTACAATAGGATTTATTTTCAATTACCAACTGTAAATGATTGATATACAGTAAAAAAAAAAACAAACAAAAACTATCACTGTATTGTGCTGTGTGTTAGGCATTTTCACCTGCTGCAAGGAGGAACACAAGAAAACATGTTCATCAGATTAAGAGCATGAAAAAAGTCAAAAGCCTTAAGGTGGGCAAACAAAAGCCTCTACATTACAAGGAAGGGAAGGTAAAGTGCATGTTATGTAACTTATAATAGATGTAAAGAAAATCTCGACTTAGTTAAAGAGGTATTAAACAGAGGCTTGCTATAAAATAGACAATAATGTGGTTTATCATAGCAACTTTCTAGATAACACTTTTGAGTAGGTGTGATTTGTGCCTTCATCAGTACATTAACAGTTGCAAAGTATTGAGCAAAGTAATAAACACCTTGACATTGGCAGTGGTTCTGTTGTGTCACTACTTTCAAAAGACAGTAAAGTAGCTGAAATCTATTATCTTATACAATGCACTTTTTCTTTCTTGGTGATCTGGTGTTGACCAAAGGAAGTTGGGTTCCTCTTTTGAGTCTTGGTTCCTCTCAAAGTTTTTTCCTCCAGTCTTAGAAATTTTTCATCATCTCTGTAGCCTTCAGCTTGCTCACCTGGGGCTCTGACCTGGATTCTGTAAAGCTGCTTTGTGACAACAAAGCATAAATAAAACTGAGTTGACTTGAAGTTGTGATAGAGTTGTGGATATTCTCATCCAAATGATGGAATGGATGGATGTTTTCAGGCCACATTGATACTACATAAGACGGACCAGCGCATTTTTTGAGCAAATGGTTGATGTTGTGGACTGTGAAAGATCAACAGGCTAGTATTTCACAGACCTACTAAAACAGAATTTAGACAGGCTTAGCATAGATATTGAAATGTTAGCTCCACTGATGGTGCACTGATGGTACACTATCAGAGGTTGTCTACATTACTCTCTGATCATAGACTCTGGTTCTGTTATTGGCTGTGCATCTCTCTTTCCAGTGGTGAATAATGTTATAGTTTTCCTCAGAGAGTCATATAAGTATATGCAGAGATGGAAAAAGACAAGGTCTTTGGATGTATGGGTAATTCCCAGGATGTATTTTTGTTGACCTGCTGTTCACCCTAGCCTTAGCTGAAGGAGATAAGAAGCCAATGGTGAGGGTGAAAGCAAAGGGGATACACTGAAGTCCTTCTGAAGTGTAGAGACTAACCAGACTGCTCAAATCATCTTTTGTTTCCAGCATACGACCCCCCTCTTCAAGTATCTACAGACACACAGAAGGGATATTTTGGCAGCTTAGTTTCTAGTTCAGGGAACAGAGGATACCCTGAAAGTCTTAGAGACTTTGAGTTGGGCCAAATCTGTTCAACACAACTCTGAAAAGAAACAAGAAATGGGCAGCTGTGAGCTAGTAGTGCAGACTACACTTTCAGAGAAATTGATCAGAAAAAAAAGAGGAACGTGTCTGGAGAGCTTTTAAAAGGTGACCCTGTGGCATCACTAGATGCTGAGATTAATGTCCATCATGTCATCCTAGACACTTTGACAGAGAGGAAGTTGTTATTTAATGCTAATTTTGCTTTTCTTGACCCTAAAAACATTCCTTAAATAAGGGCAAATGGCCTCCCCAGCATAACCCTCCAAGAAATCAGCAGATGTCTGCTTAGGGTTGATGTAAGAGCTACTGTTGGCACATAGTGAGTTGTCTAGCCTGGCACCCCAGTGGGAGAAGCTGAATTCCCATCTGGAAGGTTATACCGTCTGGATAGGTAGTGAAATAGCACTAAAAGGTCAGGAGGAAAGTAGTGGACTGTCATACATAAACCAAAGATAGAACTAGAGGTCAGGACCTGTTCTTCCTGCAAAAACTGTGCCATTTGGGTTAATCTAATAACCTCACAATATAACCTTCTCATTGATGCTTACCTTGTAACTGGACTGAGGCGCGCGCACACACACACACACACACACACACACACACAAAAATGACAATGTCACATGGCAGTGTATTATGATAGGTGTAAAAGGTTAAATGCAACACTTTAGAATAAACAGCATTTCTGGGCGGAAGTGATAAGATTATACATGAGACAGAAAGAGGAAGAGGAAAAGAGAAAGCAGTAAAGAGTTAGGAAAGAGGAGAGGGATGAGTGGAAGATAAAATAGTGAACTGAAAGAGAAGAAAGAGGAAGAAAAGTGCAAGAAAGACAGAAGGAGACAGAAAGTTTTAATGGCAATGAAGACTTGTACTGGGAAAGTATTGGGACCCCTTCATCACAGAAGTGTTTAAGTTGCATCCTTTGCTACATGTCTATAAAACAAAGCACACAGCCATGCAGTCAAATTTACATTTGTGGAAAAATGGGTCATTCTGGAGAGCTCAGTGAATTCAAGGGAATTCATGCCACCTTTACAATAAGTAAGTTTGTGAAATTTCTTCTGCTGAAGCATTTAAGAACAACAGAAGCTCACTGTTTCAGTGTTAGACAATATAAAGTAAAAAGGCAGAGTGGCTGATGGCAGAGGTACATAGTGCATAAAAGTCCCCAATGCAATAACTAGAGTACCTGACACTCTAGCATGAAGCTCAGCACAAAATCTGTGCACTGGGAGCTACATGGATTGGTTTACTATGGCTGTGTACTTGCACACTAGCCTCATATCACCGAGCACATTTGGATTAGTTTAAAGGATGCCACCATTTGACTGTGGAGCACTGGAAATGTGTCCTGTGTAGTGACAGACCACCCTTTTCTGTCTGGCAGTCTGAAGGTCTGATGACTCTAAGTCTGACACATGCCAGGAGAACATTTCCTGCCTGACTGTATTGTGTTCACTGTAAAGTTTGTTGGAGGAGGGAAAATGGTATGAGGTTGTTTTTCATTAGTTGGGTTTGAGTCTTCAGTTCCATTGAAGGGAACTCTTGATGCTTCATCAAACCAAAACAATTCTATGCCTCCAAATTTGAAGGAACAGTTTGGGGAAATTTCTTTCCTGTTTCATCAAGCCTTTGCAAATACACGCACAATGCACAAAGTGCACAAAGCAAGTTCCATGAAGACACGACTGGGTGAGTTTTGTGCTGAAGAACTTGGCTAGCCTGCACAGAATGCTGGCCTCAGCCCCGACAAACACCTTTGGGATGAATTAAAATGGGGATTGCCAGCCAGGCTTTTGCATCCAACATCAGTTCCAAATGCTCTTCTCAACAAATGACCAAAGATTCTCATAGACACAATCCAAGATCTTGCAATAAGCCTTTCCAGAAAACTGGAAGCTGTTATAGCTGCAAAGGGGGGACCAGCTCACATTGTGATGCCTATGGATATTGAACAGAATGTCATTAAAATCACTGTAAGTGTAAATTGCTAGATTTCCCAATACTTTTCCCCAAGAAAATCTTTCATGTCAGGTTATGCTTATGCTCTCAATTACCCATACAACCACTTTCCAGTGTGACACTGCTGGACATACTGTTAAACAAAAAATACAATAATGGGGAATTTCACTTTATGTTTCTTAATGTTTAATGTTTCGTATAATTAACTAGCTAATATGCAAACCAAGCTATATCAAGCTACATAAAAAAATATCACCCAAACATGGAATTTAAAGAAATTTAATTAAATAAAGAAGAAACAAATTTAAATTCCCCTCTAATAGACAATAATGACACTTACTGCAGGATTAAAACAAACTTGACTGCCTTACTTTCATTTCTTTTGATTAAATTCATCTGATATTTATTTCTTATGTAGGAATTCTTGAGTAATTTTGTCTTCTGCTGTAGTGTTTTCACAGTAAAGTTCAGTTTACATTGCTTTAAAGCAAACAGTGTAATTGTAATTATTGGCACTTTAATCAATATGTGCAAGTCAGGTTCACCTTAATGGGGAGCAGAGAGCCAATCAAACAAGTAAGAAAAGTTCAATAGGTCAGATAAAACTAAACTGAGGCTGAAATAACAGATGGTCTCAGAGCCTCACTGTTTCTGCTAATGACCTCAGGGCATGTGGAGATTTCAGTAATTAAGAAATACAGAAATACTGGCATCCATGGGAATGAGGAGGGAAAAAGGATAGGAAAAATACATTTTTCAAAGCATACAAAGCAAAAAAAAAAAAATCTTTTCATAAAGTATTTGCTACTCTTGATGAACGCAATTTAAGGAATAGCAATTAATCCAACAGTAGATTTAAATTATATATTGCCTTTCACAAACTCAAGGAGGCTTTACATTGAGGAAAGAAATAATCAGTTATCAGAAGCGGAGGAGTAGAAGATTCTTCAGCTGAGTTTTAAATAGAAGTAGGGAATTTGACATCAAGGTTCTGGGGAAGAGAGTTCCACAGCTGGAGTAATTCATAAAGATAATGAGGAGCACAGGATTGGCTCCAAATGTAAATTTATTTGAAACTGAATGCAGTAATGAAAAGGTAGCCAGTGAGGGTTATGAGGGTAAGAGTGATGTGCTGTTGGTGAACATTTACCACTTAACCAAAATATGGTTACATTTTTAAACACACATGGCCATCCATATTTTCTTGTCGATTATAAATATGAGGTGACACAACACAGAATGTCTTAACTTCTATGAGACATATTCCTGAATTCATGTTCAGAAAGAAATATTCCCAGCTATGGCTTCATTGATTTATTCAAAAGAAGATAGCTAACTTTTTGAAAGAGAGAGAAAATGGAGTGCACTTGGACATAGATGGTTAGTTATTAATCAATATTTAAACATAACAAGGTTTGTGTGTAAGTGCATACACACATGTTATACTCACTCACTCATTTTCTCAGCTGTTTGTCCTGATGAGGGCCACAGGTGGTGCTGGAGCTTATTCCAGTTCTCACAGGGCAAATGGCAGAGAAACACTCTGGACAGGACACCAGTCCATCACAGTGTAGACATACAGACAAACACACCCACACACTCACTCATACCTAGGGGGCAATTAAGCATCTCCAGTCTACCAATCAACATGATGTGCATGTCTGGGGGTGTTGGGAGGAAATTGGAGCATCCAACCCATACAGACTGTAATGCTGTGGTGGTTGTGGGTAGGATGCATACGCAGAGCCATCATGAACAAAAAAAGCCTCAAGGAAATCAAACGCCAACATTACAATGGAACAAACCTGTGTAAATGATGCTCTGCTCTGACTCGTTGGGGCTTAAACAGACAGCCTTCAAGGAAGCACACCTGTGCCCTCATGAGCCCAGGTGTGCTCAGTCAGAGCAGAGCGCCATCTATCGTGACACAGACACAGGGAGAACATGTAGCTTCACACAGAAATGACCCAGGACCTTCTCGCTGTGAAGGTGCCACAGTTGTTGAACCACAGTGCCACAGTTGTTGAGTTTCTTGATCGTTTAGTAATATTCCAAAATGAAAATTCTTGGTTGAAACAGAAATTAAACATAGTATTGGTTGTAAATAATTTTTAAAAAGTATCGTATTAATAGTTTAGTTCACTGTCAAATACATAATAACCAAATCTTAGCAACTCAAAATATTGGAAATACTGCAAAAATCTAAATCTGAGTTTGGGCAGGATGATAAAAAACAGTAATGAGATTCAATGGACTTCAAGGACTCAAAAAGAAAGCAAAATATTTTACCAGTTATTTGCAGTCTCTTTTGAAACATTTGATTTGAATTGGGGCAGTGGTGGCCTAGTGGTTAGGGAGTTGGCCTGGGATCGGAAGATTCCCTCACCAGTAGGTTGCCCTGAGGAACCCTTGAGCAAGGTACCGTCCTTGGTCCTTGTCACTGCTCCCCGGGTGCTTTCAATAGCTGCCCCCTGCTGCAAGTGTGTGCATGGGTGAAACGCAGAGGTTGAATTTCGTTGTGTTGTGTTGTGTTGTGTGTTTCACAATGACAAGGGTAATCACTTTCACTTTCACAATCTATGCTAACGCATCTGAAAACACTTTACTGAGAAGGTTAGTGGGTGCAACATATATAGTGATTGTAAAGATGTATTGGCTAACAGTAATTAATTGTACTGGCATTTTAACTGGAAACGTAGTTACCACAGAGTCCATTTATAAGGACAAATTTACCAGATATTGATTTTGCTGTACAGCACTCCATATCATATTCTATAACACAAATACAAAATATATGATAATGTAAGATTTAGGATGTAGGGCCTGGTAGGACACACAGTGAACTTTATCAAATATAACCGAAAACTGAAAACAAACAAGAAAACTAGACTGTTTAATATAACTGCACACTCAATGAACAAAGAGAACAAAGCGGCAATAATAGGCAGCAGCAATGTACCATAGACAAGATGAATTAGTGCAGGGGTGTTGAACTGCAGTCCTGGAGGGCCAGAATCCAGCACAATTTCCCTCCTTAAACACACCTGGTTTACGCTTAGTGGCGGGTGTAGTGAGTGTGCTTGAGGAGGGAAATCACCAACTTGTGCTGGAAGGCAGCCCTCCAGGAAGGGAGTTCGACTCCCCTGGATTAGTGTATTCAGCACAGAACCAGCAACCACAGATTGAAACACAAAGACCCTTACACACAACAAAGAACAACAGACAACTGACGCAGGTGGAGACAGAAGGACATCAGGTGTGCAGGGGCAAGACTAGGGCGGTGCTGAGACTAAATTAAAGAAAAGAAAGCAAATGGAAATGGTAAACAAGATAAAAATATATGGACCAGGTATGACAAATAAAATAATTAAATGTTTAATAAATCTTATCCTATTCTCCCTGCCTTAGCTTCCGGTAGATTTCGGGATACTTTATAAAATTCTCATTATCACTTACAGAGCCCTTCATGGTCAGGCTCCCCAATACCTTCTCCACCATTACATCACTAGCCGAGCCCTGAAATTTTGCCAGCAAGACCTTCTGGCTCCTGACTGAAGACATGTGTGTATCATACTTTTCAGTCAGAAGATTAAGCCTAAAGTTTTTGGGTAGCTTATGGCAGTATACTTTTATTTTATTTTGTCTTATAACGTGCTTCCAGTCCTTTATGATTAAAAAAATATTTTTTTCAATTATGATTATTTTTATTATATTGATTATTATCTTTCTATTTTTAGTTTATCCTGCTCTCTTATTTTATTGCTCAGTATTTTGTGACTCTTAATTTTGTGAATAATGCTTTGTAAATTAACTTTACTTATTTATTTGTGAACTATTAGTTACAAATAAATCTTTCCCAAGTCATCTAGCTTGTTAATTGGGATTTGGTGCTGTATTACTGCCACTTATTCCCATTCAGCTGCAAATTTCAGTGTATGAATAGTCAGTCCCCCATACAAAAACCCATAAACATTATATAAATGTAAAATTGTAAAAAGTGTACACTGGTCATGGGCTGTGTAAATGACCTTTATATTATTAAAATCAGTTCTTCCTGATTAGTCTATTGTTGAGCAGACCTAATCAAAAAGTTAAACCCAACCTCATTGTTAATGTTA
>CM029387.1:14522444-14677444 GCA_017165825.1 Hepsetus odoe
TTCAATTGTTTTATCCCTCAGTTTCTTAGATGCAGATCCACCCCAGGCCAAAAATCTGTGAAATGTTAGCATGTAGACACCTTACTCCCTCTTAGGGAAGTGAACCTGCAGAATTTCAAAAAAAGCTCATGTTGCAGAAGGGTTCTGAGAGTACAGCTGAGTGAATAGCTGCTTTAGTGTAAGTGATGCTACGTGATCCGTGACTGTGAAGCCGCTGTACCAGGCTGTAATTCAGTTTGTCGCAGCATAGAAGTTGATGAATGCCTCCAATTGAAATGCTCAAGGCCATTTTGCCTTTTTGTCATGATGTGGAAGGTTCAGACCGATCCTGATTAAAGTGTCTCCTTGCAAGTATGTACTTTGACTGATGGGTAACTACCAGGAATGATGCATGCTAAACAGGTGATCCTAACATGGACAAAAATTTTGCCCCTTGGCCAAATATGCTTAAAATCCAATTCTAGCACTGAATGCACCAAATACCCAGAACAAAATTTAAGACCCTCACTTAAATGAAGAAAGATCTTGATGCTATAATACAACCCAAAAACACAAAGGGTGCACCTCTCAGCAGACTAGCGATTTTAAAAGTGGAACAACTGTACCAGGCTGTAATTTAGCTTGCTTCATTTGTACATTTTTAAAAGGGGGTGAGGTCTCCAAGGCCACAAGGTGCTTTTTTGCCCTTTTTTGAGTTGGGAAAGTGCGTAGTATGTCCTGATTAACAAGCCTCAACTTAGCCACCCCCTACAGATGTCAATACTTAAAGTCCCTAATGAACCGTTTGTCCTGCATGAGTCATCTGAAAGTCAAGCTGTCCTTCCATCATCGTTTGGCATTTTTATGGGCTTATGCTTTAATATTATAGTGGTGGGCCTTTCCAACCAGGTTTCAGTCCTGGCCTTTAGCAGATCTCTCTCAGGAAATATTGTCATAGCAATTTGCATAAATAGAGTACATAACCTGCTATGTTATACTTGGAAAAGATTGTGCCACAGTTTAGTGTTTTAATGGCATACCCTTTAGGAGAAAAGGCAAATTAACCACCAATCACAGTCAATCCAAACCTTTTATAATTGTTTATAATATTCTTACATGATTAACATATTATCATATGTATATATTTTTGACTGACCAGTGATAAGCATAAACAATTAAAAAAATAATCTGTGCCTTTTCTTATCACTCACTCACTGACTCATTTTCTTAGCCATTTCTCCTGATTTGGGTCACAGGCAGTGCTGAAGTCTATCCCAGCTTTCATATGGCTTTCTATCCCAGCTTTCAAACCAAACTAACTCTGTACTGTTAGTATACCCAAGGGGGTTGGGTAGCCAGTTGACCTTGGACCCTCAGAGGTTTTTTTTTCTCCACATAGTGGAGTTTTTGGTTCCTCTCCTCCGTAGTCGTCCGGCTTAAACATCTTAAACATCTATTACTGTAACCTGTTATCAATGTAAAGTGCCTTGGGGCAACTTTGTTGTAAAAGGCGCTATACAAGAATAAATTGAAATGAAATATGGCAATAGGTGGGGAAACACCCAGAACAGGTGGCCAGTCCATCACTGAGCAGGCAAACACACTCACACCAAGGGGACAATTTAACAGTCTTTGGACTGTGAAGGAAACTGGAGCACCCAGAGGAAGGTCTTGCAGACACATGCAGAACATGCATGAATTTGAGAACCCTCAACACCCAACCAGGGAATTGAACACTGCCGTGCCACCCTCTATCATATCATCATTATTAATATCCAATCTAGATTGCTTTACAATAGTTCTGGAAACCTTTAGAAGAAGCCTTTGTTTATTAGACTGTGATGATAAAGCTTATTTATGCTAGCAGATTTTAATGAATTTCCATTTTATGATGGCACCTAGGATGACATGAAGGTGCAGTGCTATTGCCTCATGGCAAAAAAGTTCTGGGTTCAGTTCCCAGAGGTAGCCTGGGTCCTTTCTGAAAACACATTCTCTCTGTCAGTGAGGCAGCGGTGGCCTAGCGGTTAGGGCGTTAGCCGCATGATCGGAGGTACCTCAAGGGTGCCCTGAGGTACCCTTGAGCAAGGTACCGTCCCCATCACTGCTCCCCGGGCACTTTCAATAGCTGCCCACTGCTGCACGGGTTTGAGTGTGCATGGGTTAAATGCAGAGGTCCAATTTCGTTGTGGTTCATGTGTGCTGTGCCATGACCTCGCAATGACAAGGGTTGTCACTTTCACTTTCACTTTTCACTTTCAGTGTGAGCTTCCTTCAGGTGTGTAGGATTGCATTTCAGGGGAAAGGAAAATGCTAAATTGCCCTCTAGAGCATGTTTGTTATTTAGGTAAGCCCTGCTGACACAAACCCCTCCACCATAAGGATGTGATCCAGGAGGTGGTATATCACCGTGACCTGGCTCACGATAAGTGGATGGCGACAGAATGTATAAATACTTTTTTTTTTTCAGTCAATAGCCCCTTTTTGTGTTAGGAAATTATTTACCAAGTTTGTAATAAAGCAAAATGGTAATGCAGGGAATAGAAAGAAAGGACAACAGAAAACCACAACATATTAATCTACCCTATGGACAAAGCAAACAGGTTTTTAACCCTTCAGAGTGTATCAAGTTGTACCACCATGAAAAAATAAGGAGAGAAAATGCAGGAAAAACTTTATACTCCTCTATATAATCTTATTATATGATACCAGCTTATTATATGATACTATATAATCTTTTTATATGTGAGAGTAAGGCTGAGTTCAGTGCGGAATCAGTCAAAGGACTAGAGTTGAAACTTAAAGATTGTAAATCAGTACATTTACATTAATGCCCTTGTCAAACACACTTATCAGGAGCCACTTCCCACTAAAGCATGTACAATTGAACTGAATCAGGCCTGGTTAAGTGCACTGTAATGTCAGAGTCCCTGTAGCATAGATAAGGCAGATCATCTCTGGGCACATCAAAGGCTTTTAAGTGTGATGTAGACAATAGGAAACACCAGGCCTTTCCCAACTGCAGATCTGCAGATCTTACAAATCTGCTAGTTTTTTTTATAGTCATGATGAAGAAACAGCATACACTGTGTGCACAATTATTAGGCATGCGTATTTTGACCATATCATATTTTTTTTGCATATATTCCCACTGCTGCATAAACTTAAATGCTAATTGGATTTAAGCATATCAGGTGTATTTGTGAGGGAGGGTGTGGCCAAAGGAGATCAACACCCTATACCAAGGTATGCATAATTATTAGGCAGCTTCTTTTCCTCAGAACTGTAAAAAAAACAAAAAAAAAACAAAAAAAGTCTTCCAGAGGGATGCAGCTCTCTAGAAATTGCTAAGATATTGGGACGTGATCACAGAACCTTCAAACTGTTAGTTCAAATAGTCAATAGGGTTGCAAGAAGGCATAAATTAACTGCCAAAGATTTGAGAAGAATCAAATGCGAAGCTACCAGGAACCCATGTTCCTCCAGTGCTGTCACATTCCAGAACTGCAACCTACCTGGAGTGCCCAGAAGTTCAGTGCTCAGAACATGGCCAAGGTAATGGAGGCTGAAACCTGACCTCCACTTATCAAGACACATCAGTTGAAACATCAAGACCGGGCCTAGAAATATCTCAAGACAGATTCTTCAAAGGTTTTCTGGACTGATGAGATGAGGGTGACTCCTGATGGACCAGATGGATTGGCCAGTGGCTGAATCAGTAAGAGTCACAGAGCTCCACTTCACTTTAGGCACCAGCAAGGTGGAGGTGGGGTACTGGTATGGGCTGGTATAATTAAAAATTAGCTACTTTGACCTTTTTCGGATTGAAGATGGACTCATAATCAACTCCCAAACCTACTGCCAGTTTTTAGAAGACACTTTCTTCAAGCAGTGGTTCAGGAAAAAGTCTACATCTTTAAAAAGAAGACCATGATTTTTTGCAGGGCAGTACTCCACGGCATGCATTGAAGTACTCCACTGCGTGGCCAGTAAAGACCTTAAAGCATAATGACAGGGTCCCCCTCCTAGAAATATCTCAATATCTCAACATCTCAATCTGAAATTGTTTGTCTATTATTCTCACTTAAACAATATTTAACATTTCATTTGGTTGCCTAATAGTTGTGTGCACACATGTATTCTTCTGAGAATGTTCACATTTACCTTCCTTTGTAAAACATTCAGGTTTCAGGGACATTAACAATTTAGAATGAATAATAGTACCAAAATACTCAAAATACTCACTCCTAATAATTGTGCATCCGGTGTAGATTCAAGCTTCGATTCTGGGATCCAACAATTCTGGGGTCCAGAACAACCAGAAACCTATGGTACTTGTCTGGAATGTTCTGGAAATCTGACCTTATTTCAGGTAAGAAACTGGGAGTCTTTTGATCATAAAGGAGATGGAAATACAAGTTAGTATCTTGTGATTATTTTATTCATCTGCAGTTTGTGATCATAAGTAGAATCCCTGAATGGGTAACTTCATGCACATGCTTACAGCTGTGAGACCCTTTTCTTAGGTGATAATGAGAATGGACCTTGCCTGTTAGATCAGCATATTGTGCTTTCTCTGCACTGTCATCAGTTCTTGGATCCAGGCCTCATGATGATTTACACCTTTATCTTGTGAGTTGTTAGGAAATGCAGTGTTGGGTGCTTTGAGCATCAGGATGTGAATGCTTCCTGCTCCTGTTGTGCAAACAGAATTAACACCTTCTTCCAGAATGCTTCTGCTGCTTCTGTGGTACAAAAATCAGCACCAGTTTAAACAATGGAATGATCTGCTTCATGTATTTGTGTATTCATTGAAAGAGAAAGAGAGAGAGAGAGAGAGAGAGAGAGAGAGAGAGAGAGAGAGAGAGAAATCATGCAGCTTTGATAGAGATTATTCGGGGAAATAGGATTATGCGTCTGGCAGTTTAGCAGTTTAATGTTTTATTATGCAAGAGCACAGCTCGGTTATCGCTCTCACTCTCTCATCAGACAGTATGTTCTGTGATCCAATAAGTGGAGTGAGTGTAACAATGTTTTCATAATGTGTTGAAGGGAAAACAGTATATTCTGTTGTGCTGTGTGTGTGTGTGTGTGTGTGTGCTTAACAGATGCTTAGGCTGCCATCTGTGGAGTAAAATCTCTTAATCACATATAATTCTATCGAGCCCAAAGAGCCTAAGCTTAACAGCCCCCCTCCCCCCAACACACACACACACACACACATATATACACACACAGTTGTAAACACATGCATGTTTTTCATTCAGTCCTTGTGGGACGTGTATTGTATTGTTGCAACTAAATTATTTTTGCTTGCACAAATCTAATACAATCCTGAACATTAGGATTTACATTTTCAAATATATGCAGCAATTATACTACAGCTTCAGACATATTAATGTGTCAATTACACACACACACACACACACACACACACACACACACAGAGGGAGGGAGAGAGAGAGAGACCTACACATCTTAAAAGTGAATAGTACATGTTTAAATAAATCCTTAAGTAATAAAAAGCAATGTTATTGTAGCTAATAAGTATATTTATAAGTAATATAATCGTAATTATTAGTTCCTAGCATTAAGTTATATAAAGGTAAGTAATAAAAATGCATGTAATAGTTTTAAGAACTGCAAATGTTAGTAATAATAAAGAGTAATGTGAATGTAAGTAATAGTTATAAGTACTGTAAATATCAGTGATAATTTTGAGTAATGTGAATGTAATAGAAATTAATATTGTAAATATCAGTGATAATAATGAGTAATGTGAATTCAAGAGTTATCAATACTATAAATATCAGTAATAATGAGTAATGTGAATGTAAGTAATAGATATTAATACTATATCAGTAATAATTATGAGTAATGTGAATGTACGTTATTAATACTGAAAATATCAGTGATAATTCTGAGTAATGTGAATGTAAGTTATCAATACTGTACATATCAATGAAAATTAGTGATGTGAATAATAGTTTTTAATACTGTACATATCAATAATTATGAGTGATGTGAATGTAAGTAATAGTTATTAATACTGTAAATATCAGTAATAATTGAGTGATGTGAATGCAAGTAATAGTTATTAATCCTGTAAATATCAGTAATAATTATGAATGATCTGAATGTAATAGATATTAATACTGTATATATCAGTAGTAATTATGAGTGATGTGAATGTATGTTATTAATACTGTAAATATCAGTAATAATTATGAGTGATGTGAATGTAAGTAATAGTTATTAATTCTGTAAATATCAGTAATATACTTATGAATATATCACCACCACTACTATTATTTATTTTTTGCACTCCACACTTTAGTCATAACACTGCTGCTCTATTACACTTTGTTACACTGCCCGACAACTTGGGCTGCTTTGTTCCACAACACTGCGGCTCTCTGACGGATGAACGTACTGGCTGTTGTTCTGTCTGTTGTTGTCTGCACTTGTTTGCCTTGTCTTGTGTCTTATGTAGTGTCTGATGTTGTCTTATGTGCAGCACCAGGGACCTGGAGGAATGTTATTTCGTTTCCCTATGTACTGTGTATATGGCTGAAATGACAATAAAAACCTACTTGACTAGACTAATAATAATGAGTGATGCGAATGTAAGTTATTAATACTTTAAATATCAGTAATAATTATGAATGATATGAATGTAAGAGTTATTAATACTGTAAATATCAGTAGTAATTTTGAGTAATGTGAATGTAATAGTATTAATACTGTAAATATCAGTAGTAATTTTGAATAATGTGAATGTAAGTACTAGTTATTAATACTTTAAATATCATTATATTATGAGTGATGTGAATGTAAGTAATAGTTATTAATACTGTAAATAATAACACTGTAAATGGGCAGCGGTGGCCTAGTGGTTAGGGAGTTGGCCAAAGGATCGGAAGATTGTGGGTTCAAACCCCTTACTAGTAGGTTGCCCTGAGGTACCCTTGAGCAAGGTACCGTCCCCGTCACTGCTCCCCGGATGCTTTCATGCACACAAACACTGTGCAGCTGGGGGCAGCTATGAAAGCTGCCCATTGCTGCACGGTGTTTGTGCGCATGGGTTAAATGCAGAAGTCCAATTTTGTTGTGGTTCACTGTGTGCTGTGCTGTAACCTCGCAATGACAAGAACTGTCACTTTCATTTTCAGATATCAGTAAGACTTGTGAGTGATGTGGCTGCAAATAAAGCCAAAGGTAATCCAGTATTGCTCACAGTGATAATAACAGAAACCAGACCAGGGCAGCAGTGCTTAGGAACCAGGTCCCAAACTCGGAAGGACGTGGGTTTGAATCCCAGGCCAGTAGTTTGGTCTGAAGTATCCTTGAGCGAGATACTGTCCCCATCACTGCTGCCCGGGGCTGCACGGAGTGTGTGCGGGTTAAAAGCAGAGGCTGTTTCGCTGTGCTGTTTCTCCACAACGACAAATAGTCACTTTCACTTCTAACGCCTTTCAGTTACCTCAGAACAAACAATTACAGAAAATGATTTCAATATTCGCCAGCGTTCCCACTGTTTCACCGTGCTGATCCCCTGATCAGACGTGCTGTCTTGGTCTTTTGGGTGGGAGTTGATTCTCATGTTGCGACGTCTGGTTCCATTCACGCCCGCTGTAGCTGGAGTTCAGAACGCTTTTCTACAGCGACACGTTTGAATTAGGGCTTCTTCGAGTGAAAACAAGGTGCAGAAATATCACATTTGAACTCTGGCACATTTTCTTTAAACATTTTTCCTGTTGCTCGGTTAGAAACATCTTTTTAAATGGGAAGAAAAGAGAGTGAAACGGTCGTCAGCGTCTCAACAGCAACTCCCACTTCCGTGTATCACTCCGACGTAACGCAGACTAAGCAGGAAGCGCTAATCTGAAGGGTTAATCTCCTTCCGCGCCTCCACAGGTATTTACTGCGAAGTCCTTCACTTTTACTGCTTTCGGGGTCGAAAATTAGGACGAAACGTGAACTTATCGTGCTATAGAGCTCATAAGCTGTCCGTTTATAGTCGAGCCATGGGAGGTCAGCGCCTGTGTGTGTGTGTGTGTGAGTGAGTGTGAGTGAGTGTGTGTGTGAGAGAATGCAGGTGACAGGCGTTCTCTTCACCCACACTCCTCTCTCTCTCGCTCGCTCGCTCTCACTGGCTTTCTCTACCTAGTGCTCAAAAACAGCGCCATATAACCGCCGTTCTTTCTGCCTTTCAGCCTCGACCGCAGGCTGCAGGGTCGGAATCGTGTTTGTCCGCCGAAAATAAGACGAACAAGCAGCAGGTCCTGCGTGTCCAGACTCAGTGGAGGGATCTAGACTGAGAGCTGAAGAATGCCTGCCGGTAAGCAGCAACCCTCAGCACTACTGTCTTGCTACATACCTGGCAACCCTCAGCCCAAACAAGTGTTTTTGTTTTTGTTTTTTTTTTAACTCTTTCTCTTTTTTAGAGGGCAGTTGTGGTTTCTTGTCACAGGGGATAAGTAGATACTCAGTCTCTGGTCTTCTTCCTCCCTTGCTTCTCTGAAGGAAGTTTGGAAACGCCTATAGATTTTCAGTAACTGGACCAAAACACAAGCTTCAGCGTGTGGCCATAATGCATTCTTTAGCAACATGTTCGATTCTGTGGGAACTTGTGTGGTAGTGAGGTGTTGATCAGTGTTACTAGGTTTAACACGGCTTCTGAGTTCAAAGTTCAGTTCATAGTTTTCTCACGAAACACGGAAAACTGCAGCACCACAACTGCCTCCGTTTCCCAGCCAATAAAAACTTGTCAACAAGAAATAAAAATCAGTGAGTAGATATTGCCTCATTCGGACAGTGCGTGGTGCTAATAATGTCAAGGTCGTTATTACAGTCTTCTTAGCCAGCGGTGGCCTCGGTTTATTGGGACCAGGCCCCATAATTGGAAGGTCATGGGTTTTGAATCCTGGACTACTAGGTTGCCCACAATGTACTTTTGAGCATGGTACTGACCCCAGCACTGCTCCCGACTGCAGGATGTACAGCTGCCTGGTGCTGTGCTGTGTTTGTGTGTGGGTTAAAAAGGCAGAGGAGTTTTCTGCTGTGGTGCACTGTGTGCTTTGCTTTGTGTTCACAGTGACAAAAAGTCACCTTCACTTCATTTGTGAACTTTCAATTCTTGTACAGCAACTGTAGCAGTTCCATTCGTTAAAAGCAGCACTTTATGTCTGTATCTGTCTTGTGGAGAATCCCTCCTTTTTGGCTGCCGTCAGGATAAACGTTTAAAGAAGAACACACCGCTGTGGGTGTTTTAAGGGTTAATAATGCTGCCGCTTGCAAGATGAAGCTAATTCTTCGTTACAGTAAAGTTGAGTGACGCTGATGTTAGCCATCCTCTTCTTTCCAAAAATCAGCTTCTTATTATTTAACTATCACTGGCTAACTGTTCATCTAACTGACTGTGTCCCAAACTGCATACCACCACACTATATAAATATAGTACTCAAACATTGGACAGTCACTCAGCAATCAAGTGTTTAAAATACAGAAGCATGTGGTTTGAGGCACCTGTTTCAGTCCTCGAAAAACCAAAGCTTGTTAGAACAGTGTTGTAAAGATACGACTAAAAATCAAATCGTAGAAATACCGGAGCTTATCTTTGATGAAATCTTCTCTGCAAAGGCATGTGAATTACTAGCAGCGATTTTTTTTTTTCACCCCATCCCCAGCTAGGAGTTTCTAATAGTGTGGTCTCCTCTGAACGTGCTCTGTTGGCTGTGCTTCTATAGAATCCCATCACTGTGCATCCAATTAGACAGCAGCTATTCATCATTTTTGCTAAACAAAACTGGTAACAATACAGGTTGGGCGGTGGAAGAAAGCTTTGTTTAGCTTGAGATGGCCAGTTTTTAAGGATGTGACAGCATGTCAAAACTACAAACTACACCCCGCAACATGGGACATTCTGGGAAGATATCAGACGCATAAACCAAAGATGGTGGGTTGTACTTCTATAGAATCCCAATGGATAAGCAAAGCCCAGAGCAGGTGACGATAGATTTATGCTTATGTAATTCAAAGACTATCAAATCTTTTTAACTCCAAATCCTATAAGAACAATTTACTGATAATGAAAAAACTGAAAATTATTGAACTTCCTCATTTATTGAAACGAAAGTAACAAGTATGGATGAATGGGGGCTTCGGGGTGCAGTGGGTAGCGCTGTTGCCTCAGGTGAGAAGGTCTTGGGTTTGATTCCCAGGTGGGACGGTCAGGGTCCTTTCTCTGTGGAGTCTGATTGTTCAATCAGTGATGGTTTCCTTCCACAGTCCAAAGACATGCATGGCAGGTGGATCGGAGACACTAAATTGCCCCATAGCTGTGTGTGTGTGTGTGTGTGTGTGTGTGTTTCCCTCTCTTTTGCTATGTAAGAGCTGGGATAGGCTCCAGCACTGTCCATGACCCTAATCTGGAGTGGAAAATGAGTGGGAGTGAGTTGGTATGGATGCCCAGTGATAACATAATCATATTTTCTTCAACAGATATTTACTTGTCAGCATATGAAAGATATTTCAGACTGATATATACATATACAGTACTGTGCAAAAGTTTTAGGTAGGTGTGGAAAATATGCTGTAAACAAAGAATGCTTTCAGTGAGCGAATAAAAGAAAAACCTTAATCAAATCAATATTTGGTGTTACTGCCTTTTGCCTTCAAACCAGCATCAGTTCTTCTGGCCCCCACAGAGCCCTGATCTCAACATCATCGAGTGTGTCTGGGATCACATGAAGAGACAGAAGGAAGTGAGGAAGCCTACATCCACAGAAGATCTGTGGTTAGTTTTCCAAGATGTTTGGAATAACCTACCAGCCGAGTTCCTTCTAAGACTGTGTGCAAGTGTACCTAGAAGAATTGATGCTGTTTTGAAGGCAAAGCGTGGTCACACCAAATGTTGATTTGTTTTAGATTTCTCTTTTGTTCATTCACTGCATTTTGTTGATTGATGAAAATAAATGATGAACACTTCCATTTTTGAAAGCATTCTTTGTTTAAAGCATTTTTTCCATACCTGCCTAAAACATTTTCACAGTACTGCGTGTGTGTGTGTGTATGTGTATATATATATATATATATATATATGATAAGATAAGATGCATTTATCACACTGCAGAAGATCAGAATGTTTCACAGAACCAGGCTTAAATGATACTTATTATACCTTTTTAACTTAATTTTTTTTTCTTCTTTTTTTTCTTTTCCATCAGCGGATTTGAACATGAAAAATTGGCCTACAGGTCTCATCAATGCTTTTACAGAAATCTGAAAAATCTACAAAGTATTTGTACATTTGAGTTCAGCTTTCTCTACAAAAGCCTTTGGTTTTTAACAATATTCTCCAGAGCAACTTGAGGAAGCAAAATGATTATTTTTAGACAAACCAAATTTGGCTAAATTGCTTCTACACTGAGCTTAAGCTGCTTCATTATTGGAAAGTAAGGCCTAAACAAACTGTTACTGTGTTTATCCCTTCAGTCCAGAATTTGCTTCTACAGCCAAATGCAGAGCTTTGTGATGATGCTTATTCCAGCTAGGTCTGAGCATATGTCTGATCCTTCTGGGTTTCAAACACCCCCTTGTTGATGCCCTCGCCTTTGATGACCGTAACTGCAAGCTGTCTTGGCCTTCGAGCACATGTTTTGTTTTGAGGTTATGAAACAGGTTGCTGATGGTTCCACCACCGGGCGCAAAATTGTCCTGACAAATTTTGCTTTATTCTTTTGTTAGTCAGTCTTCATAAACCCAGACCTCTTGCAAATGACAGACGGAGCTCCTCGCTTTTCAGCCAAATTTTTCCTCGTCATGACTTTGCTCTCTCTTAAGTCTGCTGATCAGTTTCTCTCAATTTATTTCTAATTTTCTAATTGTGTTAGCTTCCTGTCATTAGCAACACATCAGGGCTAGACATTTTGTGACGAGTCCAAATTTACAGAGCTGTGTAAAAATCTAGAGCTACCCATCAGTTTTTAATTTTTTGAGCCAGGCCTCATATTTTAAATGTAATGTTCTCCAGGCTTCTTGGAAGGGCAACGTTTTTGGCTCTCATTTTCTGTCCAGTCCCTTTAACTGGCATGTTTCAGAGGATTGTTTTCCTTTTTTAACACACACCGTGATCTAGGCATGAATCTTTCAAGCAAAGCAAAGCCATCGAACTTAAGGTTTGAAGCAGCGAAGAAACAGGTGCATATCATTACAGGTGAACATTAAAATGTTTCTTCCAGTTTTTTTTTGTAATGTACTAAAGTCTGACAGGCATAAAATAGATTTTTTGCACCAAATGAGTAATTCCCTAACAAAAACTAAAGAAGTGAAGGGTGGCTCAAGACTTTTGCCCTGTATTGTATGTTGCACTCTCAGGTAAGTTCTGTGCTTATTGTGGCATTTTCTGCCAGGTGAACCGGTCTAACAGCCAGTAAAAGGTGAAATCATTTCTAAAAAATGATGAGTCAGTGAGAGCTTTGCTGACTAGAATAGTCAGTATCTATAGAGGTTTTAAGCACAAGACCTGGATGAATCACAGTGAAGGAGGATGAGTTGTGGTAACAGCTCTTCACCCTGCTGTTATCAACCATGTTTAGCTTTAAATTCGGCACAGTTTGGGAGATGCTGTTATGTAGTAGTTTGCTGGATACTCCAGGTAGGTTTTGAATTATGCAACCACTGGACTTAAATTTTTATTTAACGTAATCTGTGTGTAATTTTTAATTCAGGTCAGATATTGTAAGATGAGATAGATGTCTAACAACCATCAAGGACAAAAAAATATTGATGAAAAATGTCACTATATATGGGACTGGTTAGGATAGGCCAAGGATTGATATTGAAAATTGCTGAGGCACTTGCAGAAGAAAAGCCTTTTAAATCTTGATATTCTGGCTCAGTAAAAGCCTACACTTGGGCTGCACAGTATATTATTAATTTTTTTTATTGTTACTACTGTATAGATTTCTGCAAAATTGATATGCATTTGGCAAATGATCCTGTGACGGATCAATGTCTGTTTTCAGGTAACCAGTCACAGCCCCAGGTCAGTGCTACTGGGTGTTTTGATGAATTGAGGTATTCATGTAATAAAAGTCAACGAAAGTCTATTTTTTGCCCGCTGTTTAACCTTAAAAGACACTAAGATGTTTAAAGGCCTGTATTGTATGTTTTCTTCTTTTTTATATTAGTTTGTCGTGTTATTAAACCTTAGGGACACGTAATTCACACCTGAGTACTACTCCAGACAAACGGTCCAACCATCTATCTTAACTTTTCTTGACCTAAATCACAAGGGGTACTGGAGCCAATCCCAGTGCTCATTGGGCAAAATATGAGGAATCATACTGGACAGGCTACACATTGTAACACTAGCTGGTGCTCTGCTCAGCTCTTGGGAGAGCACACCTGTTTGGCATTGGGCTAACAAGTGTGCTTCATTTGGGGTTGGATTTTAAAGCCCCATTAAGCGAGAGCAGAGCGTCGGTCTTTGTTAATCTGTACGTGTCATAAGTTTATCTGTTTTTTGAGTTTCTGTGCACAGTTATTAAAGCTATTAAAGCATTTACATTCTGTCATGACCTTTTGGCTCTGCACTGGTGTCCAAACACGACGCCGTCACCACTGTTACAGAAAGTCCGACCAAATCTGCACAGTTGAGAGGTGGAGCTACAAAGTCGACTGGTTTCGCTGCAGACAAGGAAGGGTCATTCAGGACATCTGCCGAGTTTATACCCAAATCCTAGTGGGACGAGACTGCGATGTCGCCAGTGGCAACCTAGGTAGGCGAGATGCCGGGACTGTTACCCACGCTAGCCCAGGTAGGCAGTGACCCGGCATTGCCCTCCACGTCAGCCTAGGTTGGAAGAAGGTTTGGCGCGGTCGGTTGTGTCAGCCTGGGTGGACAGGACTTCCGTGCAGTTACCTACGACGGCTCATGCGGACGGGGTTTCGGCGCAGTCGTTCAGGTTAACCTAGGAGGGCAGACGCCGTTGTCGCTTACGTTGACCAGGGAAGACGGGAACACGGCCGCCTGGGAGGGCGGGGTTTTAGCGCGAGCGATTACGCCAGGTTGGGAAAGCCACAGATGAACGCACTCCTGTTCGCTCACTGAGGAGGGACTCCTGCATAAGCCTGCTGGAGAAAAGCGGGGCATGGAAACCTGTGTGGACATCTGTCAGAGAAGACGAGGAACCTGGGGGTCAAGGTCCATGCTCGATGAGGAGCAGGAGAAGCCCGTTGGGGGAAAACGACGAGGCTTTGGGGACTGAATCCAAACACCCGTCTGGAGAACCGTGGTGAAAGCAGGGCATACTTTGGTCCTGCAAAGGACCAATTGGATTTTTTTTGTGTGTTTCTAAATGTCCTCCTCTCTGGGACTATGCTCTGGGTGGGGCAGGGTTCGGCGCCCCAGGAGTGGCACCTTTAGGTGGGGGATTCTGTAACACTAGATGGTGCTCTGCGCAGCTCTTGGGAGAGCACACCTGTTTGGTGTGGTTCATTTGGGGTTGGCTTTAAAAGCCCCATTAAGCGAGAGCAGAGCGTCGGTCTTTGTTAATCTGTACGTGTCGTGTAAGTTTATCTGTTCTGAGTTTCTGTGCACAGTTATTAAAGCTTTTACGTTCTGTAATGACCTCTCAGCTCAGCACTGATGTCCAAAACATGACACCGTCACCACCGTTACACACAAACACACACATACACACGCAGTCCCTCAGTTACATTGTGGCGCAGTTTAGCATCTCCAGTCCATCTGACATGCAAAAGAGCTAACTACTGCATTGCTGTGCTTCCTAAGCAAACTGTATTTTTGAGTTTTATTTTGAAATAATAGTTGACCCCTAAATGGGAGCAGCCAACCCTTGGGTCTGGGTCCTATCCTCATGTTCTCCCTGTGTTTGCAGGGATTTCTTTTGTTGACTATGGTTTCCTTCCACAGCATATCAAGTGGAGTGGAGATGCTAAATCACCCCTTCCCGAAGTGTGACTATAATGGAAGTTCAAATAAAAATAAAGCATTGTTTTTTTTTCTCATCTGTATTGACCACAAAGTTTTCACTTTAGTTTAGAACAAGTCTCCAGTGTCTGTAACCATTAAGATAAAATTTCCATTTACTGGGAATCATATCTTCAAAATGCAACCACAATGTAACTGACTCAGGCGAAGAAACTGGTGGATGTGAATTTTGCAAATCTAAATTCAATTAGGCTAATTAGTTTTAAGTGAAAATGAAAATATTGTGTCTAATTTTAGCACAGAATGGTAATTGCTAGCAGTCTGATATTATCCTCTGGTTTTGTGGGTGCTCCATGGCCTACTTCATTTTCTTTCTTTCTGTCGAACTCCCTCAGTGTTCTGCTTCAATTCCCCCATCGCCATCCTTCTCTGTAAAATTGAGCTATTTTAAGCAAGTTTCATTAAATAGCACTTGGCCGTTCTTGTTCTTAAAGGAAAAGCTTGATCAGAATTCCTGTTTCCTGAGATGCTAAGATATGACTTTTGTTATTTTGCATACTTAGTCTCACAATACACAAGCACAGTTCTACCACTCACCATTTTCTTAAAAATGAAATTTAAAACCAGTTTCAGCAATAACCAAAGGCAAAAAAGCATATTTAACACATTTTCACCTTTTAACTTTGTTGCAAGGGCAGAAATCCCTATATTATGAATGAAGATCAATATATATTGTTGATGTTGGAACAAAATTATACAGGGGATGGAAAATTATTGTTTACCTGTAATGGAAGTTAGTGTTAAAGTGTTATGTATACAGTATAATAGGTAAGATGTAGTCAATGTCTGTAAAATCTACACATTTTTATGACAGTAATTTTATTTTAAGCAAATCAGATTTCATTTTGCACCCCTAAGAGTCAACATTCTGTGTGTAAGCCACTGGCCACTGAGTAAAACAACAAGTAACAGCAACAGTAAATTTGAATCTGTTCTGATCAGTGTTTCGAAAATAACTTTGTATGTTCTAGTACTGCCCCCCCATTTATCACTTTTATGCTGTTATTAATTCGCTGCTATAAAAGTCAGGGGTGATAATTTACAATACACAGACAGCATTACCAAGTTATAATATATGCTTTTTAAACAGGCTGTATTATTAAGGCTTAAAAAGTCTTTTATATAAATAAATGGGGTGATTGTCATCAAAATCATATCACAAGAAAAACAATTGCAATGTTTCTGCCAATAATAAAACCACAAACACACAAACGCAAAAGAATATTTTATTGGTGATTGCAGCAACATTTATTATTGAACAAAATGAAGGGCATTTTCCCTCCTTCTCTTCTAAGGATGTACTGTCATTGTTGGCTGACAGCCTAATCTGAAGTGTGGATTTATTGCCACAAGGTGCCAGCAGCAGCAGAATTATAGTGCAATCGTATTGAGACAGCATTATATAGAATTACACAGCACGAGTCACTTTTGTAAGCACAAAAGTGGCCTAGTCAGCCTGGAAATCTTAAGTAAAAGTAAATCGCGACTGCTTAGCACTTTTGTTTAATGATGATAGTTAATCGCTGTATCATTGTATTGAATACTTCTGTTGTATTAAAGTATATACTATATTGTTTATTACAAAATTGTTTGTTGTTTATTATATAATTACAGTATTATAATAGTATATACATGCAGGCAGAGGATGCAGAAGACCGGAAGAAACGGAGATGATGTGGCAACTGTTGCAACCCCTAACAGGAGCATACGAAAAAAGTAGAAGTTACAATCTCAATATTGTTCCCCTAATAAAATTGACTTGGATTTTTAAGTACAGAGGTAAACAAACAGCAGCAATCTAAAGAAATCTTAATTCTTTATGATATTTTGGATTTGTTTTTTGGCATAACTGACAGGTTTATTTTACTATTTTATTTTTTTTATGGTAAATGATACTTACCAATAGTAATGTGCAGACGATGGCCAAAGCAGTCCAGTTAGAGTGAAGGTTTCAACAACATTGACCTCATTGTCACACACACAGTTCCTGCCCACACAGAGCCCATAGTTCAGACTTTCCACATGTTTATAGCTGAAGCAAAAACTCAACTGCTGATAGTGTAGCTGCTGGTTTGGCACAACATGATTCTTGCATTGCAGGCAAGGATCACTTTGAAAAGTATGGCACCTAGGTTGTAGATATCCTGGCTTACTCTTTAGCTTAAACAGTTGCTTGAAGACCTTCTTTTCCACTGTTTGGACTGGAATCATATCCTTGGCCAAACTATACACTGTGTGCACAATTATTAGGCAAAAGAGCATATATTCCTACTCCAAGCTGTAAAAACTTGAATGCTAATTGGATTTAAGCATATCAAGTTATGAGAGGTGTGTTGGTGTAATGAGTTGCTCTACATGTTCTATAGAGTACACTAGTGAGGGATCCAGCGATTCTCGGTTGAGTCATTAGTATTGTCTTGTGACGCATTCAGCTGCTAGTATCTCCTCTTGGCATTCCTTTCAAAGCCAGCTTGCACACTAATGCATATTTTGCTTCAAATGGTGAAATGAGTTTGTTGTTTCCACCAGTTTTCATTAATATTTTGCTTTGCTGGAGGTCTGTGATTGTTGTTCATGAAAACTTGGCTTACGTTTTTTCTTTACTGTTTACTCACAGTTTGTCTGTCATCACCTGTTGTTGTTTACCTTGATCGACCGGTTCGGTGTCTGTTGCTCAGTTCACCAGTGGTTTCTTTCTTTTTCAGGACATTTCTAATTGTACCGGCTATGCCCAATGTTTGTGAAATGCTTCAAATGAATTTTCTCTCTTTTCTCAGCTTCAAAATGGCATGTTTTAACCTTTAGGCAGCTCTCTGCCTATAAATTTTGCCTTTTTAACAACAAATTCAGTCTCCGCAGGTCAAATCCAAAGCTTCAGCTGAGGGGTTTAAAAAAAAAAAAAAGAAAAGAAAAATTGGCATTCGAATTCAAGGGTGCTGTTCTATGTATGTAGTTTAAACCGAAAATCTAATTTCTTGTCTCAAATTTATCATTTGATGTCAAACTCAAAAACAAATGTCTGTTTTTTTACTTTTGGAGAGGCCTGTTTATTAGCAGACTGTATGAAATAGGTTATTTAAATATGCTATATTATGTCCTATATACATATTAACAGACTGTATTATATAGGTTGGGTGATGGTTCTAATATTTATTTAATGTATTAAGACACTTCATTATGTAGGTTCTGTAAATAGACTATTATTAATTTTTGCATATATTAACAGAATGTATTACATGGGTTGAATAACCAGACTATATTACATAAGCCATATACAAGCGGTAAAATAAAGGTAATCTGTCTCTCATCTCTCTTTCCCTTTCTGCTCTTGTTCTTGCTCTCGCTTTCTCTTGCTAGCTTGTTTCGGTGTCTCCCACACATTTGCTTTCTCTCTGCCTCACAGCACTTTGAGATGGTAATGCATTGAGTTGTGTGAGTGAAGCAGTCTGGGTCTTCTTTCTTTTGAAAGTTTGATCTTCTATTGGCTTTGGTTTTAGGTGTGTGTGTGTCTGTCTGTCTGTCTGTCTGTCTATTTACGAAAGAGAGAGAGAGAGAGAGAGAGAGAGAGAGAGAGAGAAAGACACACACACACACAAAGAGTTTGATCTCGGCTCTATTTAATGTGTGTGTTTGATGTGCTCCCTGATTTAGGTTGATGTTCCTTCCTTTCCCTTTGGCATATTCTCATTCATATGCGTTATGGAAAACTAGTTCTAAAGACAAATTCAGAGCAAAAAATAACATCAAAGCCCAGAGCTCTATGTGTGTAGGGCAGAGAAATCATTATCATGATAAATTATGACACAACTTGTTTTTTTTGTTTGTTTTTTTCTGAGCAGATCATGGATAGTGTCAGAACACTATAGAATCCATAAGAAAACTCTAATTTTATTGCAGTGAATAAATAATTGCTTCTAGTTCATTGGATTTTCTGCAGGCCAATTTGTGAAAAATGTTTAAAATATGTTTTTTTTTTTTTGTATTTTTGTGCTTCTGGCTCAATAAGATGACTTACAAATTCAGCATGAATGAGCAGGTCAAACTGCTTTAGAATGAATGTGGTTTTATGTTGGTGTATGTAAATAATTTTTTTATGACCACTTTGTAGATGCTACTTTTTGAAACATCATCATGTGTGTATGTGTATAGTGTTTGTGTGTCTACATGTGTGTCTCTGGATATAAATAAATGTATGAGGAAAGTGTCTGTGTGGCTGTGTTCACACCGTGCTTAGGGTGCAGGGGTGTGGCAGAGAACAAGCCGGTGTGTTCTCCTGAGCACAGTTGGCTTTTGGCTGCTTGGCTGCTCCAACAGAGAGAGCAACACAGCGGGTTAAACCTGCAGTACACACACACACAGACACAAAGACACACAGACACAGAGTCAATGTCAAATACTATTTTTTTTTTTTTACAGTCTGTTGAAATCCTTTTGTTCTGTTCTTGGTCAAGATGATCCTAGACTGCTTCTGTCTCTATAACAGGAACAGGGGAGACGAGAGCCAAAAACTTTGAGAGTCCTTCAGGAAGCCAGAAGAACTATTCCTTTACAATGCCACATAAAAATACAAGAACATTCAAAAAAGAAAGACTAAAATGAGGGATGAAATTGAGGGATGGCTCAAGACTTGTGCACAGTACTGTGTGAAGATTAATATGATCATATTGCCAAGCCCTGCAGCATATCTGGATCCAAATTGAAATACCAATTTTTTAAATAATATGGTGGATCTGTGTCTTATAAGATAAAAAAAAAATAAAACATTATTGTTAACACAAAATTTATAAGACCTCAAAAGACGTGCCGTAGAATCTGGCACAGGATGTTAGTAAATCCTGTAAGTCCTGTAAATTGTGTGGTGGAGTCTTCAAGGCTAAGTTAGCGTGGTCAGCATGTCCCAGTTGGATTGAGATGTGGGGAATTTGTAGGCCAAGTTGAACTCTTTCATGTTTCCAAACCATTCATAACTAATTTTTGCAGTGTGGTCAAGAGCATTTCCTTCTGAAAGAGGCCGTTGCCATTAGGAAATGCCCTTGAACATGCTCTGCATTGATGTTTGGGTACAGGGCCTTGCAAAAGTATTCACCCCCTTGGCTTTTTACCTATTTTGTTACATTCCAACCTGTAATTTAAATGTTTTAAAAAAATCTTATTTTATGTGATGGATCTGCACAAAATAGTCTAAGTTGGTGAAGTGAAATGAGAAAGATATATTTAAAACAATAATAAAAGAAATAATAAAAAACTGAAAATTGGCATGTACATATGTATTCATGAAGCCCCTAAAAATCCTGGTGCAACCAATTACCTTCAAAAGTCACATAATTAATGAAATGAAGTCCACCTGTGTGCAATTTAAGTGTCACATGATCTGTCGTTATAAACGCATCTTTTCCGAAAGGCCCCAGAGGCTGCAAGACCACTAAGTAAGAGGCATCACACCATGAAGACCAAGGAGCTTTCCAAACAAGTCAGGGACAAAGTTGTTGAGAAGTACAAGTCAGGTCTGGGTTATTAAAAAATCTTCAAATGGAAAGAACATGGTACCACAACAAATCTGCCAAGAGAGGGCCACCCACCAAAACTCACAGACCGGGCAAGGAGGGCATTAATCAGAGAGGCAGCACAGAGACCAAAGGTAACCCTGAAGGAGTTGCAGAGTTCCACAGCAGAGACTGGAGTATCTGTCCACAGGACCACAATAAGCTGTACATTCCATAGAGCTGGGCTTTATGGAAGAGTTGCCAGAAAATAGGCATTTCTTATCATTAACAATAAGAAGGCACTTTTGAGTTTGCCAAAAGGCATGTGGGCGACTCCCTAAATGTATGGAGGAAGGTGCTCTGGTCAAATTGAATTTTTCGGCCACCAAGGAAAATGCTATGTCTGCTATGACCAAGCACATCCCATCACCCCAAGAACACCATCACCACAGTAAAATGTGGTGGTGGCAGCATCATGCTGTGGTTAGGTTTTTCAGCAGCAGGGACTGAGAAACTGGTCTGAGTTGAGGGAAAGATGGATGGTGCTAAATACAGGGATATTCTTGAGCAAAACCTGTGTCATTCTGCCTGTGATTTGAGACTGGAACAGAGGTTCACCTTCCAGCAGGCCAATGACCAGACGCATACTGCTAAAGCAACACTTGAGTGGTTTAAGGGGAAACATTTAAATGTGTTGGAATGGCCTAGTCAAAGTCCAGACCTCAATCCAATTGAGAATCTGTAGTCAGACTTGAGGATTGCTGTTCACAAGCGAAAACCATCCAATATGAAGGAGCTGGAGCAGTTTTGTTTATTACATTTTGAAAGTTGTAGGCATTTTCTGTAAATGAAATGGTGCAAACTCTCAAACAATCCATTTTAATTCCAGGTTGTGAGGCAACAAAACATGAAAAATGCCAAGGGGATGAATACTTTTGCAAGGCACTGTAGGTGTTGCGTGTCAAAGTAACATCCGCATGAATGCCAGGCCTCAAGGTTTTTCAGCAGAACATTGACCATTGCATCTTATAGCAACCACTTGTTTGGGTTTTTGCTGTAGGGCATCCTTGTCTTTTTTTAAAGTGCTTTCGGCGACGTGACCCTGTGACCAGTCTGTGGCAGTGAAAAGTGAAAGTGACTATTCTTGTCATTCTAAAACAGCACAGCACACAGTGAGATGCAACAGAATTCAACCTCTGCTTTTTACCCATGCATACACGTACAGCAGGGGGCAGCTATTGAAAGTGCTCGGGGAGCAGTGATGGGGACGATACCTTGCTCAAGGGTACCTCAGGGCAACCTACTGGTCTGGGATCTGAACCCACAACCCTCTGATTCTGGGGCCTAGTCACTAAAATCTAGGCCACCATTGCCTCAAAGCTGTGATACACTTTGTGCACTGACCTCTTACAGTAGCTTTTGATATGTGCTGCCATCACAATTTTGCCCTTTCATTCAGTGTGATTCAGATCCTTAAACTTGCCAATTATCCTGCTTCCACCCATGACAGGTGCTACTGTAACAATATAATGCAGTTCAGCTCCCCTTTAATTTTATGGATCATTGGTGAATATCACATTACAACAATTTTAAAATTGTAAAACTTACAAATGGGAGAAAAAAGACAATAACATGAATGGGCATTTAATAATTTACTTGTATAACTTGTTTGTGCTTTTGCATGTATTTTAATGCTTCCTCTGTATTAATGTTGTACATTAGTCTTTTATTATCATTATTTTTCTCCTTTTCAGTATTCAAGGCCTGCTTTAGTTTTATCTCCATAATGCCAGCCAGTGATTATATCCCTCAAACTCCATTTGCAGCAGTGGCAGGTTCAGCAGTGTGAGTCATTTAGGCTGATAACTAAGAGATGTTTAATGAGCTTTTTTCTGGGTATGTTTTTTTTTTTTTAAGAGCTTGACTACCTTCATTTTTCAGCATCAGCAGAAAGGCAGGGAAAAAAAAAAGAGAGGGTAAAAAAGACAGAAGACCTGCAAGGTCAAAGAGGGAGAGGAGGAGAAGTATGGAGGGGGCGGGGTAGAGTTTGCGGGAGTGAGAGACACAGCAAGAGAGAGTAAGGCCAATGGACACATGCAGCAATGGAATCGGAAAGCTATGAGGCTGGTAAGGCTATGCTAGCTGTGTGTGTGTGTGTGTGTGTGTGTGTGTGTGTGTGTGTGTGTCTGTGTTTGTGAGTGAAGATGTGTTAGGGAAGTCGTGTGTTATTGTGGGCAATTCAAATGCATCACTTGGCCTGTACTATATATTATGTCAGTTTTTCTGACCACTGTAGGTCTTTTGTTCTCTCAACTCGGTGATGTTACAGATAATAGTCCTTGGCAAACTCTTGGTTTGCAAAGTTCTCCTTTTTTCACTGTTTCTTTCTCTATCACTGACAAACTAGATGGATTAACATAAAAAAACAAAGGAATTTTTGTTTTGTCATTTTTATGAAAATATGGCAGACTTTACTATCCATTAATCCTCCTGCAAATGTGATTATTTAATTGGTTGTTTAGGATGTTTTGATTGGCCAGTGAATGTGTCCATCATTGTCACTGTGAAGGTTGATTAGTGGGGTTTACAACTCTCCGAGTGCTTCTGATTTGATTAGGCCTCGGACTGGGTGCGTGCGATTGGTCAGTCTCAAAGGGAAAGCATGTGACTGACTGGTGGCGCAGCCGAATGTTGGTTTGCTTCGTCAGAATTGATATCTTGTGATATTACATGCATAGTCATGCATGACTGTCCTGTATATAATATAGTATAGCATTTTTCACATTTTTAGCTTATCATGTTAACATTAACCAAATACATGTTTTTTTTTACTCTTAGATGTTCTATAGTGTTATGCGTTAATTCTTCCATAACTTTAAACTACACATTGTGTCTCAGAGGTGTGCACCACACTTAATTTTCATTATCAACGTAATTTTAATTTATAAATAAAAATAAAAAATGTAATGAATTTTTTTGGGATGTCTGGGCTACAGGCCCAGAATTTAAACAAAACCTACAGAAACACAACCATTGAATAGACACACATATTTTTTGTTTTTTAAACAAGCTACTAGCTTAACAAATACATACAATTGATATTAAGCCAAAAACATGTTTTCTCACATTTTTGTTCAAGTGCTTTGGTGTTACCATTGCAAAAATGGGCAGCTGAAAGTGGCAGAAAAACAATTTTGCAAACTAAGAAAAAATGTAATTAAATTCAAAGCCAGTGTAACGCCTCACTGTATGAGCTGGGCCAGATAAATTTTCGATTTTTCTTGTTGGCCAAGAGACAAACAGAATGGTACAAGATGGTAAGAAAGTTCAATTCTCAGATTAAACAGCCTCAACTAATTTTTGGGTTGAGCCAGAACTACCTGAAGGTATTCAAAGTTTCGAGCGGAACATTTTACAGAACAACACTGTGTCTCCACTTCTTCTTCACCTCTCTTTCACACTCGCCATTACACTGAACTGTTGATCCCAAGTATTTAAACTCCACCACCTTTGTCACATGTACTCCCTGCATCCCAACCACTCCACTTCCCTCCCTTTCATTCACATTCATGTATTGTGTCTTTGACCTGCTCACTTTCATTCCTCTCCTCTCTAGAGCATATCTCCATCTCTCCAGGTTCTCCTCAATCTGCTCCCTACTCTCATTGCAGATAACAATATCATCAGCAAACGTCATCGTCCACGGAGACTCCTGTCTAACCTCGTCCGTCAACCTGTCCATTACTATTGCAAACAAGAATGGGCTCAGCGCTGATCCTTGATGCAATCCAACCTCTACCTTAAATGTATTCGTCACTCCCACTGCAGATCTCAACAATGTCAACATGTCCTGAACTACTCTCACAGACTTCTCTGTAACACCTGACTTCCTCATACAAAACCAAAACTCTTCTCTAGACACCCTGTCATATGCTTTCTCCAAGTCCACAAAGGCACAATGTAGCTTCTTCTGACCTTCTCTGTACTTCTCCCTCATCACCCTCAGAGCAAACATTGCATCTGTAGTACTCTTTCTCGGCATGAAACCATATTGGTGTTCACTAATCCTCACCTCATTTCTTAACCTAGCTTCCACTACTCTTTCTCATAACTTCATTGTGTGGCTGATCAACTTTATCCCTCTATAGTTACTACAGCTCTGTGCATCTCCCTTATTCTTGAAAATCGGTACAAGTACACTTTGTCTCCTCTCCTCAGGCCTCCTCTCACTTTCCAAGATTATGTTAAACAATCTGGTCAGAAACTCAACTGCCATCTCCCCATAACACCTTATGCTTCATGTGGACCAACAGCCTTTCCATTCTTCATCCTCGTCATTGCTGCTCTTGTTTCCATCTTGTTAATCCGCTACACTTCCTGGTTCACTATCCTCACATCATCCAGTTTTCTCTCTCTCATTTTCTTCATTCATCAGCCCCTCAAATTACTCCTTCCATCTGCTCAACACGCTCTGTTCACCTGTGAGTACGTTTCCATTTCTATCTTTAATCGCCCTGACCTGCTGCACATCCTTTCCATCTCTGTCTCTCTGTCTAGCCAATCGATATATGGGTCCTTTTATCCTTCTTTACTTTCCAACCTCTCATACAATTCACCAAACACCTTATCTTTGGCCTTCGCCACTGTTTTCTTTGCCCTGTGGTCCATCTCCTTATACACCTGTCTAAATTCTTAATCTCTGTGACTGTCCCACTTTTTCTTTGCTTCCTTCTTCTTCTGTATACACTCCTGTACCTCTCGGTTCCACCACCAGGTTTCCTTATCCTCCTTCTTCCTTCCAGATGTCACACCAAGTACTAGCAGTAGTTTCCCAGCAATCCAGTAGCTCTTCAACACCTCCCAGTGCCTATGTTAACTCCTGCCTGAATTCCACCTTGCAGTCCTCTTTCTTCAGGTTCCACCACTTGTTGCTTGTCTCTGTCCTCACTTTCCTCCTCTTCTTGATCTCCAAGGTCATCCTACAGACCACCATCCTATGCTGTTTAGCTACACTCTCCACTGTCACTACTTTGCAGTCTCCATCAGGCTTACCCTCCTGCAAACATAATCCACGTGTGAGAATATTCCTCTACTTTTATACGTCACCCTGTGCTCTTCCCTCTTCTTAAAATAAGTATTAACTACAGCTGTTTCCATCCTTTTTGCAAAATCTACAACCATCTGACCTTACTTCCCTTCCATCTAGTCTCTTGCACACACAAAATGTCACGCTTCCTTCTCGCCATCATATCAGCTAATTCTTTACCTTTCCCAGTCATGCCCATGAGGGCCAACATTCAAAGTCTCTATCCTCACAGCAGCGGTGGCCTAGTGGTTAGGGAGTTGGCCCCCACATCGGGAGATTGTGGGTTCGATTCCCTCACCAGTAGGATGCCCTGAGGTACCATTGAGCAAGGTACCGTCCCAGTCACTCCTCCCCGGATGCTTTCAATAGCTACCCCCTGCTGCACGGTGTTTGAGTGTGCATGGGATAAATGCAGAGGTCCAATTTTGTTCTGGCTCACTATGTGCTGTGCTGTGACCTCGCAATGACTTTTTTCACTTTCACTTCCACTCTCCTCCCCTCCTTTTTCTCCTCCTCCATCTGGAAATGCCTTCCTCCTCCTCTTCATCTTCTTCTCCTTTGATGTGAAAAGTGAAGTGAAAGTGACTATTCTTGTCATTACGAGGTCACAGCACAGCACACATTGAACCACAACAAAATTGGACCGCTGCATTTAACCAATGTAAACACCATGCAGCAGTGGGGAGCTATGAAAGCTGCCCAGGGAGCAGTGACAGGGATGGTACCTTGCTCAAGGGTACCTCAGGGCAACCTACTAGTAAGGGGTTTGAACCCACAATCTTTCGATCCTGTGGCCAACTCCCTAACCACTAGGCCACCGCTGCCCCGACGTTAGTCCAATTTCCACCCGCACCTTGTAGGCTAACAGCACTGGTGGTGGTCATTGTTAACCCCCATTAGTGCTTTTATTTAGCTTTTTTAGTGGCTGCTTAGTGTTCTTTTCTGTTTTTAATATTTATAAGGACATGCCAAAGACATTGTGTTTAAATTTGAGCTTGATATCTGCAGTAGAAGTGTATTACATTTCTCTCATTGTATAATAAACTCAAGATACTCAGTTTTATGGTGTGCTAAAAAGTTGTTTGTCAGTTCCGGGTGGAGCATCCTGTATGTTGCATCACCCAGGTGTGCTGAAGAGTGTGTAAATCAACACAGGTGCACGCACACACAGTGACAAACAAATGCAGACAGAAGGCCCTGCCTGGAAAATGCGTTCTGCCTGATTGGCTTGTAATTACAGGTGTTGGCAGGTGCACTATTGGTGTGATTGGTCAACTGGGCTGTCAGTCACAGTTGGAGGTGGCACGCCTCTTAGGTGCACCTGCGTTTGCCTCTCCACCTCACTCTGCTCCCTCACAGGGTCAGCATTCGGAGCGGGGCAAGGTCGGTCTGTGACATCTTTGTTCTTGTGGGAAAGGTCAGAGATCAAGGGCCATGATCAGGAGGTACAGGCAGGTGCCACGCTCCGAGGCAGACGGAACCTTCAGATATGCACATGGCAGAGGCAGGACCTCCATCCTTGGCACCCTGGGTATAGGAGTGTGTGTGAGTGTGTGTGTGTGTGTGTGTGTGGGGGGGGGGGGGACCACAGTACTTGCTACAGTGGTGTTATTGCAGCATTATTTCTGAGCCTACAGAATAGAATAACAAACCTTTTGTTTGTTTTTAGTGTGTGTTGGTGATTCTTGCTGTTTTCCACTGCAGGTCTGGTCTTAATAGTGATTTACAGTCGCTAGACTGTAACAACTAGCCTAGGCCTGATATTGACCCATGAAATTAAAAGGGTTAAGGATTGCAATAGAAGTTTAAAAATAGTATAATATATAATAGTGTAATATAAAAATAGTATGAAGTATAAATTCATCCTGTTATCTTCCCTCACACCTCCGACCTCTCTCCCTCTATCTCTCTTTTTCTCAGTAGGGCTATCGGATGTTTGATAATGGTCAACCCCATTTCCACTTCTCACTTTACAACCCCCAATTTCCATCTCTTTCTCTCTCTCTCTCTCACACACACACACACACACACACACACACACACACACACACACACACACACACACTCTTGAATGCGTTCAGGTCTGGCTTATCTATGAACAGAAGCTATGCGTGTGTGTGTATGGGTTAGAGAGAGGGAGCTGTTGAATATGAGAGGAGTCTGGTGGCTGCTCAGATACTCTCAAATTTCTGCAGTCTTTTAATTATTAAGCAGCCATTCAGACAGCACCACACACACAAACACACACACCTCACAAAACTCAGACACATGCTCATGATAAACGCATAATCATCTCTATGCCTACTGGCGATAGAGAGTATGATTGCTCTCCTGGTGGTGTCTGCCGCTTGTCCAGATGGCTGAGGAGGCATCTTCAAGGTCAGCAGCACCTGCTGCAGTGTGGTCACTTACTGAATTTAAGTGATAAGTTTTTCTTTTAATACAGGGGAACCAAGGCCAACATCCTCTTTGGTCTGGCTGATTCAGGAAAAATATCTAATTGTTTTTATCTAATTCTAATTTTTTTCTTTTCTTTTCTTTTCTTTTCTTTTCTCTTCTTTTCTTTTCGGAATGTTGTAAATAAAGTGCAAACTTGTGTTATGTTTAGCTTCAATGGACATATGAATTGAACAACTTAAGCAATGTTGGGCCTATGTTTTCCCTCTAGCTTATGTGAGTTGCATAACATTTCTTTGAGCAAATGTTTGTGGGAAGAACCACTGGGTCCCTCTTGAACATCTCTGTTTAAATGCTAATAAAATTAATTAGAACAAAATAAGGTAGTGCTATTACTCTTTTTCATGCAGAGTCAGAGCATGTTAACATCAAGTCTCAGACTTGATTTTGAGTGTTTTTCCTTTTAATGGAGCAGTCAAAATTAGAAGAAGAAGAATCTACACAAATTGCATAAGGATACATCTTTTCAAGCCTGTTCTGTAGATTTGAACTTCAAATATTTCCTTAGGAAGCGAGCCACGTCATCACATTGTGTGCTCTACACCTTCGATATTTGCTATACAAATCTTTTGCCTTTGTTACGCTCTATTGTTTACTCTCTCTGCCTCTCTCTCTTTAATTCTTTGTTTCATTTTTTTTATGCCTTTCAGCCGTATTTCCTACATGCACAATTTTGCTAAATAAACAGATTACAATAACTATATTTACATTTTAATTTATAGGCCTAAATAATTTATTTTAATTAATATTTATGGAAGACAGCCCAGCTCATCCGTTTTCTGGTGAAAATGCTGAATGCAGTGCATGATTTTCAGTGAAATGTTGCAATTGCCCATAGAATGCATAGCATCTAAATGCTGTGATGTTTTTTTAAAATGCTCATGTCAAATATGCATATGCATGTATAATATGCACACTTCTGTTTAATATGCATATCAATATGTTCAATGTGACAAACCACCCTGCAGTGACATAAATAGCCCTGGACCTGGGATGTAAGATATGCTGATGCTCAGAGCTTGGAACAGAAAATCCAGTCTTGTGGTTTGCTTAGTCATGGATGTATTTGTGTATTTGTTTAAACATGTCACTGTGTTTTGAGACTTTATACAGGATCCTTTAAGCTTTCTTTTTTCTTGTTGGACAAGGCCCCCTTACCAGGTGTCTTTACTTGTCAGAGAGACATTTAGTGCCATAGTTTTAAAGCATTTTAGACTGGAACACACTGCTATTTTAGAGTCTGACTCGGCTGCAGCCACCGTTTTTATTTTTTATTTAACTGTAGGATTTAAGTAGCAGATAGTGACCACCAATTACTGGAGCCTGATTTATGAGCACCCGATTTCAGACATGCAGTGATTAGGCAGGGATATTGTAGAAATTAATGTATCTGTATTACATAATGTACTGAAAAGGTTTTGCAGTCAGAATGGTGAATTCATTCCAAAAAATCAAAAATGCATTAGATAAGGGTTTTTCATGTAATAGGGGCAGTTATTTGCCCAAAAGTCAGAAAAACTTTTTAAATAGGGCCTGGATGGGGGGAAAAATAATAAGGAAAACAACTGAAATACTGGAAAAAATAGAAAAATAGAAAAGTGACAAAAAGAAGAAAAAGAAGAAAAGTAGATATTTTTCTTTAATGATTGAACCCTAGTTATCTGTTTGTTTTGGTGATTAACCCATGCATACTTTTTTGAAAAAATTCTGTAGCATAATGACTTGTAGCAGCATGAATTTAAATTTAAAAGCAAATTCCTTTTTTGAATAATGGTAAGTTTGACAGTGTTTCATTGCCTGAAACTTTTTTTCCTTTTCGTCTTTTTTCTGGCGGTCTGTTTCAGAAAATATATTATAGATATTTTTATAATATAAATATTTTGGATTTAGGTAGAAAAGCTTGACTGTGTGGCCATTCATAACACGTCTGCTGATTTATGTGTGTGTGAGTGAGTGAGTAAATAAATGTGCATTAAAAGATGTGTATCCCTGCAGGTGTGTGTGGGTGCTGCGGGCGTTGTCGGCCCCGCTATAAACGCTTAGTGGACAACATATTCCCAGAGGACCCAAAGGTAGAACACACAGGCACACACTTTCTCTTTTCACTTTGCTACATTAACCCACATTCCTGCCTAGTGCACGCACACACACACACACACACATACACACACACACACACACACACACACACACACACATTATTCTAGAGGGAGCCTTATGATGTGAATGATATAATGAAAATATGACGAGAATTGCATAGTAACTTATAGTAACCCAGCAACTAGGGATGCACAAGCTAGTGTATTTCTTTGTACTGGTCCCAAGCCCAGATAAATGGGGAGGGTTATGTGAGGAACTGCATCTGGTATAAAACTTGCCAAATCAATATGAAGACAACAAAACAAATTTCCATACCAGATTGGTCAAGGCCCGGGTTAACAACGACGAGCACCAGTGCTGTTAGCCTACAGGGTGCTGGTGGAACTTGGGCTACTGTTGGCTAAAGAAGAGGAGGAAAGTGCAAGTGAGGGTAGACTAATCAGCTAATCAGCATAGGATGGTGATCTGTAGAATGTCCTTGGAGGTCAAGAAGAGGAGAAAAGTGAGGACAGAGTCAAGGATCAAGTGGTAGAAGCTGAAGAAGGAGGACTGCAAGGTGGAATTCAGGCAGGAGTTAACACGTGCACTGGGAGGTGCTGAGAGCTATTGGATAGCTGCAAAACTACTGCAGAAGTGATAAGGCAGACAGCTAGAAAAGTACTTGGTGTTACATCTGGAATGAAGAAGGAGGATAAGGAAACCTGGTGGTGGAACCCAGAAGTCCAGTAGTGTATACAGAAGAAGAGGCAAGTGAGGAAGAATTTAGATAGAAAGAAGAAGAAAGTAGACTGGAGTACAAGGAGATGACACACAGCATGATGAAAGCAGTGGTGAAGGCCAAAGATAAGGTGTTTGGTGAATTGTATGAGAGGTTGGAAAGTTAAGAGGGAGAAAAGGACCTTTACCGATTGGCTAGACAGAGAGACAGAGCTGGGAAGAATGTGCAGCAGATCGATAGAAAAAGATAAAGATAGAAATGGAAGGGTACTCACAAGTGAACAGAGCATGTTGAGCAGATGGAAGCAGTACTTTGAATGGCTGATGAATGAAGAGAATGCGAGAGAGAGAGAAGCTTGGAGGATGTGAGGATAGTGAACCAGGAAGTGCAGCAAATAAGCAAGATAGGAGTAAGGGCAGCAATGAAGAGAATGAAGAATGGAAAGGCTGTTGGTCTAGAAGACATACCAGTGGAAGCATGAAGGTGTTAACTATAGAAGGATATAGTTGATCAGAAAAGAGGTGATGATTATTGAACAGCTGTATGATTTCATGCTGAGAAAGAGCACTACAGATGCAATGTTTGCTCTGAGGGTGTCGATGGAGAAGTACAGAGAAGGTCAGAAGGAGTTGCTTTGTGCCTTTGTGGACAAGAAGAAAGCATGTGACAGGGTGCCTAAATAGAAGTTGTGGTTTTGTATGAGGAAGTCAGGTGTTGCAGAGAAGTATGTGAAAGCTGTTCGGGATGTGTATGAGGCCAGTGTTACAGTGGTGAGATCTGCAGTAGGGCTGACGGATGTATTAAAAGGTAGAGGTTGGATTACATTACGAGGTTAGACAGGAGTCCCCGTGGACGCTGATGACACTGATTTTGTGAGCAGCTTGAGGAGAACCTGGAGAGATGGAGATATGCGCTAAAGAAGTGAGGAGTAAAAGTGAATAGGTTAAAGATTGAATGCATGAGTGTGAATGAACAAGAGGAAAGTGGAGTGGTTAGGATGCAGGGAGTAGAGGAGACAAAGGTGGAGGAATTTAAATACTTGGGATCAATAGAGTAACGGTGAGTGTGAAAGAGAGGTGAAGAAGAGAGTTCAGGTAGGTTGAAATGGGTGGAAAAGAGCGGCTGGAGTGATTTTTGACAGACGGGTACCAGCGAGAGTAAAAGGGAAGGTTTACAGGACAATAGTGAGACCAGCTATGTTGTACAGGTTGGAGGCGGCGGCACTGATGAAAAGACAGGAGGTGGAGCTGGAGGTAGATGCTAAGATTTTCGTTGGGTGTATCAAGGATGGACAGGATTAGGAATGAGTATATTACAGGATTTTGAGACAAAGTTAGAGAAGCAAGGTTGCGTTGGTTTGGACATGTCCAGAGGAGAGATGAGGGTTATATTGGGAGAAGGATGATGAAGATGGAGCTGCCAGGAAAGAGGAAAAGTTAAAGACCAAAGAGGAGGTTCATGGCTGTTGTGAGAGAGGGCATGCAGGTGGACAGTCTGAAGGAGGAAGATGAAGAGGACCAGAAGACATGGAGACGGTTGATCCGCTGTGGTGACCCTTAAACTGTAGCAACTGAAAGAAGAATGGCACTTCTACATTTACATTTACATTTGCAGCATTTAGCAGACACTGTTATCTAGAGCAACTTCCATGTCCTAATTACAGGGACAGTCCCCCAGTGGTGGTAGTGCCAGAGGTGGGATTCGAACCTGGGACCTCTTAAGCCATAGGTCAAATATCCGACCACTAGACCACCCACAGTACATGCATGAGAAAAATGTGTGAAATGTTCTTGAAAATGTTCTTGCTTACTTGCTTACTTCTTTTTACTTTCTACTTTCTCAATTTGTCATATCAACCCCTTCCCCTTTTAGGATGGCCTGGTGAAGTCAGATATGGAGAAGTTGACGTTTTTTGCCGTGTCTGCTCCAGAGAAGCTTGACCGGATTGGAGAATATCTTGCTGAGCGCCTCAGTAGAGATGTGGTCCGCCACCGCTACGGGTGCGACTCCCACTCACGCATATCCTATATAAACGGATGGCATGGTATAATGTACATGAAGTTATGTGACTAAGTGTGTCTCTGTGTGTCAGGTATGTGGTGATTGCAATGGAGGCACTGGATCAGTTGCTGATGGCCTGCCACTCACAGAGTATTAAACCATTTGTGGAGAGTTTCCTTCATATGGTGGCCAAACTTCTGGAGTCCAAGGAGCCAGACTTACAAGTGCTTGGCACCAACTCAGTAAGTGTGCAAGCTTGTGTGTGTGATGGTAGTCCCTCACAGGATGCTTCTGAAGTCCATCTTATATGGAGTCTTCTTTGACTTTTACGCACTCACGCCTTCAGATGTTCTGCCTTTGCTCAAGTGCATACAGTTAAAAAAACGCTCATCCTTAAACACAGACATTTCTGTTGAGGACACATTGTTGCTTTCCTACTATTACGGGATGTCAGGATTGGTTGTATATAAGCAACATAGGGATCTAGCAACTTGTGATGGCTAGATAACTTGGTCAGAGCATCTTCAGGTCTTGTGTGGAGCTACCAGCATGCAGTTGTTAGTATAAACCGATTGTGAATTGTGACCCATTTCGCTGAAGTTAATGCAAAGATGTCTGAAAACAAACACCTAAGATTGCTGCAAAGCCACAGACCAGTCAGAGTACCCATGCTGGCTCCAGCCTACTTGCTGAAAATGTATAAAGTGAGCTTGTATTAGAACTGAACCATAAAGTGGTCAGTTCTAATGAATCGTACTTTCTTTCACATCAGGTGTCTGTGCATTGCTACTGTATACACTACACGTGTATATAAAGTTTATACTTAATTTTAGATTTTAACTTATTCAGGGCTTTGGTATAATCTGTAAGTGTTGAAGGGAGCCAGAGAGCAAGAGACGGTCAGAAAAAGCAACCTGAGCAGTCGGAGAAAGAGAGTCTGAAACCTAGCACACAGAGCTAAAGCCTTTAACCTTCAGCGAGTGTGTTTTTTGTCAGAGTTAGTTTAGAGGGATTTGAAGTGGTGCCTCTGGATGTGAGACATACTGCATAATTTAGCAGAGGTTGGAAGGTTGGTTGGAGAGAGAGAGAGAAAAAAAGAGAGGGTGATGAGTAAAAGAGAGCAGCGAGTGCATGGGAAATGAGAATGAGACAGACAGAGAGAAAAAGAGGAAGGGAGGGAGGGCTAATGGAATTAGCAAAAAGGTGGGTGGAGGGTGTGAAATGCTTTCATGTCAACTTTCTGACTCTGTGACTGAAAAGTGTGTTTTATAACATTTTCTTTTTTGAGCTTTCTCTTTCCATCTGTCTCTTTCAAATTCTTTCTCTTCATCACCCCCACACTTACTAATCATCTCAGCTCGAAATGCTGCCTGTCATTCTAGAGGAGCAGAAAAATAATGAGGGGATTATTATTATATCCCCCTAATAAGGATGGGCCTTTTACATAAATTAAATATTTGAATTTGCAAGCCATTATGTTTATATTTGTTTGCATTGCACCACTTACTAGTTTTAGTTCCTTTTAAATCTTCACTTCAGGAGGAAATCAAGCAGCCTCTTTAATTTTAATTTTTTAATTTAATTAAATGGACTATTCTTGTCATTGTGAGAACACACAGCACACAGTGAACCACAATGAAACTGGACCTCTGCATTTAACCTATGCACACAAACTGTGCAGCAGGGGGCAGCTATGAAAGCGCCTGGGGAGCAGTGACTGGGACGGTACCTTGCTAAAGGATACCTCAGGGCAACCTACTGGAATGGGGTTTGAACCCACAGTCTTCCGATTTTGTGGCCAAATCCCCAACCACTAGGCCACCGCTGCTCTTGAAGAATTATCACAGCCACCGCTGCTCTTAAAGACGTATCATAGACATTTTTCAGTGTCTCTAAATTCCACTCTTATTCACTCCATTACTTAGTTCAGTCCAATCCAGAACCAGGACATGGCAGGTATAAATGTGGGGCTTCAAATCTCCACTGAGTAAAGTGTTTAAAATAATGGAACATCATAAACTTGTAAATTATGCTAATGTATTTAATTTAATCTACAGATCAGTGTAAAGTAAACTTGATGTTTTAGTTCTTTTTCTGCAAGGTAGTGTAGCTGACCTTTTTACTGCTTTCTGCTGAACAGCACTTTAGAGGCTTTAAACTGCTGCAGTAGTTTCTTAGTGAACTATATAGGTTCTTTGATGAAACCATGGCTCTAAATGGTCCCTCAAGTATCTATTTTCAGCTGAATTCAGAAAAGCAACTTGCTAGCATTAGAGGCGCACATCTGGAATCTGTAACAATGGAAATACAGTGTTTACTCCTAACATAGCCATTTTCATGAACCTAACTCTAGTCTGTTTCCAGGATTATAACTATTTTATTAATCTCCAAGAAGCTGCAGGGAAACTTTAGATAAGAGTGTCTGATAAGTGCTGTAAAAGTAAACATATTGGTCTTTGTGTAAGCCTTGTGTAAGGCTCTTGTTACCAAAAAGTGCAGGTTTTACATTTGCCGCATTAAGCAAAGACACATAACAGAAAAAAATAGTCACATTTCCACATCATGGGTTTTATTGTAACCATAATTTCAATTGAGATACACATTGGGTTTCTGAAGCAATTCGGTTTGAGAATTAATCTAGTCATATCAAGTATTGTTTTACTAGTTGAAAAGTTTGAATTATGTTGCGTAACTAAAGGTATTGAAAGTCTACCATTGAGGGTACCACCTATGTGACACCCCAGTACATTTTTTGTTTTTAAACCATTTTTACCATTTTAAACCAGATTTTAAACCATTTTTATTGGACAAAGATATTACAATTTCACACTATATATTAAAAGCTAACAACAGCGTCAATATCCTGTATCCTGTAACCATTGCTCTACATATCTTGTCTTGATGTTCTAGAATTGCTTGCATTGTAGCACAAAATAATAAAATCAGCTTCAATAACAGATGCCTGACATTTGCCACTGTAGACAAGGAGTACCACACAGTTTATCTATCATCCCACTGATGTACAGCCCATTCACTCAAAGTGCACCCTACACAATGTAGCTTTTCAGAGAGAGAGTGGATGAATCGGAAATGAAGTGAATAAAGAGAGAATGAGAGAGCATGTGTGAATGAAGTCAGTTTTGAACAGGGGGAAAAAAGAGAAGCCACCAAGGCCTGGTAGGGTGTAGAACAGACAAGTCTTGTCTCAGGCCAGACATTCAAGATCTAGTAGAGAAATAAAGCAGTGTTGTTCGCCGGAGCAGTTTGATCTTCGGCTCAAACTGTTTATAAGCTCACTATCTGGTTGTAAGAAAAGTGGATCAAAGATGTAAATAATCAGCAGTTAAACATGAAATATTGTGTAACAAATACTTTTTCATCATTTTCATGTCTTTACCTTTGGGAACTTACCCATTTAGTCAAGTTAGTCAAGTTAAGTCAGGTCAAGTAGGTTTTTATTGTCATTTCAGCCATATACATGACAATGCATAGCACATAATGAAATGAAATAACGTTCCTCCAGGACCCTAGTGCACATAAGGCAACATAAGACACAACATAAGGCACAAGACAAGGCAACAAGTGCGGACAACAGACAGCACAACAGACAGCACAACAGACAGTACATTCATCCTACAGAGGGCTGCAGTGTTATGGAACAAAACAGCCCAGGTTGTTGGGCAGTGTAACAAGCGTAACGGAGCAACAAAGTGTAACAGAGCAGCGTTTTGAGTAAAGTGCAGAGTGCAAGAAAAAAAATAGATAATAGATAGATATAGATGAATAATAAGTGTGAAGACATTAGCAGTTTAAAAGTCTGATGGCCAAGGGGAAGAAGCTAATTCCCATCCTGGTAGTGGAGGCCCATATGCTGCGGAACCTTTTCCCGGATGGCAGAAGGGAGAAGAGAGTGTGGGATGGGTGAGTGGGATCATCCACAGTGCTGGTTGCTTTGCGGATGCAGCGAGTGGTGAAGATGTTCTGTACAGAAGGCAGAGAGACACCGATGACCTTCTCAGCTGTTCTCACTACCCTTTGTAGGGACTTGCGGTCTGAGACATTGCAGTTCCCATACCAGGCAGTAATGCAGCTGTTCAGGATGCTCTCGATTGTTCCTCTGTAGAAGATGGTGAGAATGGAAGCTGGGAGATGGGCTTTCCTCAGTCTGTATACGAAGTAGAGACGCTGTTGGGCTTTCTTTGTGATGGAGTTGGTGGTGATTGTGAGAGTTTGTCGGTTATGTGAACACCAAGAAACTTGGTGCTCTCACCTGTGGAGATGGTCCAGGTGTTAATATTCAGTGGAGAGTGGTTCCGACGTGGTCTCCTGATGTCAACAACCATCTCTTTAGTCTTGTCGACGTTCAGAGACTGCACAGGTTGTTGATTCTGCACCAGTCCGTCAGCTGTTGTATCTCCTCTCTACACTGCTTCTTCACCACCGCTGATCAGAACCATCATGGTTGTATCATCAGCGAATTTGATGATGTGGTTAAAGCTGTGCTTGGCTGCACGGCCGTGGGTCATCAGTGGGCTGAGCACACAGCCCTGAGGGGCTCCTCTGCTCAGCATGAGGGTCTCCCAGTCAGGAAGTCCAGGATCCAGTTACAGAGGGAGGTATTCAGGCCCAGCAGCCTCAGCTTCTCACTCAGATGTGTTGAATGCTGAACTGTAGTCAATGAACAGCATTCTGACATAACTGTCCTTTCTGTCCAGATGACAGGGCCAGATGGAGGGTGGTGGAGATTGCATCATCCGTTGAGCGGTTGGGACGATACGCAAACTGCAGGGGGTCCAGTGAGGAAGGAATTACCCACTAGCATTAGCTTTAGGGGTATAAGTTTGTTTGGGTTTGGGTAACCTCAGTGACATTACAGAACAAATAACAGCATGAAAGTTGGCACACATGCCAACTTAAAGGCTTGGAATTCTCTTCAGTCACACAAAAATCTTGACTGGTTATTTTTGAAGGTTCTACACAATTGCATTTTTTTATGTAAAAAAAAAAAATCCACATTTCTAGGGAAGACTAATTATTTAATTGCATTGATTTGAAATGGTTATATCTTTCATTTTTATGACATTTGTATGTCTTAGTTTTGTACGCATTGTAGTTTTATATGCATGTATATACACAAACAACTATACTCATGCTCAGTCCTGCCCTTGGATGCAACGCATGCATCTGCCTTTAATGAGACTTCTCACTTCTCTCTGATCTGATGTAGACTTCCATTTTCAGTGAGAAAACTCAGTCATCGAGTTCACTTTTTATATTATCCCACTGCAGGAGTGTGCAGTAGGTGTGTTTAAGAAGCTGCGTGATACAGAGCTCCATGAGTGTGGGATTCATGTTGTTTGCAAAACGTCTTGAAACATTATTATTTATGACCGAAATAAATGTTCGATAATAATAGATTACTAAACATATTAGAAAATTGCAAAGCCATTCTATTAATATTTATTGACCCACGCATTTCCAGTGAGCATGTTCTTTGTTGCATTTATTATGGAGAATAAATAAGAGTGTGCTGATTAGTTGGCTGACCGGAATAACTCATAAGTTAATCAATTTAAGTGGTGACCTATGCAAGATGCTATTACCAACTGTTATTCACCACAGCAATTTTAGCACTACCCAGTGACATTCAGAGCCACTGAGTCTGAGTCACTTTTTTCTGTTGTTTTTGTTCTTTTAAACATCCTGCTGACTTTTCTGTCAATTTAGATGGACTGAATCAGACAACACTAGTGTCAAACAGTACTTAATTTTTTATGTTGGTTCTCATTCAAGAACTAAGAGCCTTGCTCAGCGAGGTGCTTGCCATAATCATGCTGAACTGCTTTGTGTAAGGCTAGTGTTGTATTTAAAGCTGACTAAATAAAAGGCAAATAGACATTTGCAGGGTTAACTTTATACACTTATAGCTTATGTGGCCTGTGTATGCTTAATACCTTCAAGCGAAATAATTATCAACACAAATTGTTATTCAATTTAGCCTTAGAGTTGAAATTGGATTTTAATGATACCTTGGTTTGTGTTTTTCATTTTTGAGCAAATATTTAGCTAATTGTTAATTAAAAAAATCTATTTGATGGGTTTAAAACTCAAAACTAAATGTCTGGCTTGTTTCTGCTCAGTTCAAAAGCAGCATGTTGTTTCGTTCATTTTAGGTCATGGAAGTTCAGCTTTTAGTGAGCGAGAGTCACTGGACTCTTGACACTGGAAACCTGGTTACAGCTGAATGCAGAAGTTTGAACACCCCTGCTAAAATGACACATTTTGTTTATCTTCTGTGAAAAATAAGGCAATTTCTGCAAATATCTACACACAGTTACTGTTTATTGGTGATTATAACATATTGATAAAATCAAAAGTGAAATGTGCCATGAAGTTAGCATAGGCAACATATATATATAATATATAAAGTGTGTTACCATTAGCAAGTAAAGAGAAATTGTGCATTTAAATGTGCAGTAGTATGTTCCCTGTAGTGTGTGTGCGCGCATATATATATATATATATATATATACATTACTGTGCAAACGTTTTAGGCAGGTGTGGAAGAAATGCTGTAAACAAAGAATGCTTTCAAAAATGGAAGTGTTAATCATTTATTTTCGTCAATCAACAAAATGCAGTGAATGAACAAAAGAGAAATCTAAATCAAATCAATATTTGGTTTGATCACCCTTTGCCTTCAAAACAGCATCAGTTCTTCTAGGTACACTTGCGCATGGTTTTTGAAGGAACTAAGCTGGTAGGCTGTTCCAAAAATCTTGGAGAACTAACCACAGATCTTCTGTGGATGTAGGCTTCCTCACATCCTTATGTCTCTTCATGTAATCCCAGACACACTCGATGTTGAGATCAGGGCTCTGTGGGGGCCAGAAGAATTGATGCTGGTTTGAAGGCAAAAGGCAGTAACACCAAATATTGATTTGATTTAGATTTTTCTTTTGTTCGCTCACTTTGCATTTTGTAAATGGATAAATAATCATTATTTATATTTCTGAAAGCATTCTTTGTTTACAGCATTTTTTCCACACCCATCTAAAACTTTTGCACAGTACTGTGTAAAAATAAATAAATAAATAAATAAATAAATAAATATATATATATATATATATATAATTATTTATTTATTTATTTATTAGTTTGACTAGTCAAGTCAAGAAATAAATGTGCTTTTCTGCAGATTGAATTAATTTGTGTATTTTCTTTTCTCTCCTCTCTTACAGTTTGTGAAGTTTGCAAATATTGAGGAGGACACACCCTCATATCATCGGCGTTATGACTTCTTTGTCTCCCAGTTCAGTGCAATGTGCCACTCTACACATGATGAACCAGAGACGCGCACTAGGTGTGTGTGTATGTGTGTGTGTGTGTTTGTGTGGGTGAGTGTGTTTGAATTAGACTAACTGAAAGCGTAACAAAAGTACTGCCTACAAAATCATTTCTGAAAGTTAGTACAGTTCCATAACAACCATTTAGAGAGTGAATTAAACTCCACACTACAAATGATGGCATCCATTATATTTACTTGTAGAGTAATAATTGATAATGATAATTAAATTTTAAAATAAATAGTTTAATTACCAGCTGTCTGCTACTGATTAAGTGTAAATACCACTTTAATGGCCTTAATTACAATAAACTTTATTTAAAGAGCTTGTTTCATACATTAAGATCAAGCTTTAATGCTTTCAATTTTGCAGCAATTAATTTAATAATTGTCGTAAATGACTAGGACATTGAAGATACCTAGAAAATAATGTGTATATATAATGGTCAGAGTACATTATAATGTGATTAAGATATTTAGCTGTTTTTTTTCTTTTATAATTTACATTTACATTTACGGCATTTAGCAGACGCTCTTATCCAGAGCGACTTACATTTCCTAATTACAGGGACAGTCCCCCTGGAGCAACTCAGGGTTAAGGGTCTTGCTCAGAGACCCACTGGTGGTAGTGCTAGAGGTGGGATTCGAACCGGGGACCTCTTGACCCAAAGTTCCGTAGGCAAGTACCCTACCACTAGACCACCGCCACCCACCTAATTGAAGTTGCTTGGCAGATTTTTGTTGGTAGTGTGTCCCAAAGTTTAAACTAAACTAAAGGCTGCTTCCCCTGTCTTTTTAAATCTTGAATTTAAATCTTTAAATTTTGAAACCTCCAGCAAGTCATAAATGAATGCCTTCATTCATTTGGTTTGCCCTCTGAGAAGAGACCCAGTTAAACTTTCTAATGATCTTGCCAAGTTGTGACAATATCATTAGCCGTCCATTCGACACTAACCAATAATAAAGGTGGCATCTTAATGATCAGCTATCAGATGCAAATTTCACTGAATTTGGAGAGAAAACTATTACTGAAATATTTATAATAAGGGTTTAAATATATTGACATTGGTGAATCAATAATCAACAACAAATGAGTCATTAATGAAAATATAAATATAAATATGAAATATAAAATATAAACCATGGGCCCTTTAGTATGTCTCCTCAAAGTCTTTGAGAGTTTGATGCCAAAATTATTTGATTTTTGTTGGATTCTGTGAATATCTTATCATTAAAATTGGTCATCTTGTTAAAAACACTGATTTGTCAGAAACCTATTTGCAAATTTGCGCTCTGTGATACCAGTATTGCAGAGATCTATATGGCAATGATGAGTAACAGGCAAAATATTGTGCAGCCTTAGTCATGACTACATAGGCTGCTGCCTGAGATATTATTTTAAAACAACAATACATGTAATGCACAGAGGCACACGTAGGGAGTTCCTAGACAAAATACTAACTACAGAATATCTGCACTGGAAAAATCATACATCTTTATTGTATCTTTTCACATTAAACCATTTTAAGGAGAATATATTGTGCAGGAAAATCAAGTCAAAGGAACCGCTCTTTTAAGAAAGGCTTTGAGAAAGTGTGAAATTAAATCCATCCAAATCTGGGTGATTTATTGAGCGTGAATCCGATGTGAATTCCTGTTGGTATTGGATACATTTTTCAGGTTGTATTCTGTAGATTGTGTGTGCGTGTGTGATCTGTATTTGTCGTTCTGTGTGTTTGTGTAGGATCCGTGTAGCTGGCATTAAAGGTTTGCAGGGAGTAGTGAGGAAGACTGTCAATGATGAGCTGCAAGCCATCATCTGAGAGCCACAACACATGGACAAGCTCATTCCTTCCCTGCTGTTCAACATGCAAAGATACGACGACTCAGACAGGTACACACATACACAAGTTTAAGTTAGTAGATGTGTTGTCATGTATCCAGAATGCAGGAGCTTTCATGTGCTACAACGTGATACTATAAGTAAAAAATGTATCTACAGAGCATAGATATATAAACGCACTAGATACTGGAGAACACAGTGAAAGAAACATTACAAGCCAAGTCTTGAGAATCTAGGACAAACTTTGCTTTCATACATTCTGAGTATTATTATTTAAAAAGCTTGTGTACCCCTGGTAAAAGATTGCTAGAAATGTTTATTTGGGGATAAATTTATAACTTTCTAATAATCGGATTAATTAAATGAAAACTTGCATTTCTCAAACTGATTATTTGTGAATTTACAGCACAAGATCATTTTGTTAAATGTTGTTTTTGTTATCTGGTCCCTCTAACAGCCTTATTCAAGATTTGTTACTTTAATTTGGGAGACTCAGTAGCTGAAATCTAAATTCTGAGGTTGTTTGATTCACATGTCCCTCATCTTTCAGTATTAGAACTGGGTGAAATGTAAAAGGAAATGAGTTAAATGTGAAATTGACAGAGCTATGATGCACAAAAAATACTTTCTCATATTCCGTTTCTCTTTAAATGTCAAGTCAAGTAGGTTTTTATTGTCATTTCAATACATACAGTACATAGTGAAACAAAATAACGTTCCTTCCTGTGTAGTCCATGTCCAAGTTCCAAAACATTCTGTAGCATAAGCCAGAAATATTTTAAATCTTTATAAATAATGGTCTTGCTTGGCGAATAGGTCGCCTTAGGGTACACACAGCTGTACATCAAATCACATGCTCACCTGAAATGGGATTTTTAAGTACTGTGATTAAGAGATATCGATTACAAGGAATCAGTTTCAGGCCTCTTGGTCAGTAATTGTAGCTTCCTTTTTTTCTATATGTACATCCTCCATGTTTAGTGTGATTGAAAGCAGTTTTAAGACTTCGGGATGCTGGATGCCTCCCGTGTAGAATCTAATTACCATTATAAATGAAGTAATTAGTGGATGGTCCCTCTTAGCAATCTCATGTGCAATAATTGAAAATGCAAGTTACAGGATAAGCCTCGGTTATGCTAACTTGTGGTAGTTCTTAAGTGAATTTAGATCATGGTAATATGCTTTATTGAATTTCCATAGACGATACTCATTTGCCTAAAACAATAATACCTGAGCTCACGTTGTACTGCCTGGGTGGCTGATTTGTAAGTGGTCAAATAATAAGCTTCAGAGTCGGGTTTGAGTGGGGCTGGAGGCTTTTTCAATGTGGCACAGAATGAAGCAGCAAAGCTTAATAGCTTTATAACGCCATTTGCAAAACAAATGTAACAAAAATAGCAGAAATAACATCTAATATAATTTTATGTATACATAATAATGTATCAATAGCCTTTTTTTTTTTTCAACGTCTGAGGGATTGAGTCAGTCTTCAAAAGCCAGCTCTTCACTTTGTGTGTTCCATATCGCAAAAGGAACTGTGGAGTTTTTCAGGGCCAAGTCAGTTACCTAGCATGGCACTTTATTACTGAAGACAAGAACTAGAGCATAGAACCAAGACAGTTCGTCTCGGATAACATGTAAAGGTCCTAGGTTAGACTAGCATTCGCATTTCTCACATCTCAATATTTTACCACATTGTGCTACTTCGGGTTTAAACTGTTTTTGTGACCACAGTGAACGTAGTGAATATTTTCAATTCATCCATTATGATCCATACTGAATTATCAGTCCGTCAATCACTACATGTCAAACCATCTGTATGACTAGAGTAGAGTAGAGTAGAGTAGAGTAGAGTAGAGTAGAGTAATCTTTTATTATCCCATGAATGGGAAATTTGGGCGTTGGGGCTCTTATAAAGGTGAAAATATAGACAGGTAGATGTACAGAAAAAAGAAAAATATATACAAATATAAAGAAAAAGAATGAGGAACAGGTACCTGAGGAACAGGTACGAGGAACAAATACAGAGGAGGAACAAGTACAGGAGAATGCTAAGGCAGGAGCTATAAATATTAAATAATCTATCTATATATAAAATATATATATATATATACAATATTTACAAGAAATGACCATAAATTTTAAAATAAATTACAAATAAACAAGTAACAAAATATAAATAACTGTGATCTAATATAATAATGTAATATAATACATCTACAGATGTAAATGTTAAGCACTGCTGCTAACTATAAGACAGATAGTTTGTTTTAACTAGCAAGAAAACATCTCCGGACAACACCACATTTTAATCAGGTTGACTAAAACAGCGACGCAAATGAAGAAGACAAATTAAGAACACTGCAGTTTCCAATTAGATTAATTGCAGTTCCACTAGTGTCCACAAGTGTCCACAGGAAAAAAAATATTAGAGCAAAGTCAGGGGAATGGAGACAGAAGTGAAATCCTTCCTTGCTCTGTTTGAAACTGGAATTTCAAATAACTATAAGGGTATATTGAATTCGCTGTGAGGTGATAACATGGGTAGCACGTAACAGAGGCGTTATAACATAGCTGAGCTCAGTGCTTAACTGTTGATAAACCAACTTGTTTGCAGAGGATGATGGTTCCTTATCTGTGAACTGTGTCGTAAGCTAAGATTGAACAGGTTCTGTGGTACTATTATTCTTTGCTATGCCACTGTTGTAGATAGATTTTCTGAAATATTTTTTTCCAAGCCCTGCTTTTTGCTCTCTTTCTATCAATGCCACCTATCAGTGAACTTTAGTACAATTATGCAAACTTCCTGTGTTTAATTGGCCATTTACTAGATGTGAAAAATTAAAATCGCTATAATTTTAGAATACCTGTTAGAATTTAAGAATTTGTTATTTTTAGAAGAATTATTTTCCAAATATTGTGATTATGGTACCATCTGCTGCCTGCCCAGTCCTACTGCTTTGCAGACCTTGCTCACAAATTATATTATTTAGCAGTTAACATCCCAGTCATTTTTACATGAGCTGATTTTATTTTAAAAAAAATAATTATACTTTTCTGCAAATGTTAGGTCACTATTTGTATTTTTTGTGCAGGATGTGAAAATAAATGATATACATATATGAAATTGTCTGAGAGTGAGTACACCTCACATTTTGTAAATATTTTATTATATCTTTTCATGGGACAACACTGAAGATATGACACTTTGATACAATGTAAAGTAGTCACTGTGTGTGTGTGTGTGTGTGTGTGTGTATGTGAATGTGTGTGTGTGTGTGTGTGTGTGTGTATATATGTATATAATATAATGTATATGTATGTATGTTATATATATATATATATATATATATATATATATATATATATATATATATATATATATATATATGTATATACATATATACATATACAGTACTGTGCAAAAGTTTTTGTCAGGTGTGAATAAATGCTGTAAACAAAGAATGCTTTCAAAAATGGAAGTGTTAATCATTTATTTTCATCAATCAACAAAATGCAGTGAATGAACAAAAGAGAAATCTAAATCAAATCAATATTTGGTGTGATCACCCTTTGCCTTCAAAACAGCATCAGTTCTTCTAGGTACACTTGCACACAGTTTTTGAAGGAACTCGGCTGGTAGGTTGTTCCAAACATGACTGTGTTCAACCTACGTGTGACATGATGATCATTAGCACCTGTTTAGTAAATTTGGTTGATCATACACCAACTATAATCCTACAAAATCCCAGATTTTGTGCAAGTGTACCTATAAGAACTGATGCTGGTTTGAAGGCAAATGGTAGTAACACCAAATATTGATTTGATTTAGATTTTTCTTTTGTTAGCTCAATTTGCATTTTGTAAATTGATAAAAATAATCATTTCTGAAAGCATTCTTTGTTTACAGCATTTTTTCACACCTGCCTAAAACTTTTGCATAGTACTGTATATATATATATATATATTTGTAAAGACTATTATATTTAGTCTCCCCCAAAAATGATATATATGAAAATATGGCCAGGTTTATCAGATAAAGTTATAAAAAATAGAATTGAAATTCATATAATTGGGGGATGTGGGATATTTGGAGGGATGAAGAAAGTAGACAGGAGTACAAGGAGATGACACATAGGGCAAAGAAAGCAGTGGCGAATGCTAAAGATAAGGTGTTTGGTGAATTGTATGAGAGGTTGGCTAAATGGAGAGAAATAGCTTGGAAAATAGTACTCATACTCAAAGGTGAACAGAGCATGCTGAGCTGATGTAAGGAGTACTTGGAGCAGCTTATGAATGAAGAGAATGAGAGAGAGAGAAGATTGGAGGATGTGAGGATAGTGAACCAGGAAGTGCAGCAAGTAAGCAAGATGAAAGTAAGGGCAGCGATGAAGAGGATCCAGAATGGAAAGGCTGTTGGTCCAAATGACATACTGGTGGAAGGATGGAGGTGTTTAGGAGTGATGGCAGTGAAGTTTCTGAGCAGATTGTTTAACACAATTTTGGAAAGTGAGAGGAGCCTGAGGAGAGGAAATGAAGTGTACTTGTACTGATTTTCAAGAATAAGGGAGTTGAGCTGTAGTAACTATAGAGGCATACAGTTGATCAGCCACAGCATGGTTATGGGAAAGAGTAGTGGAACCTAGGTTAAGAAAAGAGGTGATGATTAGTGAACAGCAGTATGGTTTCATGACGAGGATGAACACTACAAATGCAACATTTGCTCTGAGGGTGCTGATGGAGAAGTCAGAAGGTCAGAAGGAGTTGCATTGTGCTTTTGTGGACTTTGAGAAAGCATATAACAGGATAACAATGACTGGTACGAAGAAGTCAGGAGTGGCATGTATGAGGGCAGTGTGACAGTGTTAAGACCTGCAATTGGAGTGACTGATGCATTTAAGGTAGACGTTGGATTACATCAAGGATCAGCGCTGAGCCCATTCTTGTTTGCAGTAGTAATGCACAGGTTGATGGATGAGGTTAGACAGGAGTCCCTGTGGATGATGTTGTTTGCTGATGATATTGTGATCTGCAGTGAGTGTAGGGAACAGCTTGAGGAGAACCTGGAGAGATGGAGATATGCTCTAGACAGGAGAGGAATTAAAGTGAATAGGTCAAAGGCAGAATACATGAGTGTGAATGAAAGAGAGGGAAGTGGAGTGGTTAGGATGCAGGGAGTAGCGGTAACAAAGGAGTTTAAATACTAGGGATCAACAGTTCAGAGTAACGGCGAGTGTGCAAGAGAGGTCAAGAAGAGAGTGCAGGCAGGTTGGAATGGGTGGAGAAGAGTGGCGAGAGTGATTTTTGACAGACGGGTTCCTGCTAGAGTAAAAGTGAAGGTTTACAGGACAGTAGTGAGACCAGCTATGTTGTATGGGTTGGAGACAGTGGCACTGACAAAAAACAGGAGGTGGAGTTGGAGGTGTCAGAGTTGATGCTGAGATTTTTGTTGGTTGTGACAAGGATGGAGAGGATAAAGAATGAGTATATTAGAGGGACAACTCAGCCTAGATGTTTTTTGGTGACAAATTTAGAGAAGCAAGGTTACGTTGGTTTGGATATGTCCAGGGGTGAGACAAGAATTATATTGGGACACATATATATATATTATATTGGGGCACATGATTGGTTTGAAGGAGGATGATGCAGTGGACTGAAAGAAATGGGAATGGATGATCCACTGTGGCGACTCCTAAATGGGAGCAGCCGGAAGAAAAAGAAGAAAATAAGATAATTTGGGGAAATGGGTGGCATGAGGCTGAGAGCTGCATATCCAGGGCATTTTTTTGTTCCTTAGAATAGGCCCCCTTTTTATGGCTTTGATTTTATTACCTCAGTTTCATTGTGGTTCAGCAGAAATTCAGAGCACATCGAACAGATGTATTGCTCTGTGTTAAACTGGTTTCCTTTTTAGGATTGCTATTCTGAGCATTTTATAGAGGTTAGGCACCATGCTTTTTCAGGTCAAATTGGAGAAGTGGAACATATTAGCTTGCAAATGCTGAGCTGGCAGGAGAGGAAAATAGAGAGCTACAACCACAAAAGAGGAACAGCTAAAGAATAGTAGGCCGATCCCAATGAAAATAAGCATAAATACATGTATAGGAGCATTGACATATACCAGATGGTGTTTGTCTTTGTTTTTCTTGCTTGTGTGTGTGTGTGTGTGTGTGTGTGTGTGTGTGTGTGCGCGCATGTGTGTGTGTTATTGTGTGTGCAGAGGATGAATGGGTCACAGATAAAGGGTCCATTTGTATAGGTATGGAATGGACAGATAATGAAGACTGTCAGTCTTACTGCCATGGCTTATGATAAGGAACTGGAAGCCAGTTCATTGATTCTCTAGTAAAGATGGGAGCAATGTGATTACTATCGACCTGATACCAGCGGGAAAAGCCAGCTTGGACAGTGATGTACAAAAAAGGAAGAATCAAGTCTGATTCTCGAAGGGATTTTTTCTGGTTTTCTAGAAATACAGTTCTATACTCTGAGATAGTAAAGTTATGCTCTAGATTTTAGGAGATAACACAGTGCCCTTATCAGGATATTAGGGCTAAACAGCGGGGCAGCGGTGGCCTAGTAGTTATGGAGTTGCCCCCACATCGGAAGACTGTGGGTTCGATTCCCTCACCAGTAGGTTGCCCTGAGGTACCCTTGAGCAAGGTACCGTCCCTGTCGCTGCTCCCCAGACAGCTTTCAATAGCTGCCCACTGCTGCACGGTGTTTGCATGGGTTAAATGCAGAGGTCCAATTTCATTTTGGTTCACGTGTGCTGTGCTGTGACCTCGCAATGACGAGGGTTTTCACTTTCACTTAAAACAAAATATTTTCTGCTAATCAGTATTGGGGTTTTGGTCAGATTCTGATTACACAAAAGGCTGCAATATGCCAAAGACCTTCCAGTCTGTCTAACTGCTCAGTCAAAAAGGTGGTTGTTTTGATGTCTATTGATGGGTTGAGGTGTTGTTAATATTACTGTATTTTTCTTCTTTTTAATTTTTCCCATGATGTTTCTTTGGGTCTGCACGAAAAACACATAATTAATCTTTTCAAGACCATCTTTCAACCTCTGTTTATGCTCAGAATTAAACAGCTTGTTTCTTTTACTAAAAAAAAGTTTTAAAAAAAGCTAAAACGTGCAGTGTAATAATATATATAGATTATTGTTAAAGACATATTTTTTTGCCCTTATTAATATTTTACTGGTCACTGTGGCGTTTATATTACACAAAGAGGAACATTCAGAAAAATCCCAAACAGAGTAAACTGTACAACCTCAGTAAAGTTGGAAAGCTTGCACTTACAGCTATCATTCTGCTGATTTAAAACCTACACTAGGACATTTTCTTTGGTTGACCTAGGCCTTCATGTGAAGGTAAGCTAGACTTCTAGACATGGCGAAAGTGAAAGTTGGCCCCAGTATTGGAAGGTTTTGGGTAGGTTACCTACCCACATATATACCAGTAGGTTGCCCTGAGGTACCCTTGAGCAAGGTACTGTCCACATCACTGCTCCCTGGGTGCTTTCAATAGCTGCCCCCTGCTGCACGTGTGTGTATGGGTTAAATTCAGAGGTCTAATTTTGATGTGTTTCACGGTGTGCTGTGTTTCACAATGAGAAGAATGGATACTAATAAATCAATAAATAATTGTTACCTTGGTCACCCAGTTAGCCATCAAAGCGCACCAACTCATTAAGCTTTTGCTTGTTTGTTTAGATGAAAGAGTTCAATAAGAGTTCAATTGAATAAAGAATGTTCTTTTTTTGTTTTTCTTTTTACTATTATGACTGCCTTGTAGATGTAAAGTTAGTTTTTTGTTTGTTTGTTTTTTAACATTTAGGAAAGTTATGGCAGATTAGTGTTACACTTTTGAAAATTTTGCAACATGATTGTGGGGGGGGGGCAAAAAAAACCTTTTAAATGACAGTTTAGCTCTAGTTTTACTCTACAGTTAAAATCCTCTGCTTTTTCATCTTTTAAGTACATCAGTTGTGACTGACTAAGCACACACACACACACACACACAATGGAGGAAATTGAGAGTGTGATTTTTATTTTGTTCTTTTTTTCTATCTTTTGTATTTTTGTTTCTCCTGTAGCTGTGCATTTTCACTGATCAAGGTCATCTGAGCCTGTTAATTGCTTTTCAGGGGCTGAACGTGAGCTGAATATATGTGTGCGTATGTGCACGTGCATGTATGTGTGTGTGTGTACACAGAGAGATAGACAGACATACAAAAGAGAAAGAATGAATGAAAAAGAAATCAGATTAGATGCTCCATAACCTGTCTCTAAAGTGTGTGTGTGTGTGTGTGTGTGCGTTTGTGTGTGTTACCTAAGGCCCTCTCTGCTGACCTAATGTTAAATATAGAATACACTCTCATGAATTTTTAATTCTGTAAACAGTCCTTTATTGATCCACATGGTTTTTGCAAGTGCTCATCTGTGTGTGTGCGTGTGTGTTTGTGTGTGTGTGTGTGCGCACGTGCATGTCTTTATGTGGAGTGTGTATACCGGTGTCTGTGTACCAGTACTGTGAGTCTCGCTCTCTTGCTCTCTCATATTCTCTCCTTTTCTGTCTCTCTCTCTCTCTCTCTCTCATATTCTCTCCTTTTCTGTCTCTCTCTCTCTCTCTCTCTCTCTCTCTGTCTGTCTCAAAAGTGTTTGTCATTATCAAGGGCATTAATTTAAATTCCAGTTTAATTCCAATTTAAATAACCAAACAGGAGCTCATGTCTCATCACTTTTCAATTGTTTGACAACTCAGACCAACTTATTAAACCTGTAGAAACACTGTTCATGGTATGGAAACAAATAAGTGCTTCTGCTTGAGTGAATAAAGTACCCTTTGTGACATTAGTGACCTCTGACTACAGACTGACAAACGCTGATAAAGTTAAGAGAAACACCTTCAGGCAGTTATTTCTGCAACAAAGGGTGGCACCAGCTTACAAATGCTTATGCTTTTATATGCTTATGTTCTTTTATATGCTTTTTTATACTTATATGCATACACAGAATGTAGATGTCCTTTCAAATTTGTAGCATAAAAATAAAATAAAAACAATGACAGTAAGTGACTTACTATGGTTTTTAACTCTCTCTCTCTCTCTCTCTTTCTCAGGACTGGAGGTGAGGAGAACCCCGCTGCCCTTGCTGAAAGCTGTTTTCGAGAGTTGCTCGGACGTGCTGCCTATGGAAACATGAACAACGCTGTTCGTCCAGTACTGGTGTAAGTATACAACTCACACAAGGTTGTTCAGTAGTTTAACAAAATTAATAATTAAAGGGACTTTTCACATGCCCCAGGATGATTTTAATAACTTGTAGAACAATCACCAGCTCCATAGGATCCACCTTGATACGTGACCCAAACAGTCTACTGGATTAGATTTTGGAGGCTAAAGCTAGAATGAACACAAGAGGATGTTCATTGTTCAATGTACGTCCAGCCATATAGTATGCACTATATCAGCAGCAATGGCTGGAGCCTTGGCAAAATTATTTTGCTTAATTAATTGTTCTTTCTCCAATGCACTGAGATCAGAATACAGTCTGTTTGCTGATAGAGGCTGTGCTTCTCCCAGAGGGAAAGGAGGGGGGATCGGTGGGCGTTTTTTCTGTGCTTAGATAAGCCGGATTCACAGACGGTAACTCATAAGGAGGAGCAGAAGGAGGGCCTCAGAGCTTTGGGTCATCTCCAGTGTTGAGATGGAGAGAAGGAGATGCTCCGCCCCCCAGGGGTCGTTCCTGCACACCTTGCTGCTCGGCATTTGCTCTGCTTGCAACTGACAGCAACACATCTCTTTAACCCTCTTGTCCTCTTCACGTCCTCTTCCACTTTTTTCAACTCAGACTTTCTTTCCCGAGCCTCTTCAATCAAAGCTTGTTTACCTTTTAACTTTCTATCAACTTCAGTTTTTCGCACGATTTCACTCCTGCGTCTGAGCTGGCGAACACCACAAGCGTCCATTTCAACTTCTTGTCACCTTTTTTCATAAGCTGAGTTTTATCCCAAGCCTTACGAATCACATCCAAAGACCATATACTTTTTACATCCGCATACTTTTCATGCACATACTTTTCCCACAATCGTCTTTTCAAGCTCATCCAACTTAAAAAAAAGTCATGTCATGTGTTCCACATCCGCATCCGACAATGCCACACCTTTCTCGTCAGTAGTAGATCTTGTCGAATTTTTTTCCCACATTTATGACAATGTTTTAAAGTCAGTTTTATCCAAGTACTTGATTTTTTTCTGTGTTTTCAGTTTTTTTTCTCAATTTCTGCACATTTTTTGGTGTTACTGGAAATTTCCCGTTACTTGATACAAGATTGCTTAAATCTTCACCACAGACTCTTTTCTAGATTGATCTTGAAGAGGAGGGAGTTTGCTTTTTCTTTTTATTGTCACATAGCAGTTTTCCTCAACTCAGTGGCAGATTAAGACAGGAGGAGGCCTTACCTCTGTCAAAGTGCCATCATCTCTGTTCCTGATTTTGGTCAACTGTGTCTTCGTCGACTTCACTCACTTCCAATTATTTCTCCCGTCTGTTCCTCGAGTCAATCCTGTCCGTCGTGATGCCAACTGTTGGATTCTCTGATTGAGAATCGAGGTTCGAAGAGTCCGTGATGAGGTGAAGAGGTTTTGAAGCTAGCCAAGTTTATTTACAGAAGAGTAACGAAGTTCTTACAGGATGTTCAAGAGACCGGTCAGTGTTTTTCTTTCTGTGTTGAATCCTCTCTCTAACTTGCACAGTTCAGAGTGTGCCTTTTTATCTTTCCACTGGGAGCACCAAGGCCTCCGAAGGAGACACCAAATCTAAGACACTATGACCTTGTTTGGGTGTTTTTGATGTGCTAAGAAAGCGTCACTCAGAAAAGAACAGAGAAAATAGAGGTGCAGTTGGTAATATGTAGGTTAAAGGTGACAGAGACGTGAGGGAATGGTTAAAATACAGGAACAAGGCCATGGAGTCAACCATGTGATACATGGGGTTAGCTATGTGGAAGGGAGAAGAGAGAAGGACATAGAAATAGAGGATACAGATATGCTAGTAAATAATATGAATAAATGAATAAAATAAACATCAAATCCATCAGTAAGTTAGGACATTTATTCCTTCAGGCAGGAAAAATAATGACATAGATGGTAATTATATCTGCATTATGACTGAACAGCTGTCTGTATCGACCAATGGTATTGGTTTTGCGATGTATTGATCAGGCTTTGAACTTTCATGCTCTGAACAGCTTGTCAGTTCTTTGGTCTTGTCACTTCTACCATGAAACGGAATCCAGATGCCACTTATGAAACTCTTGGCTGCTCCAGCTTGTCGAGACTACACGGCTTGTGGCTGGAACAGCTCACAGCATGTGTGTGCAGGAGATTACATAGGCAGTGATAGAATGAATCTCTGAATAAATCAAACATGACTTTGAAACCCTCACCTGAAGGCACAGTCATACTGAGCAGAAGTGACTCGTGTGCATTTTTAGGCGTGTTGCGTGGTGTGCAGTTGGCCTGAAAACGTAAACAACTCACCACCACCCAGTCACACAAGACACACACAGTGGCCAGAAGCTAAAGATTTTGCAAAGACTTGACCTCCGCACTCTGCTTTCTTAATACATCTTAGTCACTTGCTCTCAAACACAGACAGCAGAGCAAGAGCCACTGGAGTGTGTTATCAGCTTGTCTGTTTGGCGAAGTTTTTGAGAGCCAGCAGCTGTGTTAACTCCTTGAATAGGCAGGCAGCTTATAGGAAAATGTTTCACCTACTGAGGGTGCACAATGAGCTGAAGCACTGAGCTGGGGGCAGAGATGTCTCTAATCTTGTATTATTACTTGTCTTTCGTTCTTGAGGAACTTGAAGAAACCGTATATGGAATTAGAGTAGAGATGTCATAATATCACAGTTTGGGTTTTAATACAAAGTATCTTAATTCTGAAAACTAAATAAAATGAAGAATAAAAAAATGCAAAGCACAGGCCATACTTTGACAGTGCCTCCAGGTAAATCGACTACTTCCCAAGTACATTTTGAACCATTAGCAGATGCCATTTGCAGTCAGGGTAAGTATTCATGTTTATCAGCTTGGTGTATATGGCAGTGTATTCACCCTGCTCTAAACAGAAATTGTTGCTATACTTTTCCATATTTTCTACATTTTTCGAGCTATATTTTTAGATGTATTTATACATTTTTCAAGCTATATTTCAAATTAGTATTTCGTATTAGTTTCCTAGAGCCACCACGGTCATTCAGAAAGAAACCAGTATCCCAGTATGCTTTGTTTAGAGACAAGGATCAGAGACCAGAAACTGATCATACTGACACACTTGTGTGTTTTTTTGTTTTTTTTTTCTTAGCTAACCAGGGTTTTTTTGTTTCAGAATGGCTTTGTGAGTATTGGCAGAAAATATACAGAGCAGTGTCTTCCAAAGTTTTAAAGTCACACACCTACTACTACACCCTGATCAGGCTGATGCACAAGATCTTTCTCAACAGCGTCCACTCTTATTATGTAATCTTAATTTATCACAAATTTAAGAAATCAGCCTCGAAAAGTATGTTGTTGTGAAGGACATACAAACTAAAAATAAAGTTATGTTCAGACAGTTTAGAAAGCAGTGTTTAATTAAAAAATACATATAAATATCTTGTTCACCCTCTAGAGGCAATCCCACGCTACGGGAAACACTATGATTGGGTGTTGCTAGCTAACTTGACACTTTTCAATAAGCGAAGGTTACGAACCACAGATTTGACACCCTTTTTTCCTTTTATCAACTTCCCCAGACAGAGTTTGGTTTTGGTGTTATTACTTTGTAGCCTATAAGAATTAGAATATGTTTACAGAGCTGATTCATGTTGTAGAACAAATAAACAGTAAACGCTTGATGTCCCTGATCTTTGATGTACAACGTGTTCACGTTTTATTTCCTGTTGGTTTTACAGGCCACAGACTTTCTCACATCTGTCAACATACCTGTTCTGCCTTTGTGGTCTGGTCTAGAGCTCTGAGTACAGAGAGGCAGGAAATGTTCTGCACTTTTTACACAATTATTATATGGTCCTTATATGCCTCTTCAGAGTTTGTTAGAGTTATGTATATAAAATACTCTGCAAAAATCTTAAGCCACCCCATTATTTCTATTATTAATATTGTGCACATGGAGACACAGCATTTAACAGATAGAGTCATCCATCCATCCATCCATTTTCTGCCGCTTGTCCCAAACGGGGTCGCGGGGGAGTGCTGGTGTCCAACCCAGTGCACACAGGGCGAGGACGGGGGACGCACCCTGGACAGGTCGCCAGCCCATCGCAGCAGATAGAGTCAATATTTTAATATTTGATATGACCACCATTTTTATCAACACAGCTTGAACTCTGTATATATACAGTGCATATTATTTACAGAGAATACACAATGTACCTAACAAGCAGAAATCCCACTTTACTGAGTAATATTACTTTATAGCTTCAACTGGTAATTCTATCAATTGTCAAATTTCTCACAAACACAAATAGTACAAATTTTAGAGTGTATAGAATTCAGTAGGTGTTTAACAGGTGGTTGACAGTTTCTATGAACATGGAATGGTTGTCAAAATAGATATGTATGTTTAATATATAAAACAGGCCACTAATTATTGCTGCTTTATAGGTGGGGTTCCTGTCAGCATCATTGGGGAAAATGTAAAAGTACAGATTTCATCATTTTAAATGACCTTAATTGAAGTTGAGAAACAGGCCATACATAATTCAGAAACATTTATTTGCTATTCATTAACAGCTTTTTACTGCCCAACTTCTGGGTTTTTTGAACTGCATTAGTAGTTTCTGCAAACAAAACAAAACGGGCTGTGTCTTAAGAGCAATTATGCCCAGTTTATTCCCAGCTTTTTAGCTTATGTATTTTATTTTTCTGAGACATAATGAGGAAGGTTATGCCCTTACAGTTTGAATTGCTTATTGCTTTTTTTCTTTTTTTTTGAGTAACAACCCAACACTGCCAATAATTCATTATACAGAGGGGAAAATAAGTATTGAACACGTTAATATTTTTCTCAGCAAATATATTTCTAATGGGGCTATTAACATGAAATTTACACCAGATGTCAGTAACAACCCAGGTAATCAACACATACAAAGAAATCAAAACAAATAAGTCCATAAATTATGTGTAGTAAAGTGGAATGATTTAGGGAAGAAGTACTGAATATGTGAGGAAAGGAAGGTGCAAAAAGACATGTAAAGCCAAGAAATCAGCTGAAATCTGTCAGTATTTAGAAAGCAATCCTGACCTCTGTCATTGGAAATTAAAATAAGCTGGTTTAGTCCTAATTGATGGCCTATAACAATCTCATTAGCAAGGTATCACACAAGAAGCATCTTGTTATGGGTAAAAGCAAAGAGCTCTCTCAAGACTTTTGCAACCTCATAGCCACAAAACATACTGATGGCATTGGTTACAGATACATTTCTAAGCTTCTGAATGTTCCAATGAGCACGGTAGGGGCTTCTGAAAGATCTGAAATCAGCAGGTACGGTTGTTTCAAAGAAAATAAATAATGCACTCAACCGTCATGGCCTCTATGCAAGACTCCACTTTTGAAGAAAAAGCATGTTGAAGATCATTTAAAATTTGCTGCACAACATTTGGACAAGCCAAAGATATACTGGGAGAGTATAGTCTGGTCAGATGAGACCAAATTTGAACTCTTTGTTGTGTTGTTAACACACCAGCAATAACATTCTGTTATGTGTTATTGCACACAACATTTTTGGAGGAGAAATGGCACAGCACATCACCCCAAAAACACCATACCAACTGTGAAGTTAGGAGGTGGAAACATCATGGTTTGGGCCTGTTGCTGGGGCAGCGGTGGGCTAGTGGTTTGGCAGTTGGCCCTGGATTGGAAGATTGTGGGTTCAATTCCTTCACCAGTAGGCTGCCCTGAGGTACTTTGAGCAAGGTACTGTCCCTGTCACAGCTCCCCAGGCACTTTCAATAGCTGCCCCCTGCTGCACGTGTGTGTATTGGTGAAACGCAGAGGTTGAATTTTGTTGTGCTGTGCTGCGTTGAAACAAGGGTGTAACCTGTTCCATCATCGACCATCAATGTAAAGTGCCTTGGGGCAACTTTGTTGTAAAAGGCGCTATACAAGAATAAATTGAATTGAATTGAATTGAAGGGTGGACATTCAGCAAGACAATGATCCTAAACACACCGCCATGGAAACTGGTTTCAGAGAAAGAAAATAAGGCTGCTAGAATGGCCCAATCAATCACCACCATGTACCACAATGCGACTAGTTTCTCCATATAGGAGGCATCTTGAAGCTGTCATCACCATCAAAGGCCTTTCTACTAAGTATTAAGTAAATTTCACTTAGTGTATTCAATACTTATTTCCTGTGTCATTCCACTTTAGTAAACATAATTTATGGACTTTTTTTGTTTCGATGTATGGATTACTTGAGTTCATGTTCAATACTTATTTTCCCTGCTGTGCTTCAATATCACCCTAGTGATTTATCAATATACCGGTCGAAACATGGTTCTGCATGTAAAGGTTTTTGCATGTTTTTGATGACAGACTTCAACTAGTGTCTGTGTGACTTCCAAGACCCTTCCTTCATCAAAGCTTTGTTAGCACTTGGCTTTGACAGATGCAGCTGAGGCTAATGCTTTGTGTTTGTGCTCTCAGGGCTCGCTAATGAGATGCTTTTGTCTCGTCTCAGTCATGGACCAATTAGGACAGAGCAGGATGAGCATGAGAGGAGAATATCAAAATATCACATCCAGGCACTTCAGTCACACCACTTTAACAAGCAAACACACCCTGTGCTCTGTTAAGGAGTTATATCGCCACCCCTTTCTGTGTTAGCTGGGTGTGTATTGATTAGTTAGCATCTTCACATTGTCGGGTGGCATCTGCATGTGAAAAGCCATTTTATTGTTGTTTGGCTCAAACGTTTGAGCTTTTGTATGGGTGTACGTGTGCGGAGGTGTCTTTGAGGGGGAGGTTTTTGAAGTGCATGAGAAGAAATGGGGTTTAAGCTTTATGGGAGAGATCTGGATAACTGATATGAAATAAAGCTGAAGAGAGAGAGAGAGAGAGAGAGAGAGAGAGAGAGACAGACAGAGACAGGTTTAGAGGGCGAGATTGGGGAAGCATTCTTCCAGGCATTCTAAAAATAGCTCAGACTGAAATTGGGGGGGCATATTGACGTCACCATGGCAACTACAGGCAGGCAAGAGGGAAGGAGAGAGGAATGGTGGCAGGGAAAAGAGTAAAGTAAGAAAAAGAACAGGCGGAAAAAGAGAGAAAGCTGAAAACACCAGAGAGCAGAGGTTTATATCTTATGTACACAGTGTCCTGTGTTTCAGCAGAATGTCTGTTTTCTTTTGCTGTAATATAATTTGCATGGCATCATATCTAAAACTAGAATTTACAATTTGTTTTGTGCATAGAGGGGTTGAGTCACCCTCCCATCTCAGCAAGTTCACAGGACACCACCAGAAATAGTTTTAAATGACTGCTTTCCCCTGTGTGGATCCTCACTGATACATCTAGGATCATTTCCATTTGCACAAAAGGGGGCCCAACAAAGCCCATGTTACAGACAACAAAAACATGTCAAATTTTGGACATGTGCTAGTATTGGAAAATTACCCTGCAATATTAACACTATAATGGACCCTGTAAAACACCATTCCTGTGATTCATCTGGTTTTTAGACATCCAGAGCAGCTTCACTATCTTTAGCTCTCACTATGCAGTCACATTTGATCACACAATACAGTCTCTCCTCTGAGCGGATTAGAAGCACAAGTAAACAAACAGCATGTGTAGCAAGACAGAGAGAGTAGAGGTGTCTAAAGTTTTTCCTCCATCAAAAAGGTACAATATCATGGCCCTCCCAGGGGCTTGGAGGAGGAAAAAGTACAGAAACTCATAAATAAACATTTGTTTGCAGATTGTCTGTGTAGGAGGTAAAGGCTCCACAGGCACTGTGGATATACCAGACATAAGAGTGCAATTTTGGTTGCGGAAACACATTGATAAGAGTTTAATCCAATAATCAAAGCTGAAATGTTTTGTAAATTATTTATAGTGAAATTGAAAGAAATGGCCTGTATCATTAGCTGTTAATATAATATAATTTAAAATGTCCTTTTTCTCTTTCCTTGTTCTTTTGGCTTCTCCTGTTAAGGGCCACCACGGTGGATCATCTCCATTTCTTCTTGTCCTCTTCATATTCCTTTTTCCATCCAACTGCTTGCATGTCCTCTCTCACATCCATAAACATCCTCTTTGGTCTTCCTCTTCTCCTCTTGTCTGGCAGCTCAATCTTCAACATCCTTCTCCTACATACATATCCAAACCAGCGCAATCTCGCTTCTCTGACTTTGTCCCCAAATTGGCCAACCTGACCTGTCCATCTGTACCTCTTCCTAATCCTGTCCATCCTCATCATTCCCAACGCAAATGTCAGCAACTTTATGTCTTTTTCATCAGCACCACCATCTCCAGCTCATATAACATAACTGGTCTCACTTCCTGAAAACCTTTCCTTTCACTCAGTAACTGTCTGTCACATATCATTCCTGTCACTCTTCTCCACCCATTCCAACCTGCCTGAACTCTCTTCTTCACCTATCTTCCACACTCGATCCCAAGTATTTTAACTCCATCTTTACCACCTCTACTCCATGCTTCCCCACAACACCTCTGTTTTTAGCTCATATATTGCCATTAATCCAGTCTTACAAATCAGAGCTCATGGTTGTGGATGGGTTGCTGATTCTTGGTAATGACCTCCAAGTTGAAGCCAAGCCTTGCACAAATTAACGTTTATTTTGTTTGTGAATTCATTACGGAAAATGTTTTCGCATTTATAGAATGCTTTGCTTGTTATCATCTTTTTCTAATTGTTAATCAGAAATCAAGCACTAGATGAACAATAAATGATAAATTAAATTAATAGATAAATGGTAAACTTAGCAGTTTAGCAGTGCTTTCTTTCCCTTTCACCTCTGGTATGGGTCCTGGGTATCATCATAAATATCTTCTCTGGTCAAATGAACTTTTTTTTGGCAGCCGAGGAACACTGCCAAAACAAGACCTTTCTTTCTCAATGGACTGGAAATCATGTATTTTATATGAGCTACCACCTCAGCGAAGAGCAGTGCCATTGTTTTTGTTTTTTTGTTTTTTTCAGATCAAGTAGGTTTTTATTGTCATTTTAACCATATACACAGTACATAGTGAAACGAAATAATGTTCCTCCAGGACCCTGGTGCTACACATAAGACGAAATAAGACACAAGACAAGGCAAACAGACAAGTGCAGACAACAACAGACAGAACAATAGACATTACATTCAGTACATTCATCCTTCGGATAGCCACAGTGTTACAGAACAAAGCAACACATGTTGTTGGCCATGTGATGGCGCAGCATTGTTGTGATTAAAGTGCGGGTGCAAAAAATAAATACTAAGTTTTGGCTGCAAGATCAAATGTTACCAATCGTGCAACTCCCAGTGTGACCATATAGTCAGTCTGCTGTGGAATCTGGCCATGCTTTCACCTCTAAGCTGCTTGGACTACTGTATTCTTGCCAGCATTAGTCCTACTTCCCCTCATAGACTTTAAATGCTTGAGAACTCATGGTGATAATGCTCTCACTGTCCCCTTGTTACATCACTCTATCACACTTCTCCAAAATTTCCATCGAGTTCGTGTATAACACTGCATCCTTTAAAAGTTCTTCATGTAGAAATCTTTCAATCTTCTTCTTTACTTTAAGCCAAAGCAGTCTCTTGGGTTGTCCTAATCTGATCTATTACACGTCCTCTGGCCTTTTCTAGATGTGCTCCTTGTCTCTGGCACTCTCCTATCTTATGAGAGTGACAGTCCACCTCTCTTTTCATTTTTAAATCAAATATAAAAAATCTGCTTTCCTTCTGGCCTACCCCTGACTTAATCCAATTGCATTAATCTTCACTCCTATGTCATTTTCTGTTCTGTGTGTTATGAGATGTAAAAGCTGTTGAAAAAAAGCTTGGAAAAGTGCTATTATTTCAGTTTGTAGTAATAATAATACTAGTAATAGTAATGATAAACTGTTGCCAATAATAATAATATGTTAATGTTGAAACAAAGGCAAAGTTAATTTCTTTTAAAGCCTTTTCCACTTTTTACACCATAAATCAACTCTATGGAAAAAAAAAACTGTATGATGACTAAACATTAAGCTATAAATAAGACTGAAAAGTACTTTCTCTGATGTATTTTTTCTGTCTAGCATTTTACCAGTATGAGTCACTCACAGCACAACTCTGTGGCTTATATAAACCAGTAAAACTGACTTTTCAGATCACAGCACCAAACGCTCATGTATACAAAACAGGAAGAAAAAAAGATCAGTTCAACTTATTGATAAATTAATAACTGCTTATAAGGAATGTTTTCACTGTTCTTGAGTTTAGCATAAACAGCAAGCATTTTCAGAGAAAGGAGGGTTTGCTCTTTTTGCCACTTTTTAAATGAGTAACTCACTTTTTGCGTGTAATCTCTAAGTCTGTACATTTGCTGTGATGCAGCATGCTCCCTTTTAATATTGTTACATTTAATACATTCTACAGATTTTAATAATCTAAATCCAAGTCAATCATTCAGTGCCAATCCAGATGCTACACTGGAAAAAGCGAGCACTTATTATTTGTCTACTGTCATATAAATTACTTTCTTTTTTGTTGTGTGTATTTATTTATGCAAATTACCTGCCTATTTTTATTACTGCAATCTAGGAATTAATTTTCATTTAAGTCTGATTTGTTTTATTTATATATTGTTTATCCCGAATTATTGTGTTTATTTAATTATTTAGTTTCTTAGGGCAACTCCTAATTTTGTTTTGATATGTTTTACAGACTGAGATCCTTGCATGCAATTATTTTTATAACAAATATTTAAAAGAAAAGTATAAAATCAACAGCTTGTCATAAAGGGAGACAAGGACAGTTAACAATAAGCTCCATCCAATCATTTGCACCAAATCAGAAATTTTAATAGTAAGCAGCACCTCAATAGAATGTGTGTGTGCATGTGTGTGTGTAAATAATGAATAATTTGTGTTCTAATTAACCTTTTCAGTATCTAAACAGTATATGTTGCCTGATGCTGGAATTTTTTTAAGTGGAGTAATAGTTTGTGTCAGTTTTCATAAAATTTCATTAATTTTACGGCTCAGCTCATTACAAACTGTATCATGTATTCTCATTTCATATGATATATTTAAAATGGCTTAACAGAATTAATAACATGTTCATCATTGTTGTCACTGCTGTTTAGTTTAGTATGAAAACGGGGCTGAAGGTTTTGTGTGAACATATTTATTAAGAATCTGAAACATGCCACTTTGCTCACAGACGCCGTGCTTCACATTCGTTCTTGTTTGAGTGTGTGAGGATGAATCTTAATCCATCCTAAAGGTCATGCAAATGTAAATGAATGATTAGCATAAAATATGTCCATAAAATGCCGCAGAGGACAGAAGTCCTGTAGGGTCAAAGAAGAGCAGCAGGAAATTAAACTTATTTAATGTTTAAAGCGTCTTTTTATCCCTCTTTTTCTTGTGCATTCTTTCTTCTTTTATCACTCCTCCCTCTCTACCTTCATTCTCTCCCTGTCTCTCTCCTTGGTACATTCTTTTGTCCTTCTTTCTTTCTTTTTTCTGTCTTTTAAATTTCGTATCTTTAGTACTTGCTCCCCGAGCCCCCCCCCCCCCCCCCCCATCTATGTCTCTTTCATATTCCTTCATTGGTTGTGCTTCTCTTCCTTTTTCTTTCATTAACCTTTCATTTTCTTTTTTCCTACTCTTTGTATTAGTTAACTAGTTTATTTTTCTACAGTTTTGAGTATCCCATCTTGTGTTTTGGTATAATATCGTTGTGATATCTTAGTAACAGCTGTTGTTGTTGTTGTTTTTTTTTTGCTTTTATAGAAATGGATCAAAATGTTTACCTCGACCACCTTTTGAAAATGTCTGAATAATGTTTCTCTCTTTCTCTCTCTCAGGCATCTGGATAATCATCGTTTGTGGGACCCAAATGAGTTTGCAGTATCCTGCTTCAGGATCATAATGTACTCAATACAGGCAAGACACACGTACCTTGTCCTTCCTCTCCTCCCGACCTCCCTCTGTCTCTCTCTGTTCTGCTCCTGCCCCCCTCTTCCCTTTGATTTTCTTGCCTGCTGATTCCAGGTGTTCAACAGCACCTATTAAAGATAAGAGACAATTGCCTCACATTTACAGGAGGTGTTTAAAGGGGTTTATTGGAGTGTGTGAGAGCAGGAAAGGGTGTGCAAACTTGTGTGTGTACTGTTATGTGTGCTTGAGTGTATCTGCTGCAGCCTTACTGTTTAAACCATACGTTCCACCTCTCATATTTAGTCTCATTAGTAGGTTGTGCATCTGTGTTCTCGTAGTTTGTCCTCATATATACTTTTTAAAATGTATTCAGTTGTGAACCTAGCACTGTAAATCAAAACATGAGCTAAATGTATTACAGACCGAGTAAACAGTATCAGACGGGCTAGTTAAAATGGATTTTTTGTGTGTATTTGTGCTAGCTAATGTTGCAGATTTGTATGTTTGATTGTGTACATTACGTGTTAGCCAGGATTAAAGTTGTGTCTGGTACAAAGACTAATTTAGTTTTTGACTGTGAAGTGTTGGAGCATTGATTGAGGTTGCTTATAGTTTTCTTGTTATTCCATGATGCTTTAACATAGTTATTTGGCTCTATTCTATCGACTGCTAAGTCTGAGGGAAAAAATGCCTGTATCTGAAGCAATCGAAAAGATTGAATGTATATGTGAGGGGGGACATGAATACATTTTTGAATTTTTTTTTTAATCTAATGGATTTTTAATATATGGTTTGTTTATTTATTTATTTATTTATTTATTTTTACAATTTGGGCTGCGGAAGAGGGATACAATAATCCTCTGAACATTTTAAAGCAATGAAAACTCCAGATGAATAAATCATGTCTGTTTTTCATTTAAAGTGGGGCGCCAGGTTCTTCATAGTCTAGCTTTATCCAGTTTATGGAACTTCATGATGAGGTATTAAAAGAGATGTCTATATTTGTTTTTCAGGCCCAGCACTCTCATCATGTTATTCAGCAGGTGTTGAATCATCTGGACACACACAGTAAAAATACACCTCGTGTACGAGCAGGTATCGTTCAAGTGCTGCTGGAGACAGTCGCCATAGCAGCGAAGGGCTCAGTCGGTAAGAGCTCTGTGTGTATTTGTGTGTGTGTGTGTGTGTGCATGTGCGTAAGTAAATGAGTTCTAAACTTTTGAAAGAAACATCATTGCATGCTTTCTTGTTTGTCAGTCATTTTCTTGTCATTCCTCACATGGCCTTTTCATTGCTGTATGTCTTCTACTGTCTGTATGTGTCAATCATTTCTGCTGTCTGAACGCATCCTAAACATCCCGACTAACCAATGTCTCTGTCTGCATGTTTTGTTTGTTCTTTTACTGAATGCAATCTTTTATCTCTCTCGCTTCCCTGTGTCTTCCTTTTCTGTCTTTCGTCTCCTCATCTTTTCCTGCGTTCTTGATTGTTTTCTCACTTTCATACTTATTAATCGCATACTTGTTAATCACGTTCTTTCCCTTTTCACCTACTTTGGCTTTTCTAAATTCTCTCTTATATCATTTTCTATCTCCACCTCTTTCCTATTTATGTTGTTTTCTTTCTCTCTCTTTCCAAATATCTTTCTCTTTTTCTCTAATCTCACAGGTCTAACAGCTCCTAAAAGTCAAAATTCTTACACGTTTGTTAATGCCCCCTGCTCTCCACCCAATCTCTGGTTGGGTAGGTCTCATAGCAAACCTCAAAGCCTCCAGCCTATACCACTCATGTGAACTGCTCTTGTTAAGATGTTTGCAGTACGGTATCGGCACAGATAATTGCATCAGCATTTTAGCATGTTTGACTTGACGTATTTGGTTTAGTGCAGAAATAATTAGCAAGATTAAAAGTCTACTGAAAAGAAATGAAGGGTAACCACAGGTAATACAATGAGTACTTTCTGTCAGAGGGCTTTATTTGTCAGTTTTGAAGAGGAAAACTCAACAGCTCATGACCTTATTGTGTTTTATGCAGCGGGAGGTCAGTGATTTCTTGTTGAGTTCCAATATTAAAAATAATGGTGTTTTCCTTTCAAAGACATCTCAAACACATTTTTTTGATATGTGAATTTTGTTCCCCACTTTCCAGAAATTACCAAAACTAGTGAATGTGATGAGGTGTAACAGACATAACTCTCTTGGAACCATCTATTAGAATTTTGACACTGAATGACATTCATGATGCTGTGGTGGGCTGGAGGTCAAAAGCGACTATGTCCTACATTTGCTTTTGGCTGATGGTTTCGCTGCTTTTCTTTGTAGTTACCACTTGTCTCCCCCTAGCTGTGCTGCATAGTAACTACACCCAAGTTTAGTTGTTTAGCTGTTTGTCTGGTTGTGCTTGTGGGAGGACATTTTTTTATTATTTGTCAATGGCAAGCTTTTTACACATCAGACCATTTACAGAAGTCATTAACTGGGGTTAAAAGTTTGTAATGGTACCTCTCACGTGAAAGTAAATGTCTGGAGCTTCTAGAATAGCTAGAAAATGGCAGTGTAGTTTTGTATAACAAGGCATTTTTTTCCCTTTATACAATAGTTCCCTCACTGTTATCAAAATCTTGTATCTTGTTATCTTGGAAAATGGCACTTGTCATTTATTTCATTTGAACACTTTCACTTGAACACATGAATAGACCAATAAAAATGATCTAAACCTTAATAGACTTTAAATGTTACATTTAAGGGTAAAAAAAAAATCCTTTCTCTGAATTTGATTTACAATACGCTCCAAAAGTATTGGAACAGCAAGAGCATTTGTTTTTGCTATGCATACTTTCTCATCAGTATTTATTTTCCTTGACCATTCGGTTGATGGACTTTGCTAAGTATACCAGCGGTTTCCTTCTTTTTCAGGACGTTCCCAATAGTTTTACTGGTTAAGTCTTTATTAAATGCTTGTAATTTTCTTTATCTAAGTTTCAAAACAGCATGTTTTTTTTTTCAAATCTGGTAAAGGAAAATATGGATATTTTTATTTTTTTCTTTGGAGATACAAGGTTTTGTGATAACGGTGAGGAGTGGATTAACGATCATATTTATTTGCTCATTCTTTTTGTTTGTGTGTGTGTGTGTGTGTGTGTGTGTGTGTGTGTGTGTGTGTGTGTGTGTGTGTTTTGTGTATCACAGGCCCCACCGTGTTGGAAGTGTTTAACACTCTCTTAAAGCACTTGCGATTGAGTGTAGATTTTGAACTGGGTGAAGGGTCCCGGAGAAATTCTGGTACGAGTGTTTCATCAGGACGTGGCAAAGAGAACGAGGAGCGCATTGTCCAGAATGCCATCATTCAGACCATCGGTTAGTCAGAATCACAGGAATCAAGAATAAATGTTGATTTGAACTGCCTGTTATGCAACTATATCACACATTTTATTCACTTGTCTTTAGGCAAAAAAACTTTTTTGTGTTTTAAATTTTATTCCTGTGTGTGTTTGTGGGTGCACATACAGGGTTTTTTGGAGGTAATCTGCCAGATTATCAGCGGGCTGAAGTGATGATGTTCATCATGGGAAAAGTCCCAGTATATGGAACACCCTGCCACACTCTGGACACCGTAAAAATTGGGTAAGTAACAAGGTTTCCATTAAACTGTGGTGGAAACATGAGCTATCATGGTTTGATAATGCAAAATGAAATGATAATGGAAAATCCACAAAAAACACTCACAACTAGGGTGCAATTTAGCATCTCCAATCAACCTAACGTGTAGGTTCTTGGACTGTGGGAGGAAACAGGAGAACCTGGATGAAACCCATGCAGACATAGGGGAGAACATGCAAACTCCACACATTAAAGGACCCAGACCGTCCCACCTGGTGGAGGCCCATTAGGACAACCTGTACTGATCCAGTGTAATCAGACTGGTCGTGTTTCCTCTTACGGAATCATATCCAGGACCTTCTCACACTGAGATGACAGCGCTACCCACTGCACCCCTGTGCTGCCCTGTTAAACTGAGGTTTTTGTGAAATACATGAGTGTAAGGAATATGTGCCACTAACATGATGTCAGTGGCACTGATATCACAGGAATTTTCTCTGTCACCCAAGTAATATCTGCTCACTGTTAGTTCTGTTGGGGTCCTAATCTTTGATGAACTGCGTAAAGAGGGCCACTGGGTAAACAGATGGACTGCAGTCTGGACTACTAGGATAGAACATTTTTACATTGAAAAGGCAATTTCCAAATTGTTAGGGCTTCAGCTTGAATTATTTCCTACATTTTGCAATATTGACAAAGTTCTAAGTGGAGCACTTTAACAATAATAAAGAAATCCATTATTGTAAAGCATTCTGGCACATCAGATTTGCTTTTTTAGCCTGAAAAAGTAGCGGTTTTCCCAAAGAAGGGCCTGAATGGAAAAAAACAGAAAGCAATCGCATGTAAATTTTAATTGATTTATTGTTCAGATATTTTATTGAAGTCACTCAGGCCTTATGTGTAACTGTAAACAACATGGTTGGTGAAACTGATAAAATGGACAATGATCTTAATAAAGTGATCATTATTGTTTTACATAGGATTCTAAAAAGCATGACAGCTGTTTCTAAGCAAATCAAAGCAGGAAAGCCTGTAAAGATATTTTACATTTGAATTTGCTGATTTTACAAGAAAGAGACATTGTGGGAGTGCATTTGTACAAGAACAGAAAAAAAAAAGTTCCTTCTAACAATATCATATCCTGTTTCCTGAGAGTTTCATGTCATGTTTAAATGGGTGGATTCATTTAAAAATGGAAAATAAATATTGAATGATTTTGTACACTTTGAAAGTTATCAATGGTTTGTTTTGTTAATTTATATGTATTGTCATTTTAAAATTTCTCTCTTTTTTCTCTCTCTCTCTCCCTCTCTCCCTCTCCCTCTCCCTCTCCCTCTCCCTCTCTCAGGCACCAGGGTACTAAGCGAATTCAGACGATGCTCCTCAGTTCTCTCATTATGGTAAGTTTGTTCTTTGTTAGGCTTTCGAGCTGTTGGTGTGGCTTATTAACTCTGACGTAAACTCTGGCATCTATGCGTCATGTCTGCCAGTGTACATTAGTCATGCTTCTGTTTGCAAGGTTTGGTGCTTTAGCTCTGTAATCCACTCTTTATATCTGGTTCTTTCTTTATGTGCCCTTATGTTCATGTGTGTCTGAGCTTGGGAAGGCAGGCAAGACAACAAGAGACGCAGGTGTGGACTGTTGGCACTGCTTCTCTGACATTACAGCCACCAGCCATGTGTGTGTGTGTGTGTGTGTGTGTGTGTGTGTGTGTGTGTGTGCGTGCGTGTGCAAGCAAGCATGCAGCTGGGTCTCATAGTGAAAAGCAAAAAACCTGTCAGTCAACCAGCAAAAGCCACAGTTTGCCTGGATGTTTTTGTAAATCCTTCGTTTTATGCCAGTAATTGTTTTTTAAGTTATGCTTTCTTGTCTTTTTCCCTAAACTGCCAATAAGGAACCACTGGTTAAAGAACTCGGGGAACAATAATTACCTTGTTTAGGTGCCCTAATTTAGTCATCAGTTGCTATGGAGATGAAACATGTTAATTATTCTCTGCCAGCAGAGCCTCATTTGCATGTTCTGCCATGGTGATTAGTTACAGAATGATTTGGCTTTTTTTTCCACCTCTATTGATGTGTCATTGTCTGTGTTTATACTGTAGCAGGTTCATTACTGAATGACTCATGCTGGACCTAAAGAACATAAAGAAAGGTTAAAAATAATCCTCCACAAACTAATTATCAGCTAATTATGAAGCTGTTGGTCAACACAACCTCAGTAAAAACTAGTACTAGAATTTAAACTAGAATTTATTTTTGAACATATTTTGGATATACAGTACTGTGCTAAAGTCTTGACCTACCCCTCATTTAATCCTGATTGTAAAATGAGTCCAAAAGTCAATATTTTGTGTTTTTAACTCACCCTGAACTTTTCCTAGAAAGTATTCTTGCAATTTAAGTCATCCCCAGGAATAGGTCTCCAGGCTTCTTGAAGGACATTTCGAAGATCTTTTTTTTAGGATTTTGGCTGGCTTTTGTTCCATTCTCTGTCAGAATGATCCCACACTGTTTCTGCTTCAGAGACTTGGTCAGATACAGGGACTGTACAGAAAATAAAAATAAAAAAGTCCTGGAAACTGCAAGAATTATTCCTCACATTCATTTCTTCCTACCATTTTCTGTTGCATGGGATGTTACTCAACATGTATTGAAATGCTTTTTTCCCTCCAAACTGTCCCTTGGTAATTGTAGCCAAAAATTAGATAGTGTTTCATCAAACCACAACACTTTATTTCAAAGTGCCTCTGCTTTGTCTCTTGCATACTTCAGACCTTGATTTTTTTGATGAAAACACTTAAGTTTACCTTGGTATAATCCTTGATGTAGATGATGTGTAACAGCACTGCACAGTATGTAAGTGTGTCTTCCAACAAAATTATCCTGAGAATCCCAGCAGTGATGTAGGGGTTTCGATTTGCATTCCTGGCGAGTCTATAATCTTTTTTTTTTTTCATGCCTTGATTTAAACAGTTTTTCTTTCATTTTACTTACATGAATTCAGACTTTAAAATGTTTATAGTGTTGTATTGGTTCAAAGTGTCTCTTCTAGAAAGTATCTAGTTTTCCGTTTTTAATTGATTAATTAGGCAAACAAATTGTAATAGTGCCAAATGTACAAAATGTAAAATAAGAGAAAGAAGGAACATGAGATAAATAGTGTAGAAGTACAATCTTATTATTTACATTTACCACTGTTTTAGGTAATCAGCATTAAAGTGTGAAGTGGTGGTTTTTGGATAGCAACTAGATTATTTATTTGAAATATGCAAATATTTTGAGAATTCTTATTGCCCTTAAATGTAATGCAATATGGAAGCAATTTATTAGAATGATTATTGGTTAAATAATCATATGTTTAAAGTTGAGAGTAATTTGATTCTAGCTTACTGTTTTGTCACTATTTAAGAAAAGTAGTTAGCTTTGCGACCGCAAAACTGTAACAGTGTTTTAACAGTAGTTAAAACACTTACATACAGCCACAAGGGATTGTGTTTTGTGAATGTGTTATATGGATGGTAATGTAACATGTGTGTTTGTGTAGGTGACCTCAGGCTTTAAATGCAAGACGATGAGTGCGGGTTTGCCAGCAGCCTTTTTGGAGCCCCTCTGCTCCATCTCTTTGATGGAAGACAGTGAGCTGCGCCAACTTGTACTCGAGATCCTTCACAACATCATTGATCGCCATGACAACAGAGCCAAACTCCGGGGCATCCGGTACATCTCAAGTCTTTTGGTCATGTGTGTTTGTGTTTAAATAGGCCTGTCCATCTGAGTTTATGTTCATAATTGCCTGTGTGGCTGCGTTGGTGCAAATATGTATATTTGTGTGCATTGCATGTATGTATTATAGTAAAATCTCTTTTTTTTTATCAGGATTATTCCTAATGTTGCTGCTCTGAAGATAAAGAGAGAGAAGATCTCCAAACAAGATGTTGTTTTTATGAAAAAGGTGCCCACATGCACAAACATCCATTTACTCTTTCTTGCCTTGCTGCTGCTATGGAAACTAGACAAGTTCTCAAAGAAAGTTCCTGAAGGCTCAGGCTGTGAAGTTACAGAAAACTCAAGAGATTGTGGAATTGAAGCACTAGAGACTAAAAAACGTAAAGCTCTATGTAGATCCATCCATCCATCCATTATTTTAATCACACTGAACTAAGTAAAAGCTCAGGACAGATTGCCAGTTCATTGCAGGACAGTCACACAGACAAGCACACTTACAACCAGGATTCAGTCTAGCATCTCTAGTCAAACTGACGTGCAAGTGTTTTGATTGTGGGAGGAAATCGGAGCTCCTGGAGGATATGCAAGGAGACACTGAGGAAAAAATGGAAAATCCATAAAGAAAGAACAAAGGCATTCAAGGGCAGGAATTTAGCCCAGAACCTTCTCACTGAAGCAACCAGAATGCCCTGACTGGGAATGGATCCCAAGCCCTAACCCAGAGATGACTAGACACATATCATTTCCCATAATTGTAATTTGCTGCTGGGTTCTTGATTCAGGTTCTTAGCTCAGCCAGATTCCCTTCACTGGCTTCCCACCGTTGCACACATTCAAGTGAAACCCTTAATGCTACAAAGCCAAAAATGGTCTAACCCTCTTTTTTTTTTTTTTTTTCCTACCAGCAATGATCAAACCTTGGTTCACAAATTGTCCTCTGTCTTAAACCCACCTGACCCCTTCTCTAACATAAAAGATACACATAAAGACTCTTCTCAGGGTCAGCTACTTAATGATGAAGCAAACTTACCTTGATCATTAGAACCAAAGTTTCCTTTGCTGTCTTCAGATGGTGGCTGAAGGCCGAACTCTACAGTGAGAATAATAACTGCACCTTCATATATTTAACTAACATAACTTATTTCACAAACTAAACAAAGAAAAAATGTCTTGTTTTCTATGCTTTTTCTGTGTAATGTGTTGGAATTTTTACTTCTTGTCGAGCAGAACTAGTTGCTTGAAGCTCTCTATTCACTCTTAAGTTACTCTGGATAAGAGAGTTGGCCAATGCTTTAAAAATAATATAAAGAGGAACTTGTTTGAGTGACTTTATTTATTTTTGTTTTCTTCTGTAGTCTAGAGTTACATTAAAACTTAATCTTTCTTTGTGTGTTTCTGTCTCATTCTCTCCATATGTGTCTGTCTTTGTCTTTAGCATGGGCAGCAATTGTACAGGCATATCTATCTGGGCTGTAAGGAGGAAGATAACGTGCAGAAGAACTTTGAGCTTCTCTTTACTGCTCTGGCTCTGCTCACTATAGAGTTGGCCAATGAGGAGGTGGTCATAGACCTCATACGCCTCTCCCTGGCCCTGCAGGTACACACATGCACAAAGAGATGAACACACACACACATTTTGATGTTGGTGTTTTTATGGGAGTTTACCTTTGAATTCTGCATTACACTGTGTGCACAGTTATTTGGCAAGTGAGTATTTTGACCATATCATGATTTGCATATATCCCAAAAACAAGCTGTAAAAACTTGAATGCTATTTGTGTTTAATCAGATCAAGTGATGTGTATTTGTGTAATTGTGTAAAGGTATGCCCTGAGGATCAACACCCTATATCAAGGTGTGCATGTTAGGCAGCTTCTTTACCTCCTCAGGCAAAAAAGGAATATTACTGACTCTGAAATGTCAAAAATTGTAAAAAAAAAAAATATTTCAGAGAGATGCAGCACTCTTGAAATAGCTAAGATAAAGGGTGTGATTACAGAACCATTAAACTGTTTGTTTCAAACAATCAACAGCAAGAAAAATGTTGAAAAAAAACTAATCTGCCAAAGATTTGAGAAGAATCGAACATGAAGCTACCACAAACCCATTATCCTCCAGTACCATCATATTCAAGACGTAAGTTGAAACATCAAGACTGGGCCAAGAAATAGCTCAAGACCAATTTATCAAAGGTTTTATGGACTGATGAGAGTGACTCCGGGTGGACCAGATGGATGGGCCAGTGGCTGAATCAGTAATGGGTACAGAGCACCACTTCAATTTAGGCACCAGCAAGGTGGAGGAGCGGTACTGGTATGGGCTGGTATTATTAAAGATGAGCTAGCTGGATCTTTTCAGGTTACAGATGGACTCAAAATCAACTCCCAAACCTACTGCCAGGTTTTGGAAGACACTTTCTTCAAGCAGTAGTACAGGAAAAAGTCGCAATCTTTCAAGAAGAACATTATTTTTATTCAGGACAATGCTCCATCGCACGCATGGAAATTCTCCACTGTGTGAGTCGACAGTAAAGGCCTTAAAGATGAAAGAATAATGACATGACCCCTTACTCACCTGACCTGAACCCTATTGAGAACTTCTGGGCCCTTCTTAGACGGGAGATTTACTGAGAAGGAAAATACTCTATGAAGACTGCCTGGAAGGCTATGGTCGCTGCTGCACAAAGAGTTGATCGACAACAGATCAAGAAGCTGACAGACTCTATGAATGGAAGGTGTATGGCTGTTACTGAAAAGAAGGGTGGCTATATTGCTTACAGTTTTTTTTGTTTTATGAAATGTTTATTTATTAGTTTGTAATTCATTTATTTTTTTAATTCTCACTTTAACTGAACCACTTTAACAGAACTACTCTTTAATAAAAGTTGACAGCTCATAATCAGATTTTTCCATTGTTAAAGCATTTCCAAGACCTTATACCATACAAACACTGGCAAATTTACAGATTGAGTTTATATGTGGGATATGCAACCTTTGTAGCCTCTTTTTTTTTTACCATTGCAGGTAAATAAATTTCATGATGAAGTCATTTTTGTGAATTATAAATTAGCAGATATTTAACCCTTAATATTAATGACATTTCTGATATCTGATAACTGATATCTGTTTGTTGTGATTTGGTTATAGGAAATGGCTCTAAACAGTGAAGAGAACATGTCTATGTTTATTCGCTGTGGCATCATGGCACTGGTTGCAGCCTACCTCAACTTTCTCAGCCAAATGATTGCCAACCCTGCATTTTGCCAGCATGTGAGCAAGGTTAATAAAACCACACACACATACACATACACACACACACACACCCACACACACACACACACATTTTGTTCTTATTTATTATGACACATGTAAGGTCCTATCAAATAATTCTATCCTGAGAAACAGCATAATCTTTACTTTGTCAGACTTTTAAAGTTGGCCAAAATTAGAAACTCTGGGGATAAGCTGTTTTTAACTGAGAAAAGTAGAGGTTTATGAACATGGAAGCTTTCACTCTGTGATAAACAAAGTTTAGTTAACATAGTATTGCTATGAACAACTATGCTATGAGCTCCCCACACATGAACAACTGTCACATGTTCTCAGAAATACAAGGGACTTAAGTAGCCATCAGCTGACTTCCTCTCTCCTCTTTGTAGGTCATTGAGTTGAGAAATATGGATGCACCCTACCTGCTTCCTGAACATGTTTTCCGAGAGAAGTGTGTGTAAGTGTTCAGGGAGAAGTGCATCAGAGTACATAGTAAATACAGTTTCCTCCCAAAGTATTGGAAGTATTAGTTTTTTTGCTATGCACAGAAGACATTTGGGTTTGAGATGAAAAGATGAATGAGAGATGAGAGCTAAGATTTTCAGCTTTTATTTCCTGGTACTTATATATGTAAAAAGATAGAACATAGCATCTTTTGTAACTGACCACTCAGTTTTGTTAAGGAAGCAAAAGTGGAACATAAAGGGCTGACAACCGTATCAACACTGATCAGCAGTAAGAATGAGAAGAAATCTCTAAAACCTATAGATGTACATATCAAGCAATAAACAGTGCAAAATCTGATCTCTCATCCCATGTTCATCTTTTAATTATAAACCCAAATCTCTTCATAGTGAGCACTAATGAATTGGCCTTTTTCCAGTATTTTTGGAAGGGGGATAAATATTTGTATGTGCTAGCATGATGACATTTATTTGCATTTCCATTTTTCTGGTCCTCTGTATCTTCATTTACACCGACCTCTGCATGTTCTCTCTCACCACATCCATAAATCTCCTCTTTAGCCTTCCTCTTCTCTGCAGCTCCATCCTCAACTTCTCCAATATACTCCTTTTCTCGCTTCTTTGTCTTCAAACCTTCCAACCTAAGCTGTCCCTCTAATATACTCGTTTCAAATCCTGTCATATCATTCTCAATCGCAGTGCAAATCTTATTAATTATCATTATTGCATTCTTTAAAATATCACATTCAGCTGTAGTGTAGCCTCAAAATATTCTAAAGTGTAATGTGTGCCTGCCGATTTGTCTGTGTTTTTCAGCCTGCCAGAGTCTCTGGACAGTGAGGACAGTGGCGTGTACTTTCAGACAACTGATCTAGCTGAAGCTCTCTCTGGGCCTGGATACAATATAGAGAGACTCACCATGCCATACATACCTCAAGTCACAGGTAAACAACCACTCCTGTGATCTGTATGCTCATTGCTAATGGCTTGAAGTTGGGTTTGAACAAATTATTACAAAAGTATTGAGAGCTGTTTATCTACTAAAACAGCAGTCAGGTGCACATTTTCAATTCTGATTTGTTTATTACTTTTCTGTTTTTTTAAGTTTTAAGATGTCCGTGTGTGTGTGTGTGTGTGTGTGTGTGTGTGTGTGTGTGTGTGTGTGTATGTATGTGTGTGTGTGTGTTTGCACACTCATTGTAGTGCTTTATACAGTAGGAAAAATCCTGCACAGATGCAAACAGACATCCAGAGGTACACATAGTACCATAGTGAGGAGAAAGTGTGTCCGTGTCTGCGTCCATGTGTGGGTGTGCGTGTGTTCATAATGTGTGTTCCAGTAGAACTTGTACTGATACAGGTAGACCCTTAGACCAGACCTGAATTTTGTTTCTTAGCAACCTTCTCTGCCATTAGTAACCATAGGCTCAGTCCTGTTCATACCACAGCAGGTGTGCTTTAGCACTATCAGCTAATGCCCCATTATTGAGAGTTTTGACCAGGGTTGTCAGATTCAGGTGCTGGAAGGGCATAAGTAATCTATTTTAATCTATCTATAATCTATTTTAATAGACCTTTTCCATGAATAGGCCGTGAGCTGAGTGTGTTTTTATACCATTTTAATTAAATACTTTCAGTGGCATACCTTTCCTAAAATTTCCAAAAATTTAGGACATTTTTTCCATAATTTATTATTGTGTTGTGAAGTCCATATTTTTCATTTCTGAGTTTTATAGACAAAAATGTAAAAAAAAAAAATTATTATTTGGTAGATTACTTGATTTCTAATAGTGTCCACTTCAAGTGAGATTGTTTCCCCTTATCCAAACATACCTAGTTGAACTCATGAAAACACTGAGCCAGATCTGCCAGTACACATAGTCTGACACCCCTGAAAATGGTAAAGAATGTACATGCTGCTTATTAAATCAAAAAGATTTCAAATCTGGTGTTTGTGCTGTAATCACCATGCTCTCACTTGGATTGTTGGCCTGGTGAGTTGACCAGTAGTAGCCCGTGACTTTCTAGTTTTCATTTTCTGTTTAAATTGACTGGGTGCTGTAGCGATTTCTTGATTTATCTTTATTCAGAAAATTGTGGACTTTCTTCTAGGTAAATAAGCAATGATTAGTACAGGAGAATATTGTTTGTTAATTTCCAGGATTATAGTAATACCACAAATAACTGTAACACTGGGCTGTTGAGGGTGGGGCATATGCGCATAGCCAGGAGTCTGGTTCTTGACTTTATTAACCATACTGAACATAACATAACACAACACAAAGAACTCAAAGACCAGTGTCACCAGGAAGGCTAAGCCTCTTAAACGACTGACACTGACTCATTGGGGCTTATAAATCACACATGCAAGTTACTTCACTATTTAAATTATTAACACTGACAGCCCAAAAATTGAACACACAATGGTGCATAAGATTTTTAAAATTGTGTTTTAAATTGATCTTTTTGTTTCTGGACTGAGTGAAGGGACATATTTATCATTTAACACAATATCTCCCTCCATAGCTCATAAACTTCATGTGTTAGCTTGAAGCAGCTAATATATTTGAAAAGTCATATTTTTTAATTTTAGGGCTGGGTTTATCTTTTAATATTTTTGAATAATAGAGCTGGGTTTATCTTGTAATATTTTTGAATAATGGTGCTGGGTTTATATTTTAATATTTTTGAATAATAGGGCTGGGTTTATATTTTAATATTTTTGAATAATAGGGCTGGGTGTAAAGTTACTGTTATTTAAATGCCCACCCTGATTTTATAATTACTCAGTATTGAGAGAAAAATACTCTTTAACTGTAAGTTTAAGGCAAGACACTAAAGAAGAATCTGGATTTTCTGTAGCTACAACAATGAGGAAGTAATTACAAATAAATGTTTTGTTTTTTGGGAGTTTTGTTAAAGAATTACATTAGAATGTGCACTTTAAATATTTAAAAGATTAAAAAAGACATCTCTGCCTGTGGTGTCTTTTTATTCAATTCAAATGCAGTACGTATTATCAGCATCCACAAGCCAATTAGAATCCTTGTTCTAAAATCTAGGTTTTTGTTGGCAGAGAATTTTGTTATCGATAAGTGTAAAAACTAAATAACTTTATGTTTGTCTTTGGTCCACAGATGAAGACCGGCTCACTCGGAGGAAGAGTTTTGTTGACACTATCTCTCTTCAGGTGGACATCCTGTCCAACAGCTTACCTGATCAGGTACGTATGCGCATTAAACACGTATAGCCATAAATTCAGTAAATTACTGAAGAGCTGTATGTTTGTTCTCTAGTCAACGCTAGCAGAGGAAATTACCTTTGAGACTCTGAAGAAGGCCATTGGTGAGTACAGCCACCAAGGTTGTCTCTCTGTATGCACCTAAATCTCTTATTCTATTTGTATATGTGTTTCATGCTTTTTCATGCTTTTAGACACCACTGGCCTGGAAGAGCAGGAGAGAGAGAAGAGGCGGCAACTGATGGAGAAGTTCCAGAAAGCTCCATTTGAGGAGATTGCTGCCCACTGCGAATCAAAGGTGTGTATATTTCTGGGAAGTTGTATTTATCTTTTTGTGGGGAAATATCCTCATAATGACAAGAATACCTGAAAATATGTAGAAGTGGAGACAGTTAGATGATCCTTCAACAATTTTTTTTTAACTGAAGAAAAATTGCCTTTTGTTTACTAAGACTAGCATTAGGATAAGGTATAGGGTTAGGTGTAGAAATAGACCAGAATGTCCTTAAAAAATAGTGTCACCAACCTATTTGTTTGTGTGGCCACTTTTATACATTTTTAAACCCAGAGAAATAGAGGTCTAACCAACAGACCAAGAAAATGGTATTTAAAAGCCCTTCTACAGCAGGTCTTGCAGAGCTCTGGAAGTCTGTTACACTCACTCAACATGGACAAGAATTACTTACTTTGAAAGGATTGGGCCATTTTATTGACATGCAAAATAGCTAGCCAGCCAACCAACCACAAGCCTTTTTTTTTGTGTCACATGTAAGGCCAGGTGAAAAAAAATGGTTGCAAATAATGAAAATAATTGAATAACATTTTTTTAATCTTTAAATGACTTTTTTTTTTTTCTCCAGACACAATAGTGCTATATAGGTCAGAGTGCAAAAAGGTTTTGAGCCTTAGACTTAGTTAAGCTTAGAAATAGGTTTAGAGTTACTGAGAAAATGTTCATTACATATGGGTAATTCCCTGTCCAGTCATTTAAGGTTTAGATTTTGTTCAAACCATGTCTGTATCATAAAAGGTTTTCAAAACCTTGGTCTGTAAAATGTTTCTGTTGTAGCTGGGCAGCATTTGGGAAGTAATATATATTTTTTGCACCCAAATGGTATCAATAATAAATGCAAAATGAGTTATACATGATAAAAGCACAAGAGGTTTTTTGGGGTTTTTTGTGCAGTGTAGTTGTATGGAAAATTGCCAATGGATTTTTTTTTTTTTCCTTTTGTTTAGGCCAATATGCTGCACGATCGTTTGGCTCAGATCTTTGAGCTAACCATTCGGTGAGTTCCATGTTCAGTGTATTTAAAAACTTTTTTAGGCTAAGCTAATCTAATGCCTTTTTAAAGCCATAAATTTTGTAAATGCATCAACATATTTTCCTGCCCTTCAAACTGTCTGTATTCATGCCGGCTGAATCCCAGCTGATCACAGTGCTGTATGTCCTCTCATTCAGACCTAGAAAATTTTTTAAATCATCCCTTAAGCATCCTCAGCAGACTACACTGGACACTGCTTCAGGAAGATCTATCAGCAAAATAACAAAAGCAGTAATAAAGTGGAACGCTCTGGTTAACCTCAAGAGCCTCCACTGTTAAACAAAAACCTTAATAAATGAGAGTGAGAGCAAGAAGCTTCATTATGAACTACTCGAATCATTGGCTTTGACCTCTATAGTTATTTGAATAATTACATGTTTACATGAGAGAAGTAATGTTTCTGAATAGTAAAATAATTCATTTCTAATGATGCTTCTCATAAAGCACTAACAAGTTGAACAGCTTCTTTTAATAAAAAAGAAAACTCTTTTTATGTTTACATTAAAGCAAATGACCCAGAAGTGACCATTTTTATTTTAAATTTTCTGCCTTCTTAAGATAAAATCTATCTTGCACACCATGCATTCTCCAGTGTTATATTCCACCTGGTCTTGAACGTGAGCTGGGTTGATTGGTCTCTCTTCCCGTCTATCTCTCTGCAGCCCACCCCCCAGCCCCTCAGGCATGGTTACAGTGACATCAGGCCACGCCCAGTACCAGTCTGTGCCCGTCTACGAGATGAAGTTTCCTGACCTCTGTGTCTACTGACCCTTATTCTTCTCCAGATCACAGTTTCCCCCCTTTAACCTTTGACCTTCATGACATCACATTTTTACAGTCAAACAGCTAGTTGCATTCAAAAGCTTGAACACTTCCTTTTAAATGTCAGCAAAATCAGAGCTCTTTAACCCCTCAAGCTTGCCACCAAACTGTCATTCACTTTCAGCCTTAAAGGGCCCATATCTAATATTTTTCTCATATTTAAATTTGCATTTGGTTTATTGACCAAAAGTCCTTTCTCATGACTTAAATAGGCTGTTTTTGTTACAGTGCCTTTAAGACTGGTGTTTAAAAAAGACATCTCTTCCAGTTGAGTATATTTTGCCTCCTTCAAGCTGAAACACCCTTTATCGCCTCAGCATGAATGGGTGGGACTAAACTACTGCAGGATGAATTGGCAGTTTCATTTTTAGTGACCACCAAAAAAAAAAGCATTCTTTTAGAAGCCTTGTTTCCATATATGGACTTTATGGACTGGATTGTATGTTTTGGAAGAAATGGGGGGAAAAATTCCATCATATGGGTCCATTAAAAACACAGCACATTCATATAATAATTCCCTAAATTCAAACCATGAAATTATCCATGGTGGCTGCAGGGATGATCCCACAAATATATCTCCATCCACCTCTGTGCCGTATAAGAGAAAAGCTGTGACTGTACTAGAGACATCAGCAATCCATTCTGCTGTAAATACCACAGCACATATAGCAGCTCTTCAGACATACACCAGCTCTATATCGAGTGTGTGCGTGTGCGTGTGCGTGTGCGTGTGTGTGTGTGTGTGTGTATTTAACAGCTTATGGCTGTGTTGGTTCATAAGTTGAGAGTCATCTGTGTCTGCTGTCTCTGGATGAATCACAGCCCCAGTGACTCTTAATATCATGACTCATAGCAACTCTGAATAGAACTTGTGAACCAGAAGACATTTTATCCTATACTTCTTACTGTCCCTATTTTCTCTCTCTCTCTCTCTCTCTCTCTCTCTCTCTCTCTCTTTGAATGTAAGACTGTTTTGAGCCTCAAAAGCACACAACCTTGTCAATCCGTATGTGACTTTTCACCAAAACCGCTAGAACTTTCCACAAACATATTTAATCTGCAATGGACTCTCTACAGTTCCTCTGTGAACTCATAACTTTATATAGTAAATTTCAAGTCTGTGGTCCCCCAGTCAAACTGCAAAATCTTGGCTAATAATTTTAATTCAAGTCAGTGTATCTATGATTGCTCAATATTACATTTCTAGATGTTAGTTAATTTATAAAGTAATTATAATGACAAATTGGTCTCATTAATGGTAAACCATTTTGTTTTATGACGCTTAATGCCTGAAGCAAGCAAGCTAATTCAGCCACAGAGTACAGAACACAAGAATACAATTAGAACATTCTCATAATAGGAAAATATTAGGTGTGCCATGTATGTTCTAGATGATTTTACTTTGGGTTTATTTGCACCGAAGTCATTATCGTCGTCCTCTTTCATGCACTACCTCCCTGAAGTAATCTTTCATGACATCGCTGTGATGAACGGGAACATGGACTTGAGGTTATCAAGGCCATGCATTTTGTCCTGAGAGAGTGTGCACTCTCTCACTCTCCCATAATTTGTTGAAGTAATGCTCAAGTCAGTCTTTCCTGGATCTCAGATAAGATTAAGGATGTTAATGGTGATGAAGTCACCAAAGTGACCCTGCTCAAACTGAATCCTCATGTCTGCTTGCAGCCACTACAGTAAGAGCCCACCAATAAATGATATTGCATAGTATTTTCTCTCTGAAGTGGCTATACTGTAGATTGTTCTGCAGTATGAAAATGCAAAATGCAGCATGTCTGAAGTTAAGCAGCTGAACATGCCCACTCCTTTATGTATTTGTATAGCTGTAGAATGAGTTCCTTCATCAGTTCTGACCTAAAGATAGTAAAGAGCAGAATTCTTCCCAGTAACCGTTGCTACTGTTCTAGCTAAGCAAAAAAAAATCTCATCTAAAATAAAAAGTGGAATGTCAACATTTATATTGTGACTGTTAAAAGCTGGAATACTGTGCTGTAAATGTATGCCTTGGTTAGCGTTTTATAGACTTAATTTAATCTAAAACTGTTGTCACTTTTTTTTCATTGTCATGCCTGTTTTTGGCAGTGGCATTTAGAAGATGGTATAAGCGATGTTTTTGGACATTTACGCCTTTATTTACATTTACATTTACACATTTATTGTTGGCAAACAATGTTCTCAAGTAAATGTTTTGTCTGAAATAGGAGTGTCAACATAGCTTTGGACAAATAACATTATTTTACATTATTCTGTTGTTAAGGTTCAAAGGTGACCTTTTTGTGCATATGGGCATCACCTACAAAAGCTTTGGCTGTTGATGCAGTTTTGGTTTCCACATCTTGTATTTGTGCATATTGTTGTTATAGCTGCAGTCATCCATTGAGCAGATAGGGAAGACCCATAAAGAGATTTGGGATTGGTTTTATCTGGCTAGCAGCAGGACTTAGGGAAGGCCTTTATTTTTATTGAGAGATAACTGTACTAGGCTAATGAAGGGTCATGATGAGGCTGATATGTTATAATACTGCTATATTTTGGTCAAAATACCTACATTCAATAATGCTATTAAAAAATATATGTATTTTGTAAGAAAGTATAGCATGGCAGAATATAATGCCTTGTCTCTTCCAAGTTTCTCCATGTTCATTTACCTTAAACAACCTAGTCCAATTAATTAGCAGTACATTTTTATTTCATTAAGTAAATGAACAGAATCAGTGGGCTTTTGGCTAACATGCTTTCAATGAGCCATTTTTAATAAGAGTTAAACCTTCTAGAGACTTTGAAACAATATACAATAATACAATAATACATTCATCAAACTTTTGAAACAGTCCAACAGCTTGTTGTTAGGTGTGTACAGGCTATTGCAAGGTACTTGATTATTGGGTTGACTTTCTTGGTCAGTATTGTGTAAATCAGAATTTTAAATGTCTAGTTTAATTATTAGAGTTTATTTTGTTGTAAAAAGAAGATACATATCCAATGTAGAAGAAGCAAAGCATTTTCTAAAGGTGGGATAACGGCAGGAAGACGTAGTAAGTTGGGTAATGTGGTTTTGGTGGTTTATCACAGTGCAATAGCATGTTTGCCTTAAGGTTTTGTTTTCCAGCAAGGTTGTTGTGGGTTGTCTAATTCGGGTTAATTCTATTCAGGGGACCCCATACACTGCACAATTGTTTAGTTTTCCTGATATGACACATTTATCTCTTGGTCTTTGTATAACCCTCCTTTTCAATATATTTTAAATTGTTCTTCATCAATATTTTCTCTTGATCTCTTGGGTTGAGGAATAAAAGGCCTAAAACTAGCATCAAATATAGTTTGTTATATGTTACATGTATCTTATTTCCTCTATGGGTTGATCTAATTCATAATTTTGCAATCTTTTTTTTTTTTTTTGCCATAGTGCCACTTTATGTAAACTTTAGCAGTAGAACTGACAAGACTTTCCTGTTAAACCTTTTAAATGTAATTAATTGTTTTTCCACATTTAAACTGAGCTTTATAAATCCAGTTTCCCTGACTGCTTTCAAATGCTACATGCTTAACCCAACTTAAAGGCCCAATAAGACAGAAGACAGAACTTCAGCAGAAGTTTTAACCTTAAAGATAAAGGCTTAAAGCAGTCAAAGCATTTATTGACAATGATTTTTTACTTTAAGCTTAAAAAAAGTTTAGCTTGGGGTTAAATTAAGGGTAAGTGGTTAATGAAAGGTACATTCTTCTTTGTCCCTTCCTCTTTTTGTCCTGTGAGTTGCCACTTTGTCTCACTTGAGTCACATGCCAAAGTGGGTCAGGGCTTGAAAAAGACAGTATTGAACCAGGTGATGGGACAGTGAAAACAAGCTTTGGCAGTGTATGGGGGATGCAGAACTGGGACTGAGATCCACAGGTATTCTTTTACAGATTGTAATTGTTGGAATGTCTGGTTGCACTGTATGTAGGGATAAGTTCTGAAGTGAAAGGTGTCTAGCAGTGTGGCATGAAAGGAAAATGTAGTTTCTGATCTTATCTCCAGGAGCATTTAATTGATTGAAGAGTTGGTTGGGTTACTCAGTTAGCCCACAGTCTTATCTAATGGCGAAACCAGACAGGAAATTATCTGTAGGGTTGTTGTCTAGCATTAAAGGGTCAATTTGCTCCATTTCAATGGATGTCATTCTATAGCTTTATTCTGCTTATTGGAATAATAGACAGAGACCTTTAATTCTACAAAGATGTCTGTATTAATATATCGTGATCTATTTTGTAAGAGTAGTGCAATATATTTTTGTCTTGATCTTAATGGGAAGGTGTTGTCTGTAGAGATACAGTGTATTATTCACATCTCACCTGTAATGCACATTTAATGATGCAGTAGTGTTCATGCGCACGTTTGGAAGCTGACTCACTTTTGCATGCTGTTCTTTTGTCATTACAATCAGGCAGTGTAAGAATGCATAAAGAAATCTTATAACTGCAGCTGGGAAAATTGCTGATATTATATAAACTGTTATAAATTTACATTGTATGACTTTTTCCACTTTGATGCATCTAAGGGAATTGTAGCTCAGTAGTAAAAAAAATTGTAGTTTGATTTCTTTGAGTCAGAATGTGTGTGTGTGTGGGGGTGTGTGTGCGCGCGCGAGTGAACGCATGTACACTTGAATCCTAGATGTTGATCTGTATCATTGAGTACTTGAAATGTGTTACAGATCCAGCAGGACCACTGAATTTTCAGTGCGGATAATGATGAGTAGTCTGTAGTACACAGCAAGTCCATAGAATGGTGTGTATGTATATTTCAGTGAATTAAAAAATCAGTCTTGAGTTCAGACACATGCACAGCTGTGGCATTCGCATTTCATTATAAGTGTTTATTAATAGTAAAGCACCCCTCTGAGAAATCACTCCTGCGGGGTTTAGAGGGTCAACCACTTTTATGTGCACAATAGGATAAGCAATCTCAATAAAGATTTTATATTCAAACTAACACTGCTTCTGTGTTTTATTTTTAAATACTTATTTGTCCATTTAGGGGATTGTGTGCCTGATGGCCATATATAGGAATACAAAAAAATTAATTTATTCAACAGTAAATGGGGAGGGTTAAGTCAGGAAAGAAAACTCTCCCCAAATCAATATGCGGACAATGAAACAGACTTCCATACCGGATTGGTCGAGGCCCGGGTTAACAAAGACCGGCACCAGTGCTGTCAACCTTCAGGGTGCAGGTGGAAATTGGCCAAAGGAGAAGTAGAAAAAGAGGGGAAAGGCATGTTCAGAGGCAGTAGGAAAGAAGGAAGTGAGGGTAGGAACTTCGCATGGAATATTTGATTGTCTTGTATGCAAGAGACTAGATGGAAGGGTAGTAAGGTCAGGTGTATTGGAGGGTTTAAACTGTTTTACCATTGTGTGGATGGAAGGAGGAATGGGGTAGGTGTTATCTTGAAGGAAGAGTATGTGAAGAGTGTTTTGGAGGTGAAGAGGGTGTCAGGGAGGGTGATGAGTTTGAAGGTGTGATGATGAATGTTAGTGCTTATGCCGCACAAGTTGGTTGTGAGATGGAGGATAAAAAATAATTCTGGAGTGGGTTAGATGAAGTGATAGAGGGTGTACCCAGTGGAGAAAGAGTGGTGATTGGAGCAGACTTTAATGGACATTTTGGTCTGCCAGGAAAGAGGAAAAGAGGAAGACCAAAGAGGAAGTTTATGGATGTGGTAAGAGAGGACATGCAGGTGGTTGATTTGAAGCAGGAAATTGTAAATTGGAATTGAACAGAAAGAAATGGAGACAGTTAATCCGCTGTGGCGACCCCTAAACATGAGCAGCCAAAAGAAAAAGAAGAAGAAGACTTTATTACTGAAATGAAATTCACAAACAGAATCCCAAACCACAATGTATTTATAGATGCCTTTTAAAATAACATCTTTTCAATATACATGGTGTGGAATTAATTAATTGACCAAAATGTACCACAGAAACAGCTCTGAGCCACAAAGGCATTCCTATTTTAACTCTAATGCTTTGAGAAACAGAGGGAATAAAGATGTGAGTGAGATCAAATATACAGCATAAAAAGGTGCTGCTTGATTCTGGCCCAAGATCTGTTATTTTGTTGGACACCTTTGAGCTCTCCTAGGCCTGGGTTGGTTAGCAGATCTCCAGCATGGGATTCAGAGATACTTTGGGCAAAATGTACACTTGACAAAAAGTCTCAGGTTTGACAAAAGGTTTCAGGAACATTTTGGGCTTACAACAGGATGTGATAGCAACACTCTTTTCAAAAAAAGAAATTTGGCCTGGAGCCAGGTGTCCTAGTACAGGCATGGCATGTGACTTCTGAGGTCTGAGAGACTTAAAGCAGAAAAAAAACCTAAACTAAGTAGTTCCACAGACCTTCAGAACTGGAGAAGGACAGTTCTGCTTTAACAACAGAAGACACACCACATGGGGGCTGCTTCAGGGACCACCCAAATATCTGTGAGACACATTAAAATTATTACCATTATGGATCAGATGAGCAACATCTGATCATTAGAACACCCAGCATAAAGTACTGAATAAAACATGAATACAGACATTAGTGTGTGTGAGTGTGAGCTGATTTGACATCAGGTATTAATTATGAAGTCATTTTGGAGTCGAAATTAAAAATGATTAAAGTTAAGCATGTATTCACCAATGCAAGCTACTTCAGCAGAGATCTACCATCTACTACCATGATAGCTTATATTTCTTTTGATATTTTGGCTTTAAAAAATGGCAGTGATGATCTGGCAGCATTTTGAGTGCGAACAACTGAAGTTTATGCTTAAGAGTGATTCAGCATTATGTTTCAGCACATGCTGTAAAAGGGTAACTTTAGGAAGTACTCTAAACCCAGAGTTCCCATTATGAGCATCAAATACAGAACATCACAACATTTCAGAGGTCTACTTCACAACTTTACTGGACGAGACTGAATGGGAAAGGAAAAAATATTTTGAATGTGTAATGATGGGATACTCCAGGACTAAACTTTGAAAATCCAACCAATTCTTCATGAAGTGCACTGTGTATGCCATAAATGAATGTTATTTACATCCTGTATAGCGTAGTAAAGAATAGTAATAGAAGACTAGTAGTGGTTTGTTTCCTCCTCCTCTTCCTCTTCTTCTTCTTTTTCATACTCCTCCACTTCTTCTTCTTCCTCTTGCTCCTCCTCTTCTTCCTTCATTTCCTCTCCAGTTTCCCCTTTGGGCCTAGGCTGTCCGGGTTTTCCCTGCAGGTGTGGGCGATTCTGAGGCTGTGTTTGTGGTTTGATGATTTCTGAGCTCTCCTGGCTGGAGTCATCACTGGTGACTTGTGGTGGAGAGTGAGGCCTAAGTGTGCACGGTGGGCGAGGACCTGAACACTGAGTGCTTATTGAATGGTTGAAGTATGATGCTGCCATGCACTCCGCCGTGGTTCGATCGCATACACACTGCAGCCGATCACAAACGCTCATTCCCATGCCTGCATCAGAAAACACACCACGCTTCGATCAGTCCAGTTTTCTGAAGCTAGGCTGTTAGCCAGGCTAGTTTTGGTAAACAGGTTAATACACATCTCTGTTAGCCTCATTTACATCCTTTAATTAAGTCATATGAGTAGTGAAAACAAAACAGCAAAGCAATAAAAACATTTAATGTCATTATCTTCCGTTTTTTGATAGAATTATGGAGAATTCGTTCCTTCTGGTCCTGAAGAACCATTTAATATTTAAAGGAAGAATTAATGAAAGTGGCAAATAAAAACAAGCTGACCGAGTTAAGGAACTGTCAAATGGCTTCTGGGTATGGCTGAAGATGTAGCTGTTTTATTTTAAAAGTAAAAAAGCTGCAGTTAAGTACAATTTTATTTCATGCATTTATATTTAACGAATGAATTACAGTCTATATAACCAAAGCGGAACAGGGACTGCCTGTAGATGAATCAGACAAATCCTTAGTTACCAAACAGCATTGTATCCCTGTACAAAGTTGGCTATTCAGGCCTTCTGGGGCTAAATTAATGGGCCTGGATTTCATTTAAGTCACATTCCCAGTATTTGAGTAACATAAACCACTCAACTTAAATAGAACTAAAAGGCACCATGAACAGTTCTACTAAACATGCTCAAACTGATTCGAATATATATATACAGTACTGTGCAAAGGTTTTAGGCAGGTGTGAAAAAATGCTGTAAACAAAGAATGCTTTCAGAAATATAAATAATGATTGTTTATTTTTATCAATTTACAAAATGCAAAGTGAGCGAACAAAAGAAAAATCTAAATCAAATCAATATTTGGTGTTACTACCTTTTGCCTTCAAACCAGCATCAGTTCTTCTAGGTACACTTACACAAAGTCAGGGATTTTGTAGGATTATAGTCGCTGTATGATCAACCAATTTTACCAAACAGGTGCTGATGATCATCAATGTCACACGGAGGTTGAAACACAGTCATGTTTGGAACAACCTACCAGCCGAGTTCCTTCAAAAACTGTGTGCAAGTGTACCTAGAAGAACTGATGCTGTTTTGAAGGCAAAGGGTGGTCACACCAAATATTGATTTGATTTAGATTTCTCTTTTGTTCATTTACTGCATTTTGTTGATTGATGAAAATAAAGGATTAACACTTCCATTTTTGAAAGCATTCTTTGTTTACAGCATTTTTTCACACCTGCCTAAAACTTTTGCACAGTACTGTACATATTATACATATATAATTAAGGTGAACATTATATTAAGCAGTTTGATAAGGTAGTAGTAATTCGTTTACTGCATTTATACACAATTTAACTCACATTGGGGCTTGCCATTATGGCAGCTGATGTGAAGGTTATGTTTCCTGTCACTCCTGCAGCCCAGCAACACAATCTGCCTTAGACAACACTGATGAACGAAACAGCACCTAGAACAAAAGAAAGGGATGAGAGGACAGTCTGAGGGGCAGTGGTGGCCTAGGGGTTAGGGTTTAGGCCCCAGGATTGGAAGGTCTTGAATGCCAGACCTGTAGTTTGCCCTGAGGTACCCTTGAGCATGGTATCTTCCACATCAGAGGTGCAAAATACTGGAAACTTCTGACAAGATAAGCTAGTTGCTTGTAATAATTAGTGCCATCCTTTGCAGTGAGAAAGTATAGACTTCTTTAAATATCAAAATGCTGGATATCAGTTTGACACAGTCAGTCGATGGAACAGAGCTGAAAAGATGTTTGCCTCTTCGACAAGACGATGATCTAAAACATTCCTTCACAATGAACTACAGCATGAACCTGAAGTATTTAGGCTGCTCACAATCCCCTGACCTGTATTCGATTGAAAATCTGTGAAAAAGTGAAGATAATTAAAACAATCTGGTGACAAACATCAACTTCTTTTATCTGTTTGTAGGATACACAAATATAAGTTAAGGAAAATAAATTGCTGTGTTGTGTTTTACCTCTTTTCACTTGAAAAAGCCGAAAGAGTCCAAAATAATATAATGTGTGATTTGTAGACACAACTGTGTGTATGGATGAACTCCTTTCCTTGGTGTGTATGAGTGTCCTATACTGCTGTGTGTTCATTGGTGTGTGTGATGGTCCTGAAGCTGACCCGTGCGTATGTCAGTGTGATTTACCAGTCAAGTTGATCTTGAGGCATGCCACGGCCCTGCTGTCCACAGTAGCAGCCGTAATACTGGTACTCATGAGGACAGCGGCCAGTCAGACAGTGCAGCATCTGCCCCAAAGCCTCAAGCTCCCTTATCACTGTTCCCCGCTGGTTGTACTGGATGAATGACATGCTGCACTCTGCATGAACACACATGTGAATGACAAACACAAACACAGACATCCAAAAAAGGGTAAAAATACTTTAGTTCTTCATTTTCATTTCATTTTAACCCAATATTTTTTAAATATCTTTATTTGATGCTCCCTGTTTTTTTTAAAACAGACTCCTTACTTCAGACACTGCGAGGTGTAACTGAGAAGAACAGACTTGACTGCAGGAGAAACGGTATGTATTAAATGTGATGTTTATGATGGGAGAAGTAGTAGAGACATGGGTGAAAGAGAAGCTCTCAAGATAAATTATTTTCGATTATATTTATTGCATTTAAAGTCCATCCATTTTCTGCCGCTTGTCCCAAACGGGGTCGCGGGGGAGTGCTGGCGTCCAACCCAGCGCACACAGTCACGCATTTAAAGTCAATTTGATTAATAGTGTTTGTATAATATTAATATGGTCTGAGGTTCATTGTGGTAAAATTGTGGGTTTGAGTCCCTAACACTGCTCTCTGGGTACTGCATGTATGTCTGCCTACTGTTACACTGTGCAGGGGAAAATTTTCATTCTGCTGTGATGTGTTCACAAAGGTAATTAATAACTTTCTCAATAATCAAGCTCTTACCTGCCTTTCTGGATACTGTGGTGTTTACCAAAAAATGCTACTAGAAAAGTGGAACTGTGCTTTTCCATTTGGGCATCTGTCTAGTATGAATGCTTTTCTCTGGTAACGCTTTCAGGTTTGTTTCTGATTGTGCAGATAATAAACAACAGGACCTGGCTTGGCAACTACTAGTGCTCAACTATGGGCAGTTACCATCTTGGCCAAAAACAAATACATCCATCTAATCCATCTTTCTTCCACTGCTCCACCTATATGTATTTTTATCTTCCCCTGTAAGGGCCAGCTAAATACTTCTGCCCCTCTTTTTCCTGTGTATTTTGCACTTTTTCCCACAGAAAGTTTGGCTGATTTCTGTATATGTATACTTTAAGACGATTATTTAATTCATTCCAAGCCCATTTACATGCTTTGCAGTCATATCCCACCTGAAATTTAAAAGCCTGTAAAAGCTTCATCCATATACTTTTTCTACTGAGTTTACTGTGATATATTTTTGCATTCACATTAGCAAGCATAAGCTTCCACAAAGTTCCTTGCAGAAGCAAATATCTTGGCCAATAAAATGATTCTATTTCTGTTCAGCTGCTCCAGAAGCTCTGTGGTGATCAACTCAAGCGGTTTCTCTCACCCTCTGAGTGTGTGTGCGGCTGAGTCACAGACAGCCCTGCTGCCTCCAGCAGGGACCAGGCAAAGGACGGCATGGCTCGCTTCTGGGAAAGGAAGGGCTCTGTGAAACACAGACAGGCACACCACACACAGACACACACACACACACACACACACACACACACACACACACACACACATTAATGACTTTAAAATAACCCCAGGTTGTCAATGTATCTTGATACAGAGGATAATTTTAGGTCTTTTATTCCATATTTCAAGGAGCTTTTACATGACACTATAATTATCCATTCAAGTAAGTTCTTAAAGTTGTCTGCCTTGACTCCTTGTTCACAAGGAATTCTTTTACACACCTGATCTAATGATCTAAGTATCTGAACAGTTTTGCAAGTAAGCAATACAAATGAAAACATTTTTTTTCCTCAGTGCTAACTCCATTTGTGAACAGATTAATAAACAGTAGAGGGGCTTAAAACTTTGTCAACAGAGTAATTCTCAGTTGACTCAGTTGGTCTCTCTCATTCTTTAACTTGCTCACCAAGAAGATTATTTCTGGAATATTGTAAATAATTTGTCGGGGAGCTGCTGACAATATGATGGAGAGGTGGAACGTCCGGTTAAGTAATTGTTGTGAAAACTTAGCTGGGGGTAAATAACATGATTAAATCTACATGATCTACTTGAATCTGTATAACTGTATAAAATATGTAACATTTTAACCTTGCACTAGGTTTGGTCCCACTCTCCACTGGTGTGTGCAGAGCAGGGGTTCACAACTCTTGTTCTAGAGGGTCAGTTTCTAGAGTTCCACTATTCAAACACACTACTACGCTACTAAACCAGGCAGTTAATAGAAGATTTAAACACTGTGTGAGCAAGGAAATCACTGTGCCTTGTATGATAGGAATTCTACAGTTCTGGTGAAGAGTGTTAGTGTCTGGTGAAGAGAGTTAGTCTTACTATCTGCTTCTGTCTCCTGGGAGCTGTCAGAAAATTCTTTTTTCAGCTCTTCGTCTTTCTTCTCCTCCTCCAGCTCTGCAGAAGGCTCCTCTGTGGTGGGAGGTAATGGAGTTGCTATTGTGGAGGGCTTTAGCGTTTGGTGAGGAGATCTGGGTGGGGGTGCCTGTCCCGGGCCAGGCTTAGAATTTCGTGAAACTGTAACTCTTGATGTGATGATGGGCCTCGAGGGAGGGGTAACAGTGGTTTTATAGGTTTGGGCAGATTTTACAGCTGTGCGTGTAGTATGTGTTGTGTTTGTCAGAGTGTGTACAGTGCTTGGTGTGTATGTACTTTTTGGGTGAGGAGGATGTGGGGTCAGTCTCTCAGTCATTTTTGTTGTTTTTGGGGCTGAAGTCAAGCTCTTCTGGGAAGGGTCATCAGGTTTGACCTTTGTGGCTTTTTCTGTGGTTTGAATAGTACTTGTAAGCAAAGGTTTGTTTGGTGCTGTTGTGTGACCATATGGTCCCTGGTCATCTTCTTCACTTTCTCCATCTTCCTCCTTACTTTCCGTGTCTCTTTTCTTTTCATTCACAGATACAGACATAGTGGTGGTGTGCACGTGTGCGTGAGCTGCTGTTTGTATTGTGCTGGTGTCCTTTTCCCTTTGCTTTTTTTCTGTTTCTCTCTTTCCCTCTAGATGTTCATCGTCATCCTCTTTACTTGTTTTATCTCCACTTTCAACCCTTTCTTCTTCAGCAGGTAACTGTGCAGGTGTGGCAACAGTTGCATTGTTCTGATTGTCTGTCAAAAACAGGTTTATTGGGTGAGAGGTGATTTGATTAATTGCCAGGGCTGGAGTGGTTGAAAGGATTGATGGCCTGTTACTGGTCTGTGAAGTAGTTGTTTCCACATATTTATCTTCATTCTTCTCATCACTTGTGCTCTCACCATCATCATCCCTGTCATTACTGTCCTCCATACTCTGTCTTTCTTCCCACTCTATGCTCTCTCCAGCTGAAGTAGTTAATTTGAGATATGCAGTAGTGATGTCACTGGAGACATTGTTGGCTTCATACCGTGAGTCATTGGTGAACCAGGTGATTGTAGCTGCTGTCATTTTGAAAGGTGTGTTATCTGTCTGGAACTTTGCATCTCTGTTTTCATCACTCTCTTCTTCACTGTCCTCTTCTTCCCCACTGGATGAGGCATATGTCCATGTGTGGGTACTAGTTTGTGAAAGTGTAGGTGTAACTGCAGCAACGGAGTCCAATGCCTGGGTGTATTCGCTCTCAGGATCAGGTGTTTTTGTGTTAGCCTCAGAGAAAGCAGACACACGCTGGGGATTATGTAGTCTTAAAGTCGTATTAGGCTCCCCTGTCAATCAGATTAGTAACAAATCATTTCAGATTTCATTATTTTTTCTAGTTGGTAATTTGATTATGCCAAGCTACAAGCAGCATAAATGTACATTCAACAAAGTCCTTATAGTCTAGTTCATAGATATAGGTATCTAATCAGCTGACAGAAAGTGTGTCACTGAAGCTACCACTCCATCAATGCATACACCCTGCTAGTAAGCTCCTAAAGCTTTGTGTTGATGCAGAACATTTGATTTTACCAACTATACTGAATTTGTCTTTTATAAAGTCTTGGAAAACTCAATGCAGCAACAGCACTAAGCGAAGCTGAGCTGTACATTCACTTCTGCACAATGGATTACATAATACTTATACAGTCACTTCATAAATAAAGGTATCTGAAGCTGAACAGACATAAATGGAACATATTCTTCACATTGTTTTGCAGTTTTTATCAACTGCTTCTTAAAAGCTTTCTGTTGAGCTGGCCAGCTGAGAAACCAGTTACACTGAACCACCTTTGCACAAGTTACTATAAGCAACAATGTTATATACAGTATACATGAATACTAAGAGAAATCCTTATATATTCTTTATCTATTACATATATACACAAAGAAAGATTAAATCTGGATTTGCACTACATTGAAATATAGCAGTTATTTGTTGGTAGATAATGTAAAGGGGAAGAATGCACATATTGACACCTAAACATTCTGTTTTTCTGAAGCGCAGTACATACAATAAACATCAATCACTGGTTTCAAATATCAGCCAAAATTATATATATATATATATATATATATATATATATATATATATATATAATATATATATATATATATATATATATATATAAGTTATAATATCATTTATCATTTATTTGTACAATAAAGACAAGCAGTTTGTGTCAAGCAGTTTTTGATGTTTGATTTAGTTTTAATTGTTGTATTGCTGGTATTTAAATGTCTATTCAATTACATCAGATGTCAGAAACAAAATGTGCCAAATGTTTTTAAATCTCTTGATGTGAGATTTGGCATTGCATACTCACTAACAGTTTTAATTAAAAGCAAAAAAATTGTGCATCTCTAATCCACCTAAAGTGCTTGTCTTTGGATGGTGGGAGGAAACTGGAGCTCCTGTAAGAAAACCCACACAAACACGGGGGAGACCATGCAAATTCCAAACAAAAAGGACCCTTAACGCCCGAACTGGCAACTGAGCCCAGAGCCTTCTCACTGTGAGCTGACAGCACTAGTATTGAGTCCTCAGTTTTGTTTGTTTTAGTTTTTTTTTTTATTATTATTTTACACTTTGTTACCATTCAGAAGGGGAACAGCAGAGCTATGGGTAAAGTTGGAAAAATGGTCATCTTTGTCCTCTGTTGTGTTCATTCGAGCGTCCTCCACTGTTTCCAACAGTGTATCTGTTGAAAAAAGACAAATAGAAAACAAATCAGAAATATGGGCTTCCCTTTTCTTCCCTGCTACTTTCTCTCTGCTACCATTGCCCCTCTTTCTGAGCATTTAGGCTGCAGCATGAAACCGGTCCCCCAAGACTCAAAATGACCACCTAGTAAACTCACCATTAAAGGCCTCACTCAGCTGTTGCTCAATTTCTTCTGTTTGCTGTTTCTCCCCATCCATCCACCATTCTGTCTTTCCCTTCTCCACACCAACCTTTTGTTCCTCTGGGATGGACCCTGAAATGGTTCAATTAAAAAAGGAGAGTTTATACTACCTTTAGTGCTAATTTAGAGAAGAAATTTCCTCACTAATTTAGAGACCAAATATAGCAATACTTAAGCTATATTCCAGTGAATTTGGACCAAAGAAATAGAACATTTATTTAAAGCTACAGTTAATAAATTTGGAGTGAGAGGACAAATAATTTTCCAAAAATCTGCTTGAGAACAAGGATATCATCTAAAACTATGGCAACATCTTAAAACTATGTCAAGTGAATTAAGAACAAAGAAATCAAGCCTTTTTTAAAGCAGTGAATTTGACACAAGGACAGCAAAATCATCTTTAAGCTTGAAACAGCAAGTTTGGATCTATAAAATCTACTAATCTATAAAATCTACTAAATGCACTTTTAGGTTACTGGCCTGAATCGTGACTAAATGGGTTGTAATTGAATAACTTTCTGTTTCTATCGGTTAGTGTTAGTTGGCCCATTATCCATATTGAATGATGTAAGCAATGTCTATACGGGGTTATTTAATATGTGAAATGTTTCTACATGGGCACTTTTTTGTATGCTTGTCTACCTGGCTCTTGTATTGTAGAATTGTCAGGGCTGTAGGTGTGGATCATTAGTGTGTCATTAGCCAGCAGAAACCCTTGACTGAAGTTAGCTAGGTATTCCCAGTTGAATATGGATCAATGATGAAAGAGGTCTAGAAAAAGTATGAAAATTAGGAGACACATTTTGACACATTTGTGAGCCTTAATAATCTGACTGTTATGATTTGCAAAAATTACCTTCAGAATCATATCCTTATCTGAGATGTGAAGAGATGCTTCCATCCATTCTGAGAAAAGAAAAAAGAAAAGCCCATTCTCTGCTTCTGTAGCTTTGCATAGGAGAAATGAGGCTAACATAGCTGAAACTGACTCCTTATTTTTGCTGTCAGAACCACAGTTACTTATGCAGTTTCTTACAAAACACAGCTCAGTGCAGACACACAAAAATCACTTTAAAAATCACACAGTCTCACTTTAGGGACATCTCCTCTCCACCTGACATGCATGTCTTTGGACTGTGGAAAGCGGACCATTTAGAGGAATACAATACACACACAAGAATAACATATCAACTCTACACAGATCGGACCCAGCAGGGTACATGGTAACTTAAAAGCCTACACATACAGCTCTCCAGAGAGACTCAGGAAAGTGTTTTTTTCCCTTCCGTCCCAGATGCATACAATCTGAAATTAATGAGTTTATTTCAGTAACTCTGAGTTTAACTTATAAAGTGAAAGTGAAAGTGACAACCCTCGTCATTGCGAGGTCACAGCACTGCACACCATGAACCACAACGAAATTGGACCTCTGCTTTTAACCCATGCACACAAACACCGTGCAGCAGTGGGCAGCTATTGAAAGCGACCGGGGAGCAGTGATGGGGATGGTACCTTGCTCAGGGGTACCTCAGGGCAACCTACTTGTGAGGGAATCAAACCCACAATCTTCCGATGCGGGGCAACTCCCTAACCACTAGGCCACCACTACCCCATAGCAGTGGCATTTACAGCATAGCTAGTGTTACATACTTGGCAAAGCAAAGCTAATTATTTTAGATTCACTGTCAAAGCCTACATATTCAAGGCTATGAATATGTAAAGCATCTGTCCATGTATCCCTACATGATGTAATCAGCACAGCAGTCTGCTACTTCTACTTAAATTGCATGAAGATGGGTCATTGTATGCCAGCTCATCTCTGCACAGCCCAGTCATATTGAAAAAGAAATCAAGCAACTTAAATCTGGGAAATTCTTTAATTTGTCATTTTCTTTTTAAATGGCTTATGGAATGTTTGGACTATATATACGTTATAACATTTCACTCTAAGTTAAATAGTTTGTTACGAGTTTGTTATATGGCATCAAAAAAAAAAGAAAAATAATATAAGCTGAGATGTGATACCTCCACTAGTTTGTCCAATATATCCCATAGATGCTCAATCAGATCTGGATTTGTGAGTCTGAGAAGGCCAGCAGTTTAAACTCTTAATCCTGCTGAAAAAGGCCACTGCCTCTAGTGCATACAGTTGCCATGAAGGGGTGTACTTGGTCAGCAGCAGTTTTGTTGGTTGGTACACGTTGGTTGGGGCAGCAGTGGCCTAGTGGTTAGGGAGTTGGCCCCGCATCAGAAGATTGTGGGTTAGGATTCCTCACAAGTGGGATTGCCAAGGGTACCCCTGAGCAAGGTACCGTCCCGTCACTGCTCAGGCTTGTGGCGCTTTGCCCTGCTGCACAGTGTTTGTGTGCATGAGGTTAAAGTTTATTGGGGTTCACGCTTGCTGTGCTGTGACCTCGCAATGACAAGGGTTGTCACTTTCACTTTCAATGTAACATTCACCTAAACGTAACATTCACCCTGGCCTTCTTCTGGTACAATACACATCAGGCTGGTCACATGATATATAAAAAAAAAACAAAATTCATCAGACCAGACTATCATTGTCCAGTTCTGATGCTCTTGTGCCCAATTAAGGTAGATCATTGGATGGGGGTCAGCATGAACACTCTGACCAGTGAGTGGCCCACATACAGCTATGATGTGCTGTGTTTTTGCCACAGTAGCACCATTGGACTTAACGAGTTGGTCCTAATATAAACCCGTCACAAGCTCATTGTCTGACACATCCCGCTCCTTGATAGAGTGCCGCAGAGCTCAGGTGTCTAATGTTATTCACTTCCCTTCTCAGCTAATGTTTCATAAAGGATATTTCTCCCTTCTTTCTTTATCTTCTATCTCTGTCTCACTCATATCTTGGTGTGTTTAATTGCTAGGGTTGACAGGTGGTTATGACTCTTTGTGACCTTTTTGTGAGTGTATGTGTGTGTGTGTGTGTGTGTGTGTGTGTGTGTGTGTGTGTGTGTGTGGCTCAGTCTCTCACCTGTTCTGTTTAATGCACATCACTGATCGTGTCATTATAAGGAAGAACTGTCAGAGAGAGAAAGATGAAGATGGAATGTAAATAAGGACATAGGGTAAAATGTGTGTGTGTGTGTGTGTGTGAGATGGGATTCCTGATAGTCAACCCATCTTTGCAATTGCTCATTCCTTCTGTTTCATTTCCCTAACACAATAATTTACAGGGTACGTGATGTGGGAGGTTGGGGTGTTCTGCGATGGTTTAGAAAAACAAAATTCCATCTCACAGATGTTCAAAAATTTGAAAGCAGTATTTAAATGTTTCCTATATAGAAGATTAAAAAGGTTATATGATATTCTGATACTGCTAAATTACTTACTTCCTTGTTGATATATTTTGGTTTCATTTCCTACAGTATGTTAATAACCTCACTACATATTACTTAACATGTCAAAATCTGCATTTTGTTGTGTTCCATGTCATAGTTGCGGTGCTGTTGTGTGTGTTCTAATTGTAAAATAATCACTTTGTAGATGGAACGATTTGGTTTACTTCTAACACAAATTCTTCTAATGCTGCAACATTAAATGGAAGAAGCACAATTTTAACACAATCTTACAAATAAATTGCATCTGAAATCTAGAAGAGTACCTTTTTATTTTTTGGAATAAGCCCTTCGTAATGCATTAAAATTTCATTATAGGAAAAAGTGGATTACTGTGTCACACCTGACACAGTAATGAAATTAAACTGAAAGTGAACTGTTACAGTGAATACAAAACAGTATACACAGCAAACCACAACAAAATGCATTCTCTGCTTTTCACCCCACACACCTGCAGCATGGGACAGCTATGTCCAATACTGAGGCAGTAGTAATGGTTTATGCTTCAGGGCAACCTACTGGTCTGGGGTTTTGAACCCCCAGCCTTTGATCATGAAAAGGTCATAATCACTAGGCCGGTTAAGATATATATTGTTATTAGGGGTGGCAGTGGTTTGTTATTTGAGATGCTTGCCTATGGACCTATGGCTCAGGTTTACAGGTTAAATCCACCACTGGCACTGCTATCACTGAGGCTGGGTTTAAGACTCTTAACCCGAGTTGCTCCAGGACTGCCCTGTAATTAGGACATGGAGGTAAAGCTCTGGATGGAAGGCGTCTGCTAAGAAAATATGAGTAATGCAAATTTGATTAAATTAACATTGTTATGAATCGTAGGTAAATTTTCATTAATTATTAATTTAATTAATATTTATCATTTTAGTTTAAATACAGCTGTGCTGAATCTACTGAATAAAAGTAAACTACACACATCATTTCTAACGTCTTTGAAGAAATACAAGTCTGAGTTTTCCCCTCTTAATCCCATTAAGAGGCACTGGTGTCTCACCTGAGTGAGTTTTTCTGTTACACTGGATTTTCCTTCTGTTTGTTCAGTGCAGCATGTGAGCCATAGGCAATACGGAGGCTATGGCCTCCTGTTCCATAGACAGAATCCTTACCACATGAGTCAATTGAATCTGCAGAGAGTCAACAAATGAATCATTGACCCTAATTCAATTGTAATCAGAATCTGAGATAAATATGGGATTATGAATCTGTATAAATCAAAATATAACACTGGTGGTGTGTGTGTGGGGGTTGCGCGTGTATTATTATTGTGTAAACACCACAGCTATATTAGTAAGAGTAATCACAGGTGTAATTGATTTGCATTTGTGGTGATTGTCATTCTCTTCTTAGTCTGGCATTTCAAATCTTGTGAGCCAGCATACACACACACACACACACACACGCACGCACGCACGCACACACACACACACACACACACACACACACACACACACACACACACAGGAGAGATATTTCATTAGTCGGGATGTTTGTAGTTTCCTTGTATGTGGTAAGTCTCTCCACTGTGAGGTTAATTCATCTTTAAAATAATCCTCTCCTGCTGAGTCTAATTCCCCTCCTACATATTCCTTTGTTTTCTGTCTCTTCCCCCCCCCCCCATTTCTTTCTTTCTTTCACACCCCCTCTCTTCCCCCTCTCCTTCTCCTTCTCCCTTTCTCCCCCTCTTTTTCTCCCTCTATATCTTGCCACACTGTACTTCTGTCTCTCTCTCCCTCTCTCTCTCTCTCTCTCTCTCTCTCTCTCTCTCTCTCTTTCTCTTTCTCTTAACTTATCTATGTCTGTGTGCCCCTCACCCTATTTTCCTCCTCTTTCTCTGTCTTTCTCTCATATTCACTCCCTTTCTTTCCTTTGTCTTCTTTGTCTTTGTCCTTTACTCCCTCTCTAACTCCCTACCCTTTTGCTGCCCCCCCCCTCCCTTTATCTTTTTATTTATAGCTCTCTCTCTCTGTCTTTATCTCAGGTCTCACCGATCTAGTGCATCAGCAGGTTGCAGTGTGTAGGTTGTGTTCTGGATGTTTCTGTAGCTGCAGTAGTGTCTGTGCTCCAGCAGGTCAGCTGGACACAAATCCGTCTCGCATCGCATCCATACAGCAAACCTCAGCACAGATGGCAAATTATCAAACACTGCATAAAGCCAACTGAACTGAACCCCAAGACAACCTGCAAGACACACACAAAGCAGACTGACACAGTAAACAAACATCAAAGACTGATAAACTGATCAGCCATAACATTATAACCACAGCCTTATATTGTTGTAACTCTCCATTATGCCCCCAAACAGCTCTGATCTCAAGGGATGGACACCATAGCATCTCTGAGGGGTTTAACAGCAGATTCTTCCTTTCCTGAGGCCTTCATGGATCAGAGTAGTTTGTCCAACGCATCCCACAGAAACTTCATTAATCAGCTTGAACTCTTTATCATGTTCCTGAGATCATCCCAGGATAAACTTTGCAGTGTGACAGGGCACATTATCCTGAAAGACTTCCATCATGGAATATCTTTGCCATGAAGGGGTGTACCTGGACTGCAATAACGTTTAAGTAGGGGTTACAAGGTTACATCTACCTTGTACGCCAAGATCTGCATAGTTCCAGCAAAGCATTGCCCTAAGGATCACACTGCCAAGGGGGTAGCCACACATATGCACACATATTTCATCTCAATTTTGCTTTTGTCAGATATATCCCTCACCTAGACAGGATTCGTTATGATAATATGCTGATATTTACATCTGTCAGTGATTTAATGCTGTGTTTTAATGTTACACACCAGTTTTGGTTATACTGGGCCTTTCAGTTTGGTTTTACTGAGTCTCATACTTGCATGTTCAAGGCTGATGTACTGACTCACCAATGAGAAGCTGGTCTGTGTTGAGGTCACTGGTATTTGGGCAAAATACAGGACTGCTTTGTCCTGCAATCCAAAAAACAAAAATTCAAATCTTTGTCATCATATAACGTGAGCCATAGCAAAGTTTATGTCTAAAGTTCTAAAGCTTAAATGTCATGTTCTACACATATGCGCTATGAAAACACTTCCCTTTAAACTATTAAAACATGGTCATTGCTGGGGATATTTTACTCAACACAGCACATTTCCTAAAGTTTTCAGGGACACAATAATTGCACAGTTGCACTCATTATTTCTGAACGCAAGAGAGCAAAGGCAGCAGTATTATACCAGTATATTAGGTAACACAATTCATAAGGTCAGATAACAACTAAGCTTTCCGAGCTTATATTTAGTTATGAACCTTCATTCTCACTTAGATCACAAGGGGCTGGTTTTCTAACAGTTCCCAGAATTTTGAAAACAACAACAGGGGGAAGAGCCTTTTCAGTCAAAGCCCCCCATCTCTGGAATGTCTTCCAGTTGCAGTAAGGGACTCAGACACACTCTCAGTATCTAAGTCCAGACTAAAGTTTTACTTGTTTAGTCAGGTTTTAGGTAATTAATTATCCTGATAGTTAAGAGGTGCAGATCCAGGGGTTCACGGATACAGAGATTTACTGTAAATTGGGATGTTGGTGCTGCCGACCCACCAATTTCACATTCATAAACTCACGCTCAAAAAACTCAAGGACAAACCAAGGCCCAGACAGGCTGGTGGATCTATTGTTTGCCCAGAGATCCAAAACAAAATCAAAACCTGGCCCAGACAGATCGGTTTGTTGAGGGCTGTGTGGGGGGACACTAGTGTCACAGGGTGCTCTCATGTTTGTAAACCCCCTGGATCTGTCCTTTCTAGTCAGGATCAGTCCTTTTTAGTCAGGTTGTAATAGTGATTTTGCCAGAGTCACATTACTGCATTCTTTAAATTCATGGTCCCTACAATGAGTTCAAAACAGATCTAATTCCTTTCTCTTACATTTACATTTGCGGCATTTAGCAGACGCTCTTATCCAGAGCGACTTCCATGCCCTAATTACAGGGACAGTCCCCCTGGAGCAACTCAGGGTTAAGGGTCTTGCTCAGGGACCCAGTGGTGGTAGTGCCAGAGGTGGGATTTGAACCTGGAACCTCTTGAGCCATAGATCCTTAGACCTTCCCCAAGGTTTCCTCCTCATACTTGGGGAGTTTTCCTTGCCTCTGTCAACCTCAGCTTACCCAGTTGGGGCTCGGACCCAGATTCTGTAAAGCTGCTTTGTGACAACAGTTGTAAAAAGCACAATATAAAAAAGCTCACTCGAGTTGACTTGACTTGACTTGACTTTTAAGACATAAAAACACGTTTTTACAGATGTTTTCCAACTAGTGTCATTCAGGGCTGGTATTGTCTCCAACACTGTTTCCTGGGTGCTGGATGTTGGGCTGCCCACTGCTGCACTATGTGTTAGGGGTTAAATGCAGAGAAGCATTTCATTGTGGTTAACTGTGTGCTGCGCTGAGTATTTACAATGAGTCAAATAAAGTCACATTTTTACCATTTTAGTCACTTTAATCAACCCAAAAACGTATCGACAATGGACACTAGAATTAGCCTTAATAAGTGTATATTTAGGTTAATCAGTGGCCATACTAGGCGTATGTATGTACATATGTATGAATATTTACCTTCAGTAAAGTGTTGCCTTTATTTTGCAGAGTATAATGACTGTTTAAGGGACCATTTCTAAAGTGAAAGTGACTATTTGAAGTGAAAGGGGAATTTGTCCTTGTGGAACACAGCACAGCACACAGTGAACCACAACAATTTTCAACCTCTGCTTTAGACCCATACACACTGTGCAGCAGAGGACACCTATTTAAAGTGCCCAGGAAGCAGTGATGGGGATGGTACCTTGCTCAATGGCATCAGGGCAACTTAGTGCTCTGGGTGTTCAACCCACAACTTTTTGATCCTGGGGCAACTCACTAACCACTAAACCACCGCTGCCCCTAAAGTTATATGTCATGAAAATTTATAGGAACCTACACCACTGAAACAGAATATAAATGGACAAGACAGAGCAGGACAATAGTACAGTAAACACAAATTATGCAAATAATCTTACCAAGTGGGAACATGAACAGCAGGAAGATTGGTAACAGCAGCATGATTACCTACAAGATGTAAATACACAAATATAAACACAAGTTTAAGAGAAATTTCGCTCTCTGCCGGCATGTCTTATCTCTCATTTACATTCTGCTGCTCAGTTTTGGAGTAGAGATTAAGAAATGTGAGCTTTTGCTGGACTACTTTCTACTCTAACACCCATTACTGTTCCCTAAGGACAGTCTGTTCAGAGGCAGTAAGAGCAGTAGTGCGTGAACAAGTATAATTGCTTGTCTAACTGAAATGTTTTTGAGAAGCAAGTTTTATAGAACGTTCTTTACAGAAGAGGAGATTTTAGCTTTGCCTCAAGTTCGGATTTTGGTCTCCCATCTCAGGGTTCAAAACATAATAAAGCTGACAAGTCCAAATAAGACTTGTAACACGCATGGAGCACCGAAGTATATCCAAATGGTAAAAAATAGCTTTAATTCCTTCCTCTAACCATTCTCTGATCCCTGAAACCACTGAGGCTCCCACCATTTCTTTACCATGTCAATGTCAAACTGAATTCTGAGTTGTTTTGAAATACGGATTAAACGAAAAACCATCAAATGTTCAAAACAAACATTTGCATAGTTTAGTCAGTGACGTATGTGTAATGTTGAACTGTAAAGCCATCTACTTATTTTATGCACTATGGTGATAATAGGAACCATGGGTCAGGATTTTTCTACATCTGAGAAAAGGTCCTTTTAATTACAGTTCAGGAAAATTCTGTGAACCTAAATGTGTTCTCAAAGATTTTATATGTAATATGTTGATAATGGTAAGATGGCGGTGAGTCTGAATAAAATTTCGCACCTGCTCTGTCAGGCATATAAGGTTTTCCAGCCCGACCCAGTATAGACTTTTCACGCTTGTGTGTCTTTTGCCTAGTTTCTTGGGACAATTGTTTTGATCAGATTAAAGAACCCTGAGGTCTGGCATGCGCTTGTGTCTCTCTTTTCTTGTAAACATTACATTAACAGCATTCATTGAGGTAACAATTCCACATCACAGCAGTCTGAATGACTTTGTTCACTCCTTCACAATTTAATTACACAGAAATGCAATAAAATCTGTGAAATTGGCCTTAAACTGAATCAAAATGAAGTGAAAGAAGAGTCTGGATGAACAAAGGAAACAATTAACATCAGTTCTGCCATGTTCCACTTTATACATTGCCTACCAACCAAGAATTTTTATTTAGTTTGGATAAAAATCCTCGAGTTATTGCCAAGGCAGACTTCAAAACAGTCCTCGGGGCCCCTGCAATGGTCTGTATCTGTGCTCCAGCATAACTCACAGTGCATATGAATGTAGCAAACATGCGGACCAACCTTTGAGGGCTGGTTTGAAGACCCTTGTTGTAAATTATATTTTCCGTAATAATGTGGAGAGTTATTTAAAACTGACTGAGATATTCTGATGATAATGGAGTGGGCAATGGAAGCCATTTGAGGGGTTAATGTATCAGTAAGTATAATTTTACTTTATTATAGGGCATGCTCTCCTGCATAATACTGTAAAATACTAAAATACTGTAATTCTGCTATGGCACTATTGCTTTGGAGACCTCAAATGTAAGTACCTCATCTGTCTCTGCACACACTACTCATCTGTGCATACTGCACAAGTTTCATAATGTTAATGTGTTACTTACAGGTAATTCCAAAAACACATTTCTACTGCTAATATTGCAACAAAGTTGTGCTTTTTTCAATTTAAGTCAATTTTTAAAAAGAGTTGGACATGTAAATGTACTATATAATGTATTTGTATGTATATTATTCCGTTATTTATATTAATATAAATACATTTTAATTTGGTTTATTTTTTCTATTTTCTATATTTATTTATTTATTATTTATTCATTTATTTTCCTTATTTTGTACTTAAGCAGCTGGAGCACTCTCTTTTTTTTCTATTCTGTGTTTAATGAAGTGTTGTCTTATCTTAGGCCACTAAACAGAATGAAGCCTCTTAACCATGGTGAAGTCATGGTAACACGCTCCTTTTGGCTAAATTTATTCATAAAAATGTGATGAGAAACTCCAATATTCGATAAATGAACAAATGTATTATTAATTATCACAAACCAAGCAATTATGTTCATTAATAAAAGGTTATGGCTTCCAAGATTATTCTGCACATTGGGCTTGAGCACTAGTACAAAGAAGCACAGTCTAACCCAGTGCAGAGTTACTGCTTAGTTTTAACACATCATTCAAAGGTAAGTATGCATTCATTTACAAGGTCAGTTATATAATGAGTAAAATTTCTATCGTTCCAGGGTGTATTAACAACATCAAGTCTACTCTGCATTTGTTATTACTTAAGCTTTAGAAATAACAAAGGCCCAAACAAAAGGTCTGAAAGCAATTTAAGAATATTGCTTACTCATTCGTTTCTTCTACTTACAAACACAAAGTCTAGATCAGCAATGCTTCATTTGTGAGCTCCACTTAAAAACTAATGACGATAAAATAACACCATGCATTTGTTCTCACCAGTGATTAAGTGTAGTGTGTATATGAGTCTAGAGTAATAAGTAGATCTTACCTGTGAGCTTTCACCTGCAAAAGTGTTTCAACTCTAGAAAGAAGCAAAGACCTTGTAGCACAGGTGTGTGTGTGTGTGAGAGAGAAAATAACTCTAATAGAAACAAAGGGCCATTTAGGGCAACCCCCGGGGTCAAAGGGTAGAGCAAGTACCATGGTAACGGTGAACTTACCTAACTCACCTAGAGCAAGATGTGTATTGGGTCACACAGGAAGAGACCCTCACACCACGGCTCTGTGTAGTGGGTAAGAATAAACACGCATATGCACTTTGTGTCACGGCCTAATCAATTTCTTTAACCTCGGTGTGTCCCAGCCTTGGACCCAAGGGCAAATATCTCAGTCAGATCAAGTCTATCTTCACTGATGCACAATCAGGCATGTGTGTGCCTAAGTGTGTGCATGCACAGGAAGCGGAGTCAGTGGGGGGTGTGTAGGCTGATAATGGCTCTTTGTATTCACTTGGCTGCACATTCTAATTTCAAAGCTCAGAGCAGTGAGCAACAGAGTAAACACACACATTCCTGTACTCCACTATATGGTACCTTCTTGTTTTTTTTTTCACATTTTTAAAAATAATATTCACTTAACAAATACAAAGAAATCTTTACACTGGAAAATATCAAATAATAATAATAATAATAATAATAATAATAATACAATATCTAAGCATGTCCCAGAACCAGAGAAACTCAGAAAATGGTAAAAGAAAAGCTTACACTGAGCAAAAAATACTGCCATGGGTGTAAGCAAAATTGACCTCATAAGTTCTCTCAAACAAAGCAAAATTCTAAAAAATAAAAATAAAAAAAGATAAGAGAAAGAATATTTATTGCCAGGGATTCTAGGTGTTTTTGCAGTAAATGTCGAGATATTTTGCTTATTTTGCTTAGAAATCCTACATTTTGCTTACCATTTCTTTGCATGATATAAGCTCTAACATCCTGTTGCCAATAGTTTGTCTTGTTGTGCTATTTTCTGTGTATAGATTTAGTGTTGTGGAATGAAACATCAGGCCTTAGGTAGCCTTTGTTTTCATCTACATTTAAGATAAAGAATTTGCAATGTTATGTTCTGGTTTTTTTTCAGCCTTGGTTTGTAAATGCTGATTTGGGGTCAGCAGTATAGAGCAAAAGAATAATCTAATATAGATAATTATATGTTTTATTATGTGTTAAAGCAGAATTTAGTCCTACTGGATAGCTGATTACTAGGTTAGATAGCTTTTATTTTTTGATCTTACTATTACATTTTAACACAGTCCAGCAAAATGGGAATCCTAGCCAGTTATTGACGAGTGATTTAAAAAAACATTTCAATTATTTTGGTTCAATAAATCAATAAATGCAGGCCAGTCTTTACCCAGTTCATGTTATTGTTTCACCAGTTACTATACTGCAAGCTTTGTTTGAATATGTAGCAATCATTTGTTCACTTTATATCATGTCTCCTCACTTTAACCCTCCCTTAACAACTGCTGAAGCATTGTCACACCTGGAATAACTCAATAAAAGAGAGCTTGAGAAATGTGCATACTGATGATTTTTTCTAGGATAAATTGTTTGAAAGCCTCTGGTATTAAACATTAAAAACTGGCCTTTGAAACCATTCTTGCATGAGACTTTTTATAAATAATCTGCACAACAGGGGGTAGCCTCCTTTCTGGGAAACATCCACACTATTATTTGTTTAGAAGACTGAAAACCAAGAGACCTATGAGGTACAACAAATGAACATTTTTTAACTTCATTAACTAAACCCATGTAATCAAAAAGGTCCCCTGACACAAACTATGTTCCATTTCATAGGAAGGTTTCAAAGGTTTGGTCTTGTTTGGTCACAGTTTGAAATGACAATGATGGGAATTTGGCGATTAGATGGAAAAATATAAGTAACTGAATATATAAAACAATGAGACAGCCTGTGATGAAAATGTTGCAGGTGGGTTTTATTGGGTTTATCACGTTCTAGCATATTCAAAACATTAGACAAAGTCAAGTAAAATGAAAGAAAAACAGATCATCTCAGTGGTCACAATTGTTCATATAGTTATACATCCAGTAGGTGTTATAGATATATGCCAGTAAAATCCTGGTAATAACACAACCATTATATGTTATATGAATATAGTAACAGTGCCTGTATAACAACACATAACATTCCCAGTTGAGGAGTGTGGACACAAGCATCATCAATATTTCAAATGCATGTTCCAAGCAGATATATACCATTCTATAAACGTGTTCCAATAAGCAACAAAAAGTAATCAAAGCAATGCATCGTTTCATTTTAGGGTGCTCTTTAGTAAAACAAATTTTACACACAAGAATTTACAATCTGTTGCACAGTTGTGATCAGTGGGATTAAATGATTCATTTAAAATTATTATTAAATTATAATTATCTCTAAATATCTGAACTCTAGAATGACCCAAGTTGTGACGAAACTTCTGTTTCAAGTTTAACCTTTAGAAATAGAATAAAAAGAATGCGGTCCTCTTTTTGATAGGTAGTCATGTCAGGACAGGTAGTGACATAATGTTATATCATAAAAGAATGTTCTTATACAACGAGGTTCAATTAATTCACTTCATTCATATTGTCCACAAAAACTTGCCAAATAATATGCAACTTTTAAGCGAGTTATTCAAACTTCCCAGATTTGATCTGGTCTGACATTACTCTTTGTTTGAGGGACATAAGAACCAATCATCTGAGCAGTAGAAATTAAACGCTCTTCGTGTTTGTCTCGCCATTGCAACAACAGTAGCTGTCTATCTTACTATAATTTAAATTTTTCTAACAGCTATGACCATGTTGCTTGGTAACAGAGAAGACGATTATCAGCTTTGATAGGAGATTTTCTAACGTGGGATAAGATGGAAGATTTGTAAAAAAGTTTTGGCTCTGTGTGTAAATGTGACACAAAAACACATTCACTGGATGGTGTGTCTACTTTTCTGCTGTGCAGCTGAAACTGCTTTTGTGAATCGGAGCAGGTGTTGAATAAAATTGTACTTTTTCTCTCTCACGCACTCTCCTTTTTCTCGCACTCTCGCTCAAAGTTGATAAAGTTACAGGTTTCGGTCTATTGCTCAGTAACAGCTTCGCAGGGTCACTCTCTTCTCACATCTTCACACACATCCTCGACAGGCACTTCTGCTTCAGATCTGTGTGTGCAAGAAAGTTGGTTGTCAGGTGAAGTGAAAAACACTGCAAACTATTTTAGAGCATTTGTTCACTGCCTAATAGACGCTGATACCTTTATGTAGACCCGCTGTTCCCTTAATCAAACACACACACACACAGCATATTTTCCTGATCCTTCAACCTAATATCTTTGGCAGTACCTTTTTCTTTTTCTCTCGCATACACAGACACAAACACACACACACACACACACACACACACACACACACACACTCCATCTAAGCTGACCCCAGAACATCATTAGTCATGTCTAGTTTAGTTTAATGAGAGATCTATTTTTCCCACTTTCTCCCTGTCTCTCACACACACTTTAATGAGTTGAGATTCCAATACCTCTTACAAACTACTCATACACGTGAACATACACTCACCCACACTGAGACAGACCTAAACAGAGACCCAAATTTCTTTAACGAGGATACCTTTGACCTTTCTGCATGAGCGTCAGACAGATGAAGGGAGCTTTGAGTTTTGTTCTTAATTGCTCACTTTAGAGAGATTGATTAAAGAGAGAGAGAGAGAGAGAGAGAGAGAGAGAGAGAGAGAGAAAATTAAAAAAGGAAATGAAGAAAAGAGAGGGCATTATTCCACTTGTCACATTATCTGTCACACTCTGGATCTTCAAACTGCATCTGTTTTATATTAAAATCATATTGTCCTTTTGAAAAGTGCCAGTTATAGGTGTTTGTTCTCAACAATCACTGAGTGCCTGTACTGATGAATCTGCTAATTAAGGACATTTCTAAAGAACCAGGAAGGTAGATTTACTGTTAAAAGCAGAGGATTTTCCTTGTGGACATCTAATTATCACATGATTGTTTGACATTCCAATTCAAAGCCACAGGCAATATTATGGAACTGCTTCCCCCTCACCCCAACTCCTCTTTGCAGTGCTAACAGTCTCCACTCCACTGGGAGTGCTTTTGCAAGATTGCAGTGCATGTGTGCTAATAATTTGTGCCCATTCAAGCAAAAGAGAAGCCACTGTTCCTTCTCACAAAATTAATCAAATCATATATATATATATATATATATATATATATATATATATATATATATATATATATATATGTTTTGATTAATTTTGTGAGAAGGAACAGTGGCTTCTCTTTTGCTTGAATGGGCACAAATTATTAGCACACATGCACTGCAATCTTGCAAAAGCACTCCCAGTGGAGTGGAGACTGTTAGCACTGCAAAGAGGAGTTGGGGTGAGGGGGAAGCAGTTCCATAATATTGCCTGTGGCTTTGAATTGGAATGTCAAACAATCATGTGATAATTAGATGTCCACAAGGAAAATCCTCTGCTTTTAACAGTAAATCTACCTTCCTGGTTCTTTAGAAATGTCCTTAATTAGCAGATTCATCAGTACAGGCACTCAGTGATTGTTGAGAACAAACACCTATAACTGGCACTTTTCAAAAGGACAATATGATTTTAATATAAAACNTAGATAGATAGATAGATAGATAGATAGATAGATAGATAGATAGATAGATAGATAGATAGATAGATAGATCGATAGATAGATAGATAGATAGATAGATAGATAGATAGATAGATAGATCGATAGATAGATAGATAGATAGATAGATAGATAGATAGATAGATAGATAGATAGATAGATAGATCAATAGATAGAATATGCTTTTTTAACACCGTGCATAAGCTTGTTTTGCCAAAACATACTAAGTGTTAAGACCATTTTAAGTGACTTTTGACTTCGGTGTATAACTATTTAATTAGGATTTTGAAAAGTAAGTAGGTTTTTACTTGATGATCTTTATGGTGCTAAATTTGCAGGGAACAAGTAGAAATGAAAAGTACAGAGAAATTCTATAAGTTTGAAAAATCTTCGTTTAAAGCCAGCAGGACTTTAACTTAGATAAACCAAGATATCCTTCTTTTTAAAACCTGTGTGTTTTTCTCTGTGGTCTTTGGTCCACAAAGTTAGGCTGTACCAGGATTTTGTGGGAAAACTGAGATGAGATGCCACAGTGATAAATAGTATTACTGTGGCAAGACCTGACTGGCACAACTGGGAGAACATGCCCTTTGTAATGTACCTTTGGAGAATTTTCAGAATGATTTCCTTCACATCTTAATGCTGCCTGCTGTGGATGAGCTCAGACATTCAGATGAGTGACATATAAAGATTTAAAGACTTGATATTGTGATATGATGGAGCGCACTAAGAATGAATTTCCTTGTGTAAAGCTGCTTTGTAGTCCCCACATGCTGACACAAGCTCCTTGATACCTTGCTGTAGCTGAGAACCTGCATTGCCTAAAATGAACACATGTATTTGATTTCCTTGGCTTAAAGCTGCTTCCAGATCTGCCTGGCTCAAAATATTAAGGCCCACTTTGAGATGGCCACACATAATATGAAGGAATATGGTGAAGGAAGCATTGGAGTGAGACATGCTCAGCCATTATCAACATGTTCTAACACAGGTACAGCAAGTTCCTGGCCCTGGCCTCATAATACCTGCCCTTATTCTTCATACACTGGCTTCTGCTGCATTTTCAATTTCATTTTCAAGTTTACTTCAGCACAAGAAGGTCTTAAGGATGGTACTTGGACAAGGCTGAGACCCTTATTTGTATTGCCCTCCATAATTACACGATGAAGTCATGTTAGATCATGGCCTTAACATCACCCTCCTGGGTTTAATAGGCAAGATATCAGCAGTTACAGCCTTTTGAAATTATATTAGATTTACATATTGCTGCATGGCTTACATTTAGATACAGTAAAGCAGAAATACATAGTTGGAGTCTCAACTAACTATCCAAATGACTTAACATCCTGCAGATAAGGGTGTTGTCTGCTAATAAGTATGCCTTTGGGTTTCATGCCGTCAGGTTAGGACTTCATGTCCAGCACTGCAGTGTTGACTTCTGGCTGGAATAAATGTGCAGTGGCCCAGGCAGGTGGTTGTATTTTCAGTTAACAAAGAGACACAAGGCTCCATTCACATCACGCACCGCCAGCTAGGAGACAGGAGCATGTCAAGGCAGTGGAGTGGCAGCTGTACATAGAGAAGCTTCAAATGATTTGAGACAGATGGTGTGAATATGGCAGATACTACTGCCACTGCAGACATGATCCACACTTGCCCTGTGTGATTCTCTCTATCATTTTTATCAAGTCAACTGGCCAGAAATTTTTCTCAGTTTCTTCTCATACTGGAAATGTTACACAGAGAACAGTCTTTATGTTTTACTGATAACCTTAACTTGGCTGCCAGACAGTAGTTTCAATTGCTAATATGTTCCCTAGAGGGCTTCAGGACCTCTTCCACCAGCTGAGGGGTCATGTGTGGCATCTATATCTAGACCATACCAGTTGTTGAGTTGCAGATAATGAATTTTCATCTGTCTAAAGTACTTCTGGGAAAGTACAAAACTGGCTTCCTTAAGCAATAAATTGGTCGCTCAACACACCCCACTATATCCTGTCCAGGCCTTCAGGCATGGCAACCTGACCACTAACAACTTATCGGTTTGCTTCAGTGACCTGAATGAAAGGTCTCTTCTGTTAAAACAGAGGCTTTCTGACTGGTGGCCCAGAAATCCTACCAGCAGTCAGCAGACATACAGGTTGGGCTTATGAGGCTAAAGGTTTTAGCAAAGCCATGAATTTTTATTATTACGAACTTCTAGCAAGTTTAAAAAAAAAACCCAAAAATAAATTAAATTATTATATTTTAAATAACATAGTAAATAATAATAATTCCATTATAGTCAGTCTTGTCCCAAATGGGGTCGCGGGGGAGTGCTGGAGTCCATCCCAGCTCACACAGGGCGAAGGACGAGGACACACTGTGGACAGGTAGCCAGCCCATCGCAGGGAATAATTCCATTATATGAAAAATAAATTATATGAAATGCATAAGTAAAACTACCTTGCTATCTCCTTTCCTTGGCTTTTTCCTGATTCATTACAAAGGCAAGGCTGATTTGCTTGTGGAGTCTGAATGGACTCTTATATGGGTTTACACTGCAAACTCCAGTCCTCTCATTCTTTCTACAAACACGTAGGTCAAGTGGACTCAAGATGCTAAAATGACCCTGGGTCTGGTGTGTGTGTGTGTGTGTGTGTGTGTGTGTGTGTGTGTGTGTGTGTGTAGAAATAAAGATTTTTCTGACTTCTCCTGTCTTTAAATATAACAAACCTTAGATACAAGGTTATAATTGGGGATAATTGATTAGTCATTGGGAGCACAATGGCAAGACCCACATGTCCACCAACCCTGGTCCCTGTTCTAGCGGTGTCACTATATAGCTTGTACATCATCTGAAAGGTCTTTGCATCTATCTATACTCAAACTACCGTTTTTCCCCAGCTCTATAAATCAATATTGCCTTCATTCACACAGCTTGGGAGAGCTACCATCAGCTCCCTAATCTTCACTTCAAGAGTATCATTGCCTGTGACTTTGATCCTTCGGGTTTCTCCTTTTTTTCAGCCTACAGCAATGACTCTAAGCACTAGTCATGATTATAACTATGGTTAAGTGTGTTGTCAGTCACTTAGAATCTGAATCAAGATTCCTGGAAGTAATCTGGCATGTCTGGAGAGAGTGTGGTGTTTCTTGGACATATCTGCAGACCAAGAACATCCCATACCTTGTACCATTTACAAGGTAAAGGTAGTCCTTAATGGCAGTGGCCCCTTTCAGCAGGACATTGTCTGCTACCCATGCTGCAAAAACTGTTCATGGTTTGAGACACACAATGAAGAGCTCAAGCTGTTAAACTGGTCTCCAAATTCCCAAGATCTCAGTCTAATCAAGCATCTATGATACTTTCTGGACTATACTGTGATTTATGGAGACCCCGCCTTTTAACTTAAACTAGGTCTTAAGGGATCTGGTGCAAATGTCTTGGAAAAGATACTACAGAATGCCATCAGAAGTCCATGCTTTAAAGACTTTTTTGCCAGCACAAGGAAGACCTAAATAATATTAGGCAGGTGGCAGGAGGTTCCCTGATAACCGTTTTGTTGTAATTCTTTAACTAGTACACAATGTTTTACCTAGGCTATTCTTTATTTTCAGCAGAGCAATGTCGTATTTGTTTATTGTTCATAGTCTTTGATATATCATTCATTGGGACAATGTTTTAGAATTTGTTACATTAGAATACTTACTCTGGTTCTGGGTGTATTACTTACTCTTGGAGAAGGCGACTCTTTTCACACGACTGCAGACCTCTACAGTGTGCTTTTCATACCAGAAATGGCTGTCTATACAATAGCTAGAGAGAGAGAGAGAGAGAGAGAGAGAGAGATTTTCAATGTGACTTTGATTTTCATCAGTTTGCATTATGAACTGAATGTATGTGTGGACACTGAACACTGAAGCTTTGTGATTGGGTTTTGTGGCTGTATGTTCTTTCTGTGGAGTAAAAATCTGGCTGTATCTATGGATATATTACTTTTATGAAGTGCTTGCTTGGCCGTATCATCCGTAGAATGTATGTGTGGTTTACCTCTGCAGAGAGGTTTTGCTGATGTACCCTCTGCAGAGGCACTGGGAGAAAAACTTGCATAGCTCGAACACACATGGCTGCAGTTTTATCGTGCTGACCGTTGGACTGTTCCCACTCAGGTCCTCATTCAGGGTTTCTGTAAGGTCCGCTCTCTGACTTCCTTTGTAGAAAAGCTCTGATTTCCAAGGGCAACCTGTCAGGAAAGCACAGAATCTCCCATAGCAACAGAAATGTCACCCTGCTGTTATATTCTTCCTAGTCTTGTTTAACCATTTGTCCTCTGCACGGGTGCCTTGCTGGGAAGCTAGGCTGATGACAGGTATCTTTTAATCAAAGCAGATAATGAGGCACCTTCTTTGAACTAGCGGATCGTTTATTTTCTGCATCATTTATTTTCTGCACAGACATCTCCAAATTGGCATCTCCATTTTTTATTCTGCAGTTGTCTTCCACATGTTGTTATATATATTGTACATATTACATAAACAAATATTTATATATGTATATGTATAGTCCCCTATAGAAACAGCAAGGCCAATTTATATGTTTCATGCGTTATTGTACTGAAAACATTGTGGTTTAAGTTGAAAAGATGAATATCACATGAGATTTTGTTTCCTGGTAGGTATGTTAAATTACAGAGAACATAGCACTTTTTCTATCTGACCAGCCACAGCTGTGTCCTGTTATATTGATTGTTTTACTATAAATAGATCTTGAAAGTGACTATTCTTGTCATTGCGAGGTCATAGCACAGCACACACTGAACCTCTACATTTATTCCATGCAAAGCAGCAATGAAAGCACCCAGGAAGCAGTGATGGGGACGGTACCTTGCTCAAGGGTACCTCAGGGTAACCTACTGGTAAGGGGTTTGAACCCACAATCTTCCAATCCTGTGGCCAACTCCCCTAACCACTAGGCCACCGCTGCCCCTAGCACTTGATAGCTTTACTCTCAATTGAAGCTTTGCATTATAATGGAAAGTTTTCAGACACCTTGGAATTTGTTGTTTTTTATATATATATAATATATTATATCATATATTATTTATATGTAATGAAGCAAAGTGACAATTTGTCATTGTGAAACACAACACAACACAGCACACAGTGAAACACAAAGAAATGCAGCCTCTGCATTTAACCAACACACACACATGTAGTAAGGGACAGCTATTGATAGCGCCCGAGGAGCAGTGATGGGGATATTACCTCAGGGCAAACTACTGGTCTGGGATTCAAACCCATAATCTTCCAATCCAGGGGCCTAATCCCTACCCACTAATAATAATAATGTATAACTATTTTTCCATTTAAACTCAATTAGAGATGCTCTATTGGACTAAGGTCTGAACTCTGTTTATGGTCATTGTCTTGAAATGTAATCCTTTGTCTCAGCTTGAGATTCTGAGCACATTTGATAAGATTTTTTTTTCCCCTATTCTAACCACTCTCCCAGTCAATGTTACAGTAAAACATGCCCACAGCATGATGCAGACACCAACATATTTGACTGTTGGGAAGGCGGTGATCGGTGCCTGGTTTTCAGACTTCACCCTACAGCGCATTCAGAACACAGCCGCTAGGATTGTTAGCAGGAGCAGGAAGTACGACCACATAACTCCCATACTCTCCTCGCTTCACTGGCTTCCTGTTAGGTACAGGGCTGACTTCAAGGTCCTCCTCTTAACCTAAAAGGCACTTAAAGGTCTTGCCCCAATATACCTAACCGAACTGCTTAATACCTATACACCTAATCGCCCACTTAGATCCCAGAATAAAGATCTCCTAATTGTCCCTCGCATAAATAAATGTATAGGAGCACGAGCTTTCAGTTACAGGGCCCCTAGATTGTGGAACAGCTTGCCTGCTTCTGTACGGGATGCTGATTCAGTCTCAGTCTTTAAATCACGGCTGAAGACTTACTTCTTTAGTTTAGCTTACCCACACCAATAACCATAGTGCACCATTACTAATGTTGCTGGTGCTGCTGTACATGCCATCGCACTCTTTCATTTCTGTGTCTGTCACTACTGGATCCTGCTCATTACTGACCCCCTCATTCCATTTCTCTCCCCACATGTCCAATGACGAGTCCAATGCCGAGCTATCATCTGGTCTGTGTGATGCATCTGATGCGCCAAGGGACCCTGGTGGCTCATCGGTACCTGGAAGCAACTTGGGACTCCTCACTGATCCTGGAGTTTAAAACCAAACTAACTCTGTACTGTTAGTATACCCAAGGGGGTTGGGTAGCCGGTTGACCTTGGACCCTCAGAGGTTTTTTTTCTCCACATAGTGGAGTTTTTGGTTCCTCTCCTCCGTAGTCGTCCGGCTTAAACTTCTATTACTGTAACCTGTTCCATCATCGACCATCAATGTAAAGTGCCTTGGGGCAACTTTGTTGTAAAAGGCGCTATACAAGAATAAATTGAATTGAATTGAATTGAACTTTGATTTGTCACAACAGAGGATTTTACTTCTTGTGTTCTGAGAGTTGTTTTGCAAACCCCCATTGGGCGATTGTTGCATTTAGTGAGGAGTCGCTTCCATCTGACCAGTCAGTCAGTCAGTCAGTCAGTCATTTTCTGCTGCTTGTCCCAAGCGGGGTCGCGGGGGGTGCTGGAGTCCATCCCAGCTCACATAGGGCGAAGGACGGGGGACACACCCTGGACTGGCCACCAGCCCATCGCAGGGATCCATCTGACCAATCTACAATAAAGACCTAATTGGTGGAGTGCTGCACAGATGGTTGAGTGTGGATGTGTGCAGGAAAATTATATATTTACCTTTAAATAAAAGAAACTGAAAGTTTTAACACTGACATTTAGAGGTATTTTAAACACCTGGTGCTGGATTACAGTGAAGAATTGCTCTCTCCAAAACCTGTCCAAAACTGTATCTGCCTTGTGCTCTTTTATAATTAACATAATTAATGACACATGTAAATCAACCTAAATAATGATGTGGTAGTTTTAGCCCATTTTATTCTTTATCATTAAATTCTAATACTGTATCACTGTTTGATTTGGAACACTGTTTACGGTGTACTTGACAGGTGAAATTGATTCCATGAAAGTGCTTCAAATGAGTTTGTTTTAGACAATATCTCATAATACCATCCAAAACTAAAGTAGACCAAAGACTATGCTGTATTCAGCCTGGTTTAACAGAATTGTTTTCGCCTTTAGAAGGAATGATCATTAGCCTCCATGCCTAATTGGAGTGTTTGGCAAAGACCTTTCAGCTCCATTGTTTTCCAACGTATAAAGACAGTACTGTTGTCCATGAAGCAGTGTTGAGAAGCATATCATTGTCCCTTCCTTTCAGCTGTGCTTTCATGAGGTATTGGTATTGGTCTCACTGAATCTTTTCTCCACCCTGTTAAGTCTGCATCCATCAACCACTTGTTGTCCTGTGATACTACTTTCTACTTTGTTATACCTTGTGCTTTAATAAAGAGATAAACTCCAACCCTCTTCTTAAAGATGTATCTCCCTAGACAGTCCATATCATCCCTATTCTAACAAACCTTATGTAGCTTCCAGATCAAAAGCCTCCTGAGTTCACTTTGTTTGAGTGGTAAATGCAAGATGAAAAAGCAGATGCAAAGCAGGTGCAAAGCTTGTAAGCTGTACTAACATCCTAAGTCACTGAAGTTGGGAACCATAAGCTGTGGGTCTGGAGACCATTAGAGACCAAGTTTTAATATTGAGGTGCTTGTGCCCCCTTGTGTTCAAATTCAATCTGTCATGCACTTACACAGAATGCCAACAGTCTCTTTGCACACAACCACCCCCCAAAAACACGCACATATACACACACTCACACACACTTATATAGTAATCTGCAATAACCAATAGGAGCTCTTAATGTGCACTGCAACAACAGAGAAGCCAATATCGTCATTTGAAGCACACAAAGACACAAACACCAGCAACTGTGTGTTTTCGTGAGGATGGAGAAAGGAACTGAGGTGCGCGCGCACGCTTGTGTGTGTGTGTGTGTGTGTGTGTGTGTGTGTGTGTGTGTGTGTGTGTGTGTGTGTGTGTGTGTGTGTGTGTATTTTAATGTGCTTTTAACCTATACTGACCCTGCCAGTCAAACCACTCTCTAGGGGAATCCAGCTTCGTTGCCATGGACACTATCACTAGTGCCATCCTGCCTCCACTTAAATCAAATCACTGCTGTGGCAACAATCACATTAACCCTGTCTGGGCACTGCTGAACCACGAATGGCTCTTTATCTGAATTAAAGGTCAAAGGTCATTCGCTGACAGCTCTATATTCAGCTGTGTGTGTGTGTGTGTGTGTGTGTGTGTGTGTGTGTGTGTGTGTGTGTGTGTGTGTGTGTAAGTAAGTGTTTTCATTTGTAAAGGGGGAAATACTGTAATACAGTATTAAAAAATACAGTACTAAAAAATGTAAATGAAAAAGGCTAACAACATTTGAAGGCAACCATACTACAGGTGGGAGAATAAATATATCCAGAATAAGGTGTAGTATTAGGATATTTTCTGGCATATTTTTTGACACACCAACAGTATCAATATATATTCATTTTCTATTAATTCTTCTATTTTCTAACATTATTCTATGGTTTAATTTATTTGTATTTATCTTTTTCTTTTGGTACATGTATTATCAAATGTACAGGATGGCCCAAGACCTTGTTTCCAGAGGAAACTGGAAAGGGACCCAGAATCACTAAGAAGACCACAGGACTACTATATATAATAAAATCCAAAAAAATCCTGTAATGAAGATATACTCTTCCTTGTGTACACTGCATTAAAAAGTACTAAGTACTAAGTATTTCTTGCCCAACCCATGATAATATACAGCATTGCTTTAAAAATGCTACATATTTTGGAATACATTACTCACAAAAATAGCACAAAAGGCAAACAGAAAATATTTTTTTTAAATACTGTAGAGATGGAATGTTACCATTTGTTCTGATCCTTTGTTCTGAACCAGCGATAGTCCTTTCAAAGGCCTTTGGTAACTTTAGAACTGTAAATGTTCTTAACTGTACACAAGTAAATGGTGAATTAAATTATAATCAATGGTAAATATTACTAGCGCTATCAACCCATCTTTTTTCCTTACCACTTATCTGGGACTGGATTGCAGCAGTAGCTGGCTGAGGTTAGCCCAGACATTCTGGCCACTTTCACTACCTCTCCCTGGAAATCCCAAGATGCTACCTGACCAGCCTATATATATTCTTCCCACCACCTCCAGGGTCTGTCCTGTGGTATCCATCCAGTTGGTTGTCCACTGGGAACAGCCTAGGAGGCATCCTAACATGTTGCAAAAACCACCTCAGCTGGCTTCTTTGAAAGCAGCAGCTATATTTCAAGCTCTTCCCGGATGTCTGAACTCTAAGGGTATGCCCAGTCACCCTGCGGAGTAAACTCATTTCTGCTACTTGTATTCACAATCTTATTCTTTTGGTCACAACCCAGAGCTTATTACCATAGGTGAGGGTTGAAACAAAGATTGATTGGTAAATTGAGAGCCTTGCCCTTTAGCTCAACTCCCATTTCACCGCAACAGTATAGTACAGCAACCTAACTGCCACCACTGCTCCAATCCGTTTATCAATGTCTCACTCCACTTTATCACCACTCGTGAACAAGATCCCAAGATACTTAAGCTCCTCCACTTGAGGTAATAACTCCTTCCCAACCCAGAGAGGGCATAACACCTTTTTCTGGTGGAACACCATGGCCACAGATTTAGAGGTGCTGATCCTCATCCCTATCATTTCACACTTGGCTGCAAACCGTCTCAATGCATGCTGAAGGTCACAGCCTGATGAAGTCAATAGAGCCACATCATCTGCAAAAAGCAATGATGCAGTCCTGAAGCCCCCATACTGGACACTCTCCACCTCCTGACTGCACCTTGAAATCCTGTCCATGAAAATAACAAACAGGATTGGGGACAAGGAGCAGCACTAATGAAATCCAACCCCACTGAGAATGAGTTTGACTTAGTGCCAAGAATACGGAAACAACTCTGACTGTGGTCATACAGGGACCAAATGGATCACAGAAGAACTCCTGGTAAACCTCTCGGGGTGCACGGTCAAAGGCCTTCCCCAGGTACACAAAGCACATGCAAGCTGGTTTGAAAAACTCCAATGACCCTTAAACTATCTGAGCAAGAAATGGTCTGCTGTTCCACAGTCAGGGTGGAACAACATTGCCCCTCCTGAATCCAGGGTTCGACAGTCGGTTGGATTCTCCTTTCCAGCACCCTGGTGTAAAATTTTCCAGGAAGGAAGATTAGTGAGATAATGTCCCAAAAATTGGAGTGCCACTCCAAAAGGTACTACCCCAGACATCCATGATACATTGAAGATGTGTGTCAATCATGACAGCCCAACAATGTCCAGAGCTTTCAGCATTTTGGGACATATCTTATCTCTGGTGCTTTGCCACATTTGTCAAGTTTTCTGACTGCTTTGGTGACCTCTGCCAGGTGATGACACTCCCAGATCCTCCAGCCCTACCCTTTTATGGAGGGTGTGTCTGTTTAGTGTAGATGTTCCTAGTGTTTCTTCCATAATCTAACCACCTCACCAGTTGAGGTCAGACACTCCCCACCCCTTCTTAGAACAGCTTGAATGAGGCCCTGTCTGCCTATGAAGGCTTTGAACAGGGCCCATTCAGACTCTATGTTTCCAACCTCCTGTGAAATCAAGGAGAAGCTCTGCTGGAGGTATGAGTTAAAGACCCTCTGGACAAGCTGCCTCTGCCAGACATTCCCATTTCACCCTCACTACCTGTTGGGATGCCATCTGATCCAACTCACCACCAGGTGGTGATATGCTGCCCCCAGCCACCCCCCTCCAAGTTGTCCCGTCATTGCCAAATGAGAGTCCTGCAGCAAAACTGCAATTGTAGCATACAGAACACTTTTCATTGCACCTAGAAAGGTTGGGTACTCTGAGCTGCCATTTGGTTAAGTTGTTAATGAGGTTGGTTAATGGTATCTTGATCCTAGGTTTCCATCCATTAACTTTAATATCTAACTTTTCCCTAAACCTTAGCTGTAAAGCTGAAGCCAGCTTAAATCTAGGTTGCACCCAGCAAACCAGACTGTTCGAATGTCTTGGACCACTCCTCATTTCTTCATATTTTGGTTCCAAAGAGCTACACTTTGTTTTCATTTCTTGTTGAGGAATATTTCTCCAGGCTTACTGAAGCACAAGATTTTTGTCTCTCTATCGGTCCAGTCCTGAACAGTTTCAGGAGATTGTTTTTGTTTGTTAAGCCACATTGCAATTTACATATGTATCTTTCAAGCTGAACAAAGCCATCTAACATAAGATGTGAAGCAGTGAAACAGGTGCAGATGATTACAGTACTGAAAGTTGAGTGGTTGGAACTTCTTTATCTAAGCATTTAATTTTACACACATTAGGCTTTGCTTTCTCTTAACTATTTAGTTATGAAAGAAAACTGATATAATTCTCCTTTTAGTGGTTTAATATGTATATCAGGGCTTTTTGTGCATTTGAGGACTATACTCACCTGGTTTGTCTGTGGACAGGGCTCTGGGGACAGCTGGAGTGGTTGTCTTGGTAACAGAAGTACTTTTCATTGCAACACTAGTAGGTGTTTTTATTGCTGTATCAGGAACAGTAGAAGATGTGATTGCCATGGAAACAGAGGCCTGTGGCGGTGGTCTGGTCCCTGTAGTCAACACTGGCATGGTTGGTGGTTCAGATGTTATAGAAGCACTAGTTCCAAAGGTTGACATGGGAACAGCTGTGTTCTGTGTTATTGCTGATAGAGTTGTTGGTGGACTAGGCCCATCTGTCATCAAAGCAGATGTTAACTGAGTTGTCATGAGAACACCATCTGATGTGGCCATGCTAACACTAGCATCCATAGTTGTTATGGGAGCAGTTGTCAGCATGATTTCAGTGGAACTCTGCTTTGTTGTCATAGTGATATCAGTTGGAACAGCCGTGGTTTGCACAGTTCTCAAAGCAACAGCAGAATGATCAGTCACAGTGGAAACTGCAGTTGGTGTAGTTGTCATAACGATTGCTGTAGATTGAGTTACTATAGGAACAAGAAGGGTTGTGGTACCAGATTTGGGATAACCTGTAGATGAAAGTGCAGCAGACAGAATAAAAAAATCTGTAAATAATAGTATTAGAATTAAATCAGGCCAAAGCACATTTATTGTTAGTATTAGAATTATCAGCACACTACAGACCTGTACTGAAACCAGGAGATGATGTTACATTTGAACCTGAGGGTAGAGAGAGAGACTGCGATTCTGAGAGAGAGAGAGAGAGAGAGAGAGAGAGAGAGAGAGAGAGAGAGAGAGAGAGAAAGAGATAGGGAGAGCAGACCCCATACAGAGGAATGTTAAAGCATTAAAAATGCAATAGATCTTACAATAAATCAAATATAGAGCAGTGAACTCACCAAATGACATTTCTGGAAGTGACCTATTCCCTTAAGAATAGAGGGGCAAAATGTTTAATGAAAGTTACTATAATAAGTAAATTGGTAAATAAATAAATGAATTAATCCTTTATTGCATGTGATTGTGTGTGTTTACCTTTTTGTGTATCATCTATGATAGTCTGGTTGTACAGGGGAGGAACAGAATCCCACAGTTGTGACAGATCTCTGTCTGAACACAGCCATGCATACACACACACACACACACACACACACACACACACACATACACATAAACATACAGCAGACACAATGAAGGAAAAAGTCAATGAGAAAATGGATAGCATGAAACATCAGTCATTCAGGAAAGCAGTGCTGTTTGTTTGTGTGTGTGCAGGCATTTGTGTGTTATAGCTGACCTGTTTTTCCAGCCATTACACAGATGTAGATGCAGTCTGAGCTGTTCCTCTGGCTCACTGCAGCAACAAGAAAAGTCATTAAAAGTTTAGCAAACTTGCAATCTCATATGCACACACACACACACATACACACACACACACACACACACACACACACACACACACACACACACACACACACACATCAACCATTGGGTAGAGGTTGAAACCAGGTCATTGCAATGTTTGTGCAAAACAAAGAAAGTTTAAAATGCAAACATTTAATTTCAGAGTAAATGGGAAATCAGTCCTTTTGTTTTATGATGTACAGTGCAGTGCAAAAATCTTGAGCTTCCTGTCATTTGAATTTTGCCTGGTAATCACCTACTTGCAAAAAATACTGTTTCATGTGTTTGAGGGTTTTTGTTGGTGTGTCTCTTCTTTGATGAACCTGGGACCTATCCTGGGTGTTTTTACTCCTTTCGGCCTATGAGGCCTTTAATGAAAATACAAATAAAAGGCTCCAGTCCAGACAGGTTTGGAAGAGTAGCTCTCACAATGTATGGATGGCTGTTACATTCAGTCCTTGATAATTAAACACTCAGTCTGGGACACAAATATCAAAACATGGTCAAAGACGGAAAAAAGTGATCCCTCTGTTGTGCTGTTAGTTTCTGCTAACATTTCTGTGTGATTCTAGGACTCAGGATAACTGAGCTAACAGCAATACATGAAACTTTTTTGGTCATTCTAAATGGAGTCATTTTCTTCCGCGTGTCCCAAGCTGGCATCCCAGCTAACACAGGGCGAAGGACATGGGGACACACCCTGGACAGGTCGCCAGCCCATCGCAGGGAGGAGCGTGACGGGGACGGCACCTTACATTTACGGCATTTAGCAGACGCTCTTATCCAGAGCGACTTCCATGTCCTAATTACAGGGACAGTCCCCCTGGAGCAACTCAGGGTTAAGGGTCTTGCTCAGGGACCCAGTGGTGGTAGTGCCAGAGGTGGGATTCAAACCAAATTTTGAGCCAAAGGTCCACTGGTAAGTATCCTACCACTAGACCACCACCCTTACACCTTGCTCAATGGTACCTCAGGGCAACCTATTGGGAAGGGGTTCGAACCCCCGATCCTCCAAACATGCAGCCAATGCCCTAACCACTAAGCCACCGCTGCCCGCATGGACATTTAATGCTTGTAAAATACATAATAAGCATATCATTTACATTTTATTTAGCATTAACTGTGCCGGAGTCCTGGCATTTTAACTATCACTGCTTATAGTCCAGCTGAAATTCCCAGTGAGGAATACAAACTCCCAGGGGAGCCCCTGTCTTTAGCTTCCCTCACAAAATTGGTCCAGCCCATAGTAAATAAAAATTTTATTGGTTAGTTCTTGCTTTCACTTCCTAATTATGTGAATTTAAAATGCACAACTTATACTAAAATCAGTAGTACTGCAGAACTGGAGTTTAAATTCAAACACAATCTTAATTAAATATTCCCATATTCCTCTTCATAAATAAATTGCCCAAAACCAACCAGCCTTGAGGGGCATAAAGAATCAAGTCAATATTAACAAAAATCTTTTCCTGAGATGGGATGTAGGGTAACAACAATTTTGGATGATTGAAAGGATGTTGCAAGTACCTGAGAGAATTGAGCTAGATTTGAACAGCTCTTGCAAATAAGTAGTCGAATTCCCCATTACATCCAACAGAATCGCTGTAAAATCTGAACACACACACACACACACACACACACACAAGCAGGAATAATCTTGCTGGTGAATGATCAGGTGAGTGGATAAATGATGTTAACTTGCTGTCATGCGTTTAATAATGTTCCATACCTGTGAGGTCATTGGTTTGGTTGGTCAGACAGTAGCAGTACCTCATGGGAAATACACTGGTCTCAATGTCCTGAAAATCAGAAACTACACAAACACCCACGCAGTTTCCAACACTTCTTACAACAAAAACATTTTTCACCTCAGAACTATTAATGGTAGTGTGGATAAAAGTTTGTTTTGGTGTGTGTGTGTGTGTGTGTGTGTGTGTGTGTGTGTGTGTGTGTGGTGTGTAGTTACTGTTGTAGACCAGCAGGGTGAGTTTGTGCAGCGCAAGAGAGCTGTGTGACGTCACACTCAGAACTGAGAACAGATGCTGGGAACCTAAGACACACACACACACACAATTCTTTACTTTATCTCTAACCTACATGACCTGGGTGATAGTGGTCCAGTGCTGGGGTACTTGCTTATGGACTAAGAAGTCCCAGGTTTGTATCCCACTTCTGGCACTTCTACTACCACTGGGTCCCTGAGCAAGACCCTTAACCCCTTAAGCCTGAGTTGCTCCATGTCCCTGTCATTAGGACATGGAACTCGCTCTGGATAAGAACGTCTGCTAAATGCCATAAATGTAAATTACCTTGAGCATGTTTTTATTGGCCCAGGACCTTATAAATGTGATCCATACTGGTGATGCTGTTTGTGTGTGTGTGTCTGTGATGGTGTGTTCCCAAGTTAGTGTGTATGTATGTGTATTAGGTTACGGTCAGTCTTTTCTAATTATATAATCAGTGCAGTACAACAGTATTCAACTACCTTAAAAATGAGGTTTTCCCGGATTAGAAAAACAACAACAAAAAAAGTACTAAAAAAGTGATAATGCCAATACTTTCGAAAATATTTTGTGATAGAAATTGCATTTGTTTGCTTAAGACTTTAAACCTTGTGCTGTGACTCTAAACTCAAAATTATTGCACAGTTATTGCCCTAAAGCTGAGAAAGCATCAGAGTGATCCATCTAAAGTGTTGAACGGGAGGCTGCAAGTTCAAATGCTGCCTGCAGCACTACCACCAGCAGGTTTCTGAGCACTTAACCCTAGGATAGTGTCCCTCTAATTAGGAAGTGGAAGTGCTCTGGATAAGAGCGCCAGCTAAATGCCATCATTGTAAAGGGACCAAAATGAGAAAAACATGGAACATTTTTGGCAACGGTCTAAATGGTAAAGGTGGAAAAATTCCTGAACAAAAACAACCTTCAACTTAATTTTTTTAAACAGTAAAAAAAGTTGGCATTTATAATCCAACTTTTTGGCCAAGGGAGTTGGCCACAGGATCGGAAGATTGTGTGTTCAAACCCCTTACCAGTAGGTTGCCCTGAGGTACCCTTGAGCAAGGTACCGTCCCCATCACTGCTCCCCGGGTGTTTTCATAGCTGCCCCCCCGCTGCATGGTATGTGTTTGTACATGGGTTAAATGCAGAGATCCAATTTTGTTGTGGTGGGCTGTGCAGTGTGTACTCACAATGACAAGAAAAGTCACTTTCACTTTTCACTTTCACTTTCAATGAATGCCGCCCTGCTCTGACTCCTTGGGGCTCAAATAGCCAGCCCCAAATGAAGCACACTTGTTCCCTGATGAGCCCAGGTGTGCTCAGTCAGAAAAGAGACAGCTGACATTTGGAGTAAGATTTTCCGAACTGACAAGTTTAAAATGTAACTTGATATTAGTATTTGTAATTTAAGATTATTTGATGAGATGCAGAAAATGCTATTATCTTCTAAAACACTGGAGCATTGGAGGTATTTAAAAAAAAACTTATTGATAAATATCTTGCAGCTCGCTATGAGGACAGTTTAGTCATTGTAAAGTTGGAAAACATACAATACAAATGTATTGCAGATTGGTCAAAAGCTGGTTAAACCTGCTACATATATTAACTTAAAATAGACATAAGTAAACACAGCAGCACACTGGAAACATACTAATTTATTATATGTTTACGTGGCATATTCTAAATCTTAAAGCTATAGCCCAAAATATACATTTTCCAAGAACAGAACAAGCAAAACAATTGAGAAATTTAACAGGCTAGTCCTTGCCTCATAAAATCTCCCTAAAATGAGTACAACAGCCTAAACAAAAAAACAAAGTTTCTTGTGAATAGAAATAGAAATAGACTGATTGTATTTAATGTGTGATGCTCCAAGTTCACAGATAGGAAACTGTTTAATGGCCAGACATAATAAAACAGAAAAAATATCTTATATTTGATGTTGCATTACATCATTATTCTTATTCTTACTTAAATGGCTGTTTTGACATGAAATTATATAATCAGAACAGTGGTTTCTGACTTTTGCACTGTATGGTGGTACCTTGGTCTGTATGTCTGTGTGTGTGTGTGTGTGTGTGTGTGTGTGTGTGTGTGTGTGTGTGTGTGTGTGTGTGTGTGTGTTTGTGTTTGTGCACATTAAGTACCTGTGTGTGTAGCATTAATAAGTGTGTTTACTAAGGGAGTGAGGTCTATGGAAGCAGGGTCGATGTATTCCACTGGAATCTCTGAAAGAAAGAAAAAAACAAACATCATAAATTTTAATAACAAAATACAGCACAATTCAAAAGTTTGGACACACCAAGTCATAGTAAGGATGTCATAATTTTACATAACAGAATTATCTAATAAAAGTATTCCTTTATGAAATCTATGATCTAAAATGCGATTTAGGAAATAAAATAGGAAAGGCCTGCCTTTTTATGTGTGTTTATGTTGCAACATTTGAGGCATTTAAACATAATTAATTTGTGTGAATAGTCTGTTCAAAAACCTATGCCTACTTATACAGGTTTTACACATAGACCATTATTCCCTAATCACTTTCTGACAATGTGCATAAATTCTAACTGCAGATAATACATATGCAGAAACCCCTTGTGGCAGAAAGTGTAAGTGCAAGTTAACCAACTAAGAGACCCTAAATGACCCATTAAATTTCAAAGTTCAGCTTGAAAATGTTTACTTAACGTGGTAACAAGCAGTTAAATAAAAATGTAATTCAATGCAAAATAAAATATAACCTGACACAAACAATGTTTTTCATGAAGTTAAAATTTAAAAAACACTTAAATGATTACTGCTTGTTATAGTCTGCAAAGGCTGATTTTGGCTACTAGTTAAGGTCAAGTAAAGTATATATAGGGAAAATTACATTTTGAAGCATTTGAAGCAGCATTTAAGTTTCCATAAACAAAACAATAATTAACATCACACAAGACAAGAACTAAATTCTGAACAATGCAATGTTCATCTTTGGATGATTTGCAGTTGCATATTGGCTGTTCTGCACAGACTGAGAACACAAAAAATCTACATATACTTTAATAAATTAGATCTTACATCTAACAGATCTTATAGATCTTAATCTGATAAATGACTTTAATCTCATACTCCGTTTATGTGATCAATGATCTGGCAACTGCTGAAATCCGATTATGATTATGCTATTAGTTTCTATATATAGACACTCAGCCATGAATATTAATGCCATATAGTCCCAATTTTTCTGAAATTTTATTTGGGCTCTTGAACTGACATCCCATTTTGACAGCATATTAACCAAACAAATTGCTTGCTTTGTTCATGTAATTGAATTAATTTAAAACAAAATATTAATGGAATGACTCAATGATTCAAACTCTGGTTGGTGCTTTCTCTGGTAATTTCTTGTTCCTTTGAAGAGGGATGCCAAAGAGGAGGTTTATGGATATGGTGAGAGAGGACGTGCAGGTGTTTGGGGTGAAAAAGAAAGATGCAAAGCACAGGAAGAAATGGTAACAAATGAAAAAATAGAAGGTGACCTGTTGATGCTAAAATGCCTCGTTTTTCTCTTCCCTCTAACTGGCTGTGCCTTAGTACTGTAAAATACAAAAAATAATCAGAAAGGTTTTCTGATGAGTGGCTAATTTTTGCCCTCTGTAAAGTAAAACTATATATAAATTATGCCAAATAGTAGTTAAAGACAGAATCAGGACTGAAGATGCATTGCTCATTCACTTTTTCATGTAAATCTCAATAATAAAGGACAAGCAGCGTTCAATTGCATACAGCATAGGAACCTCATAAAAGTATAGAAAGCTTTATTGTAATACTGATCACTTTTAAATATCATCATAATATTTTAAGTAAAGAAAAACTCAACTCATGCATAGATTAACTGTTGATAAAATAATTCCTTACCTGTTATAAAAATGGGCAATAGGGTTGCTATGGCAACGCTGATTCTCACATTGAACCACTGATTAAGTTTTAACTTAGCCATCACTGTAAAAACAACAAAGTGGTTAGAAATAGAGAGAACAGATGTTTCACTGCTGCCCAAACAAAATTCATTATTTCTTAAATGGTTCTTTCACAGGAAATAGCAAAACCGTTTTTAACTTTTAAAGGTAATTTTGAGTTAGAACATCTGCATGTCTATTAACTGTTAAAATTTTTCACAATGTAAAGCACCAGGGTAGGTGTTCATATAAAGAGCTTCCTCTTAAGATTTTAGACATCTACAGAAAATAAACCAATCAGATTATATATCTAGAATGCGAGGACTAAGCCTTTTCAGCACTAAAAGCCAATTACTACGAGTTTATCTCTGATATTGACCAATTACAGCATGCGTATCTCTCATACAAAACAATTACAACTGTCTTATCTATCCAAATAATTATGTCATTTTGTAGCAATGACCTCAATACACATTCTTCCAGAGATAATCATGTACAAAAACAACAAAAAGTCAAAATGAAGGCTATAGAGGGAGAAGGCTGTGATGATAAAAATTCACTGCTTCTACAGATTCTGCACCTGGTGAGTTATGTGTAATTATACTGCCTGAAACTAATCTCGTCTTGCACAGAAAATGAGACAAAAAAGTATAAAATTACAGACAACATGGTCCAATCAACATGGTCCAGCCCAACCATACAATGACCATTCAACATTTCAGATCTACATCAATAAAAAGAAATCGATGAGTGGTATAGTGTGATACGTGTATCTCTTCTGACTATCTGCAAAGCATTATTATCAGTAACGAATCAGTTCATGAACATCAGTCATGAAATGCTTCTTGGAAAATGTTGTCCCACTGTTGCTATAGTTTATAGTTTCAAATACTGGAACATTCATTTAACTCTTAACAACAACTACAAATATTGTTGTCAGCAAGAACTTTCCTTATTTTGTACTTTATTCCCAAGTCCTTTATTCCCATTATTCTGACCTGTTTTGCTTGACGCATTGCGTTAAGGATGCCAAGAGCAATGAATTAATGGATGTAATGGAATAAATTCAAATAAATCTTTATTATTTCATGTAACAGAATTACTTCATGGCTTAATGAATTATGTCCTGGGACATCCGTGGATCATCCGTTTCCATTTTTTTTCCAGCTCCATCTTCAACATCCTCCTCCCAATATAATCCTCATCTCTCCTCTGGACATACCCATACCAATGAAACTTTGCTTCTCTCGCTTTGTTTCCAAAACATCCAACCGGAGCTGTCCCTCTAATATACTCATTTCTAATCCTGTCCATCCGCGTCACACCCAATGAAAATCTCAGCATCGTTACCTATGACACCTCCAGCTCTGCCTCCTGTCTTTTCATCAGTGCCACTGTCTCCAACCCTTACAACATAGCTGGTCTCACGTACTCCACATTTGTCACCTCTACTTCTTGCATCCTAACCACTCCACTTTCCTCCCTTTCATTCACACTCATCTATTCTGTCTTTGTTCTACTCACTTTCATTCCTCTCCTCTGTAAAGCATATCTTTCCAGGTTCTCCTCAAGCTTCTCCTCTCCTTGATCCTTGATGTAATCCAACCTCTATCTTAAATGCATCCATCACTCCTACTGCAGATCTCACCACTGTCACACTGCCCTCATACATGTCCTGAACTACTCTCACATACTTCTCTGTAACAGCTGACTTCCTCTTACAAAACCACAACTCCGCTCTAGGCACCCTGTCATATGCTTCTCCAAATCCACAAAGGTACAAAGCAACTCCTTCTGACCTTCTCTGTACTTCTCCATCAACACCACAGAGCAGCCATTGCATCTGTAGTGCTCTTTCTATGAATTAAACCATACTGCTGTTCACTAATCATCACACCTTTTCTTAACCTTGCTTCTACTATTCTTTCCCATAACTTCATGCAGTGGCTGATCTCCTTACTGTCCAACCTCTCATACAATTCACCAAACATGTTATCTTTATCCTCCACTTTATCTTTAATAATAATAATAATAAAAATGATAATAATAATAATAACAACAACAACAACAACAAGAACAAAAATTTAAAAATGTGAAATGTTTCCAAAAGTTAATGAAAACCCTTGAAACATAAACTGTTGAATTTATTGGGCCCTTCTTAATACAACTGTATGTTTATTATATTCAAATCTTAAAAAAATACAAACATAACATTTTAACAAAATTTTATATGAGAGAATAGTCGAATAATTGACTGTTACTATTTTAGCTACCATTTTTATTATAAAATGTACCCACCTTCTTTTATGGTTATTTATTGTAGAGGGAAGCACTGTTATTCTGTTTCATTGCTTAATTTTTTCTCAGAATTAATATAGTATGAAAAAGATAATGTTTTATTTGTTTCTTTTAAAAGTTTAATTTAAGATGAAAGAAATTTTGCATAGTTTGATGGAATCTTGAGACTTTTTGAATTGCCACAGTTAATGATGTCATAACAGCTTGCAGCTGATTGGTTGTGCTTATTCAAAGTCACTTATACTACCAAGTGCTCTCCCTTTCTGCCTTTTACTGGTTTTTCAACCTCTACACTTCTCTTCTTTGTACTTAAACTACATTACTTCTTCTTTCTTTCCTCTTCATTCCTGCTTTTCATATTTAACTTCTTTAGACTTCTTCATTGTATCACTCTTGCTCATCATTTCAAATTTAAGCATTCATGTAGGTCTGCTTTCTTTCCTCCACACGTTCATATTTCAGCTCTTTTTTAATTTTTTGTTTGTCTTAATTCTTTTTTTTCATACTTCAGCCCTTCTTTATAGCTTTCACTTTTTTCATTTGTAAGCATTTATTTCTAATTTATTTAACATTAATATTAAACTCTTCTTTGTTTCTTCCGCCTCATTTCATTGTTTATATTTAAGCAATCCTCAATTTTTTTTCTTTCTTACCTCTTCCTTTCTCTTTCATACTTCAGCTCTTTCTCTTTTCTTTCAGCTTTACCTTTACCTTTTAATAACATATCTCTATTTCTGCACTTCTTTTTCTCTCTATTGTACCTCTTTTTCAGGGTGCTTAGATGAGTTTTTGAACTTTTGAGTATTTCACATAATATTAATCTGCTAATCTGATTTTTTGAAAATGTTATTTTATATAATGACTTTTTTTTAACCTGGCAAGCACTGCTTTTATTTCCTACATATTTGTTTAATTATAAATGTATGAATTCCACCTACACCAAGCTTCTAAAAAACCACAGCTGTGACACAGAGGCTGACGCTTTTGCTTTGAAACTGTAAAAAAACTATCAGTTACATAGGAAACTTAAAAGTTGAAGTTATCTAAATGGCAGTAAATCAGTTAAAAGCATTTAGGGTCAGGTAAAGGGTCAGTGAAAAAGAATAAAAGGCCTGAATAACTTACCTGCAAGAGAAAGACGCAGACACTCAGATAGGCAGAGAGCACTCTGCTTACTGTCCACTGTCTCCTTCGGCCTCTCTGTCTCACACACACACACACACACACACACACACACACACACACACACACACACACTCAGGGCCAATATAGTCCCCAGAGAGTGTAACAAGCTATAATAGCCCTCTGGTGTGTCACCTGAGATAAACTGGCACAGAAAATGAACCAGCTCTCACACTGCGCACACACACTCCAATAGAGTCACAGATTCGTCCTCAGACACACACACACAAACACACAAATGTCAGTTCTGGCAATAATGGCCAATTCACCTGTATTTTTGGCTGATACCATTACTTTTACATTGCACTCTTAAAAATAAAGACATTTTTCTAAAGTATAAAGTAGTTTAAGTACCTTTTAAAGTATAAGGCAGTATGAGGGTCTTGAACATGGCTGAGAGTAACTGGACTGACTGTAAAACATGAAAACACTGCTTATTATTTTTCTTGCCCTTTGACGCATGATGACGCGGTCAGAAATTAGTTTTTTTCAAACTGAGTTATTCATTCCATTAAATACTAAGGCATAATCCATTTTTCCTTTTTTGTCAGAATTTTAAGGGTCTAAATATATTTTGTACTTTTAAACTTACTTCAGGCATTTGTGGTTCTATGACCCAAAATATATATATAATTAATTCATTTACATTGTACATCATTTCCCAATCTTTCTTATACCTTTAGAATTGAACAATTGTTTTGTTATCGTATCTTTAAGAATAAAATATGCACATGACCTATGATCTTATTTGCTGTCATGAAGACTGCCCCACTCAAAAACAAATCTAAGATCCGATTCTTTTTCCAGGGGTCACTAGTTCTGGACAGGGAGGGATGACGTTTGTTAATGCTTGGTGATTAAACATTCTATATAGATAAGTCAAGTTTGAGCAGAGATGTGACCTGAAGCAGATTTCTGTCAGTATATATTGTTGATGCTCAGAGTTTCCATAAGAGTATCCGAAAATAAAAAGTGACAATCTTCATTATCAAAATCAAAATTGAAAATACTTTTTCTATTTGTACTTGCTCACCTTTCTTGCACAGACTGATCTGTCTCGTGTGTTCTGCCAGGGCAACTTTACTACTGCTCTGGATTGCAAACTCCTGGGAAAATCCATCACCATGGAGACCAAAAAAAAAAAATCTCATGGTAGCTCCGCTCACTTTTAGCGCTCTGAGAGTTTAACACATCATATTACCAACCACTGACAATGAGTTGTTATGGGGTGCCTTGGTAAGGTGTTCAAATAAAAATGACCATTTCTAGATATTGACTACTCACAACTCATATAGTGCATTACAATATTTATAACATTTGTCTATCTTTTCTATCTATATGTCTATCTAGAACAATATTAAAATTCAATAAAAGACTAAAGAGAAGTCCTGACTAGGATGTACAAACTGAAATGAGGAAAAAAATGTGTAATAAGCTGAAATAAAAGAATATACTATTATGAAAAATATGTCAATATATCATTTATTTATGTTTTCATATGTCAAATGTAAAAATCAACATCGGAAAGCTCTAGACAAAAAATAAAATAAAAAATGAATTGAATTATTATTTTATATATAATAATGATCAGACATTGCTGTTGGTTCTGAAGAGTTCACAAAAGCTGCAAATACCCCATGATAATGGTGAATTGCACATCATTGAAGAAAACACATACTGGGAAAACAATACTGGGAAATATTAGACAAGAATTTAATCTCTTTAGTCAAGGAAGGGGAGGAAAATGGACATTTCAGCAAGACAAAGACTCCATACATAAAGCATAAAAAAAAGCATTAAAAAAAACTTTATGCCACAGCACTACACAACTTTGAAACAATAAAGCAAAACAAAAGAAAACAAAAAAAATGTTAGTTATTTTCGATGTGTAAACACTTTTTCCATTTTGTTACTAAATCTGATTATGATTGAATTGGATATATGCACTGGAAGTGGATCAAATAACCAAAACCAAAGCCTCTCACCATATGCATTTTGACTTTTAAACAATTTAATTTAAGTGACATTCAGGACCTGGAGTGGAGGAAATGTACACAAGACAAAACATCAATTTTGCAACAAAAGAGATACAAAGCAGTGATTTTGGAACAAAAGACATTCATTTGTTCCACTGAGAAAATTCTTTTATAGCCGGGGTTTCTTTTTTGGCTGTGGCGCCATCTGCCAAACAATGACACAACATCATTTACATTTACATTTACGGCATTTAGCAGACGCTCTTATCCAGAGTGACTTCCATGTCCTAATTACAGGGACAGTCCCCCCCAGAGCAACTCAGGGTTAAGGGTCTTGCTCAGGGACCCAGTGGTGGTAGTGCTAGAGGTGGGATTCGAACCGGGGACCTCTGGATCCAGAGGTCCGTAGCCAAGTACCCTACCACTAGACCAATCCTGTATTTACTAGACAAATAAAGCTTCTGATTCAGGTTATTATACAGCTTTTTCATCCAGACCTCAGTATCATTGAACATTTAGGCTTAAACAGTAAAGTTCTTGAGAGTCCTGAAAGAAGCACTCTTTAAGAAAACCATTTGGACCAATAAGATCATTTAATATATCTTTATTAATAACTGGTGCATTTTAACATAAAAAAGTAACATTTGCATATTATCCCAGTAAATCAAACTATTAAAATTGGTCTAAACAAGAAAACCAGGATATAAATAAAAAGTTGATTATTCAAAAAAACTGAAATGGATATATATATATATATATATATATATATAATATATATATATATATATATATATATATATATATATATATATATATATATATATATAATGATACAGAGCTCAGAAGGCCACTAGTGGGAAATTATCTAGTCTGAAATGAGTACAACGAACTGAAATGGGATGAGATGAGCCTATTAAAGCAAACATATGACTAGTTGGTTTCCTAGAGAATGACCGGCTAGTTTAATCACAAACTGAACATGTAAGTAAAAGGAAGCTGTACTTTTAAATAGCAAGGCACAAATAATGAATAGCAGTCATTAGTCAGTGATGGCAAGTTGTTTGTGAGTTTTACAGTACAAGTGTGGTCAGTCTATGCATCTTAATATCATGCCTACACATTATACACACTGACCTACACAGTCCTACAACGACCTGTTCTCATGCCAAAAAGTGCTGCAATTAAAAAAAAGAAGAAAAAAAAAACGGGGCTGGGGAGGGGGATCAGAAGTCACAGTCAATAAACTTTGAACATCACAGGGCATAAATGCATCATTATGGCTTTTGTTTTGCCTCAGTGGCTGACTGGAAACGGGAGATTAAACGGAATGATAAATGAGAGGGAAATTGCTGTTTCTGAAAGCATTTTGTAAATGTGATTTATATCTTTTATGGTCAATGTAAATCTGTATAACAAGACTACTCATGAAACAGTGCACTTGTCTTTATCCTTAGGAACAGGGGAAGGGCACTAAGGGGCAGGGTCCTGTCGAGTTTTATGCTTTCTCTTGAAAAATTCCAAATTCACCCAGTTAACTGCTGAATTTTGTTGGGCAAGAAAATCACCAGAAGATCCAAACTTCCAGGACAGGTGTTTCCTAAACTTGTTGAGGCTGTTGAGAAACCTGCAAACGGTGTGCCCAAAACATGTGCACAGCAACAGAAACAGAAATATCATTATTGTCCTAATTTTCTGACTAGTTCTTATTTTTCTACCTTTACATTGTGTGACCGTTACACGATGAATTGACCAGTAGCAATAAGTAAGATTAATCATTTGTAATGCATTATACTTTCACTATAGCTTGGCCTAATGTTTTAATAGCTATATGCTGGTTAGTTCAGTCAGCTTAGTGCAGTGATAACAAGTTTTAGTCTAAGACTATTGTGTGATTTTATCTGTTCACAGCTGACTCTACATCTTAAGAACCTAAACTATGCAGTTAAATGGCTTTTCATGGCTGGACTTAACACAACTGGGTTTATGTCCAGGCCTTTATTCCTGTTCCAGGTAATACACACCCATTAGGACTGTCTGGAATGCCATAGATCTTTACTAACCTTTAAAAATCCACATAATCTTCTTAAGTTCCATATCTGGCTGATAAGTGGCCTGCATGTTCTCCAATTGTGTGGTTTATTTCCCAGCAAATGCTGGCAATCGGGACAAGCTTTTCAAAGCCCCGGCACACACTGTTGCACTGAACAGATTGCACTGAAGTTTTGTCCCACTGTCATGCTAACAGCAAATCCTGAAAAGTTTGAATCAGATACCATGACTTTGTCTGGTCATTTAGCAAAACTATCCTGCCTTTCTTAGTCTGGGCTTTTCTAAAGCTTGTCTAGCCTCACAACAGTTGCCTAAAATATTATTGTTCCAACTTAAGATGTAGGATGGCATTTGTTTTGCAATATGGATAGCATATTTCTCAGCATACTTAACCTGTTATCAATGTAAAGTGCCTTGGGGCAACTTTGTTGTAAAAGGCGCTATACAAGAATAAATTGAATTGAATTGAATTGAATATTTGCTCTTAACATACTGAAATCTAAACAAGTCATTAAAAAGAGACTAAACAATTTTATTCTAGGGCCGGGACCACTTTTCTTGAGACTATGCGGAATTATTTTCTTTATCTTTTGGTTGGGTGAGCAAACTAATCTGCTATAACAACTCCACTATTGGTTTAACTTCATTTACACATGCAGCACTGAGTTAAACTGGAACAAGTGACTCACAGTGGTGAGCAAAGAAAATGCCATCATGAGACAGAGGTCGTCGTGCTTATGCTTATTGTATGTTGATGACTTTTCACACAAGTTTTTCAGAAACAACTCTCACACCTCCACTTAAAATTGAAGAAGTAACAGGTGGATTTAGTAGAAATGTTGACTACGTTAACATTTTTCTTTCATCCTCTTTTAAGAAGCTGTTGAGAAAGCTAAACAAGCTCCATGAGGAGATTCACTGACTCACAGGCTTTCAGCAGCACAGCACAGAATAAACAAACCTGGAGCAACCAAGAGCCTTGCCATTAAATAGGTTTTCAAAATATGCCTGGAAAAATTACACTTGATGTAAAATGACCTTTAGCTTTGTCACCTTCTCTGGTGTACATAGAAGCGAAGTTCTAGAATTATAGAATCATATAAAATGAGCACTGTTACTCTTTTTCGTTTGGCAGGACATCTTACATTTTGACATAATGAGTGATTTTATCATTTCCCCATGTAATTTTCAAAACCTTTGAAAGGGAAATTTCAAAAGTGCATGAGCAATCACAGGGAGAATACCACAAAGCCCTAGGAAAGCAATATGAAAGTGACTATTTGTCATTGTACAGCACAGCACAACAAAATTGGATCTCTGCATTTAACCCATGCAGCAGGGGCACGCTATGAAAGCGCCTGGGGAGCAGTGACAGGGACGGTACCTTGCTCAAGGGTACCTCAGGGTAACCTACTGGTAAGGGGTTTTAACCCACAATCTTCCGATTCTGTGGTCAACTCCCTAACCACTAGGCCACCGCTGCCCAATATGCAAGTTATTTAGGTAGAAAGAAAATGAAGGCCCACATACAGTCAAATGGTCTTCACACACCACGTGTGACTTATTCAGACATCACTTAATTCATTTGAACAAGTGTAAAAATGGGGGTGTTCCTCATACCAAACTCATCTCCTGCATGAGGTCCTGAAACTCCCTTTTTCAAAAATGAAGTTACCCATGTAATGCCATACATTTATAAGAAGCAAATTATTTAAACAAGTAATTAAAAAGAGACTAAACGACTTTATTCTAGGGCTGGGATCACTTTTCTTAATTGTGACTAAGCAAAATTAAATACAATTTTTTTTTGTGTGTGTGAGCAAACTAATCTGCTATAAAAACTCCACTATTGGTTTAGATTTTCAGACTTGAAGAAATTCTGCCTTTTTTTACCCAGGAAAAACAATATTTGCTTTAAGGTTTAGTTAGTTATTCTCAAGTGTAATGTTTTAAAATTATCTGCTTTAAAATGTTTCTTAGGAAGACCTCTATATGTACACACCAATCTACAGTCTATTCTTCACAGCAAATTGTTTAATTAGGGAGTATTATTATGCTGTAAACCTGCCTAGTACAGCCACATTCTGTCTCTACAACCTCTGCGCAGGACTGCAGTGACTTTGTGAAGCTTATGGATGGTAACCATGGAGATGACAATTCCATGGCCTTCTAACAGAAGCAACATTCTTTGAGCTGGCAGTTTAGAAGCTGTGAGAGCCTATCATGTTAGAGAAGCAGAGCAAATCTCCAAGGTGATTGGCTGGGCCGAAGCCATGTGGGATGTCACAGAACAGCTCCTGATTGGACAGAACGGCAATGGCGGCCTGGTTGATTTGGTCCCATTGGTCTCGTCTATTGTGTACATCACCACTGTCCACACTCCTGTCAACATGCGAGTGTACTCAGTGATGTCCTAGGAAGTGCACTTAGTAGTGATCAAGCTAAGAATTTGGACATGCTCTCTGTATCATTCAGAAACTCTCTACTCATTAGAGCTAAAAACCAAAAGCTGGAGAAGCAGAGAAAACAACCACACTGATAATAAAGCTGTCATGAATTATAGGTAAACAAACACAGCATGAAAATTTTAAACAGCCAATTCAATTACTACAAAAAAAGCTCTAAATTGCAATGAAATATGGTCCAGAATGTTAAATAAAAGCAAAAATATAATCCAGAACACAAAAATAAGTGCAAAGCTGAAGGGACATCATCACCAGTAGCTGCTCTATAGGTGAATATCATGCAGTCCATGCATATGAAAAAAGCTAGATGGTTATAAATATAAAAATAAGTGTACAAAAATGGCATAGCATTTTGTTTCGCTTTTTTAACCCCTCCTAATTCCCCCCTACAGTCTTTTTTTTTTTGGTCTGCCCCTGTGCAGTGTCTACCACTAAAGACGAAAAAGATAAAACGCATGCATTCCATGCAGTGCTCCTTGCTTTGCAGCGGTAAAGCATGATGTTGATATATATTTATATATATTTTCCGAAGAATATTATGTGTGTGTGTGTGTGTGTGTGTGTGTGTGTGTGTGTGTGTGTGCATATCTGTGTTTGTGGGTGCTTTACAGGGACTGCAGTTTATTGTAAAGAGTATGTTGTTTGCTTTTTGTGTCGGTTTGAGTGTGAGAGTGTGTTTTTCATGGTGGGGTGGTCCATGCTCCCTCTGTGGCAAATCCCTCTCCAGTGGAGGAAAGTGGAACGGGTCCGCTAGGCGTGAAAGGGTCAGTGTCTGTATCGGTCTCCCCCTCAGCCAGGTAGCGGCGCTCGCGGCCCCAGCTGGACCCAGGCATGACCCCTGAGCCCTTGCCAGTTACCTCCTCTCTCTCAGCAGAGATGCTGAAGCCGCTGGGTGAGCGCTCCAGTTCCTCGTGCGTGACAGACAGCAATGATAGTGGAGTGCCTGCCCCCTGGCCCATGGCAACATGTTCTGATAGGTCCAGTTGGTCAGAAGGGGAGTGGTTAGGCAGTGGACTGATAGGTAGGACAGTGGGTCTGGCCGGGTTCGAGTGAGATTGTGTGATTGACATTGTGTGTGAGTGTGTATAATAAGGTGTGTAGTGCAGAGGTGGAGCGTAACTGCAGTACACTCGGTCCCCAGTGACGCTGACAGTAACTGAAGGATCGTGGTGCTCCATGGTAATGTGGGTTGGGCCCGTGAGGTCATGCTGCATGTGCATGTCCACCAGGAAGTCCAGTTTCTTCTCCATGTCCGTTACCTTGTTTAAAAGCAGCACATCACAAAAATAGCAATTAACTTACTGGGCAAAATAGTGTCCAAATTGGTGTATTAGTTTGCGCAGGCTCAGAGATATTTCAGACATTTCAGATGCTAATATATAAATATAGTTTATCACACTGCTAAGTATTATTTTTGTGTAGCGTTTGCCTGGAGTGTGAATTTCTAAGTAGATTTTATGTAAAAGCTTATTTATTGAAAATTCTGTATGATGTTGGAATTATTAGATTACATCTGAATTCCAATCAGAGCAGCTGAGCAATGTCAGGAAAAACCAATAAGAATTCATCATGCCAAAATTTAACAGTAGGCTGATAACAAGGCACAGTAACAGTAAAAGGGTCTGGAGTTTGCGCCTGTAACGCTCTGGTAAAGTTTCCATGCCAGTTTGTGTTTATATGGCTTTTTTTTGCAAATATCATGACATTTTATGTGCCATGTAAAATATCTCAACTTTAGTTAAGATTACTTTAATTACATTGCATAATATTTTTTATTGAATCTTAGATTTCTGGTATCATAGAATTGAACTAAATGCAGAACTGTATTACTAAATGTTTCTGTCGAGTGATTAAAATAATGACATCTCGCATTTTTTTCTTTTTTTGTGTTCGTTTTTGCCTTTTTTCCTCAGACAGAATTTTTGTGTTATTTCTATGTGACCAATCACAGTTCAATTAAATGTTGAAAAAAATTTAATATATACAGTACTGTGCAAAAGTTTTAGGCAGGTGTGAAAAAATGCTGGAAACAAAGAATACTTTCAGAAATATAAATAATGATTGTTTATTTTTATCAATGTACAAAATGCAAAGTGAGCGAACAAAAGAAAAATCTAAATCAAATCAATATTTGGTGTTACTACCATTTGCCTTCAAACCAGCATCAGTTCTTTTAGGTACACTTGCACAAAGTCAGGGATTTTGTAGGATTATAGTCGGTGTATGATCAACCAATTTTACCATACAGGTGCTGATGATCATCAATGTCACACGTAGGTTGAAACAAAGTTATGTTTGGAACAACCTACCAGCCGAGTTCCTTCAAAAACTGTGTGCAAGTGTACCTAGAAGAATTGATGCTGTTTTGAAGGCAAAGGGTGGTCACACCAAATATTGATTTGATTTAGATTTCTCTTTTGTTCATTCACTGTATTTTGTTGATTGATGAAAATTAATGATTAACACTTCCATTTCTGAAAGCATTCTTTGTTTACAGCATTTTTTCACACCTGCCTAAAACTTTTGCAGTACTGTAAACAAATGATAATATATATAATAATAATTGCATTTTTCAGTAGCACTCAGTAGAACTTTAAACACTACAGGTAGCCTTAACTTTCAGGCTGTAATATGACACATTCAGTGTTGGCTGCTATACAAAAAACAGTATGCCAAAAACTTGAATCCAATGCCTATTATGCAGTCAGTATTATAATTACAATATTTAGGGGTTAACATTTGGATAGAAACTAAAACAGTAAGTCATAAATCATCTATTCACAAAAACAAAAAGCTAAAACACAAAGCAATAGATCGGGTGTAAGAAGCAATGCACACAGCAGGCTGAAAGGAACATGAAATAGAAGTTGTAAGTACCTGTCTCTCCACACGCACAAATCTACTCATCATGCTTTGATCCTCGGCATCCGGAAGGCCTGTTTTATATGCCTCCTGCCTGAGAGAGAGACGGAGAGAGATTGAGAGAGATGAAGAATTGGAAAAAAGAAGTAGTACAAAAATAATAAGAAGAAATAGGAGAAGAAGAAAGTGGAAAGAAGAAGAGACAATGAGAGAAAGAGGCAGAATCAAGGTAAAAGTGAAGGGCAGAGAGAGAGAGAGAGAGAGAGAGAGAGAGAGAGAAAGAGAGAGAGAGAGAGAGAGAGAGAGAGGAGTGAGAGAGAGAGAGAGAGAGAGAGTGAGAGAGAGAGAGAGAGGAGAGAGAGAGACAGAGGACTCTAAAACCTCTAAATAGCAGCAAGCCTGAGAGAACAGGAGGAGCATCAGGGTTAATGTAGCATGACAGCCATTTCAGGATTACAATCGCAATCTAAAGCTGTCTTAGGATGATGCTTTTACTTAATTTAAACTCGCATCAAGACTTAAGATTCACAATTATGATTAATTTTGTATTCTAATTAGATTTAGTTTAGGTTTATCAAGCATGTAATGATTGTAGGATTATGGTAATGGCTTAATTATGGTAATGCTTTGGCTAGATTTAGACTTATTTCACTGCTATAGAACAGCATGAAAACTAAGAATGCCTGAGATGTTTGGATTATTTCTGATTTTGGTTTCAGAAATATTCTGCACACACAAATAAATGAGTAACTGGCCTTTTGATAAAGCCTAAAGATAGGATGTTATTTTCCAGTGTTAGAATAAATGTTACTGTGATACATTCTGGAACATCACCGTATGCTATTCATACTTTTTAGTTATGTGATTATCACAGAGTCCTGGAAGTTAAAAAAAACAGAACTGCATCACAGATAAGTAAATTGTTCCAATTTGTAGATCACCTATCGACTGAAGAAAAACAAAGATTTAAGAATAAACTGTACGTTTTGGGCACTTCAGTCCATATAGAAAGCAATTCCTGTGTGCATTTTCAGTTTCAGGGTGAATAATGCTCTTTTCCTCTTTTCCAGCAGCTCCATCCTTAACATTCTTCTCCCAGCATAATTCACATCTTCCTCTGCTATCCAAACTATTGCAAACTTGCTTTAACTTTCTCTCCAAAATTTCTAAGCTGAGCTGTCCCTCTAATATATTAATTTCTAATCTTAGTATCTTTGACTCAAGCCACCTTCATCACTGCCACCATCTTTGTAAGAGACAAACTATTTTTTATCTCTTACAAACTATATAACTATAGTTATTTATTGTCACAAGTGACAATTAAGGTTAATTACTAACTAGGATTAGGATTCTTTAGAAGAACAGCCATCTTCAGTTAGAGCATAAGAAAACAACTATCCAGCTATCTGGATAAACATCACTGGGAAAAATAAGTGGTAGTCAGTGGAAGCAAGCTTTTGCCTTCCAGGTGGACCATCCTTTAAGTTATGATGTCCTGCAAAATAATAAATAGTTATGTGGTATACTAGAGATGCAATGTTTGCTCTTAGGATGTTGATGGAGAAGTACAGAGAAGGTCAGAAGGAGTTGCATTGTGCCTTTGTGGACTTGGAGAAGGGATATGACAGGGTGCCTATAGAAGAGTTGTGGTTATGTATGAAGAAGTCAGGCATGGCAGAAATGTATATCAAAGTAGTACAGGTATATGTATGAGGGCAGTGTGACAGTGGTGAGATCTACAGTGGGAGTGATGGATGCATTGAAAGTAGAGGTAGGATTTCATTCTTGTTTGCACTAGTAATAGACAGGTTGTCTGACAAGGTTAGACAGGAGTCTCCGTGGACGATGATGTTTGCTGATGATATTGTAATCTGTAGCCAGTGCAAGGTTCATCTTGACGAGAACCTGGAGAGATGGAGATATGCTCTAGAGAGGAGAGGAATGAAAGCGAGAGACAGAATACATGAGTAAGGAATGAAAATGAAGAAAGTAGTGAAAGGAAGTTATATTAGGTGTTAGGATGCAGGGAGTAGAGGACATGGACAGAATTAGAAATAAGTATATGAGAGACCCTGCGACCCTGTTTGGGACAAGCGGCAGAAAATGAAATGAATGAAATGAGAGGACAGCTCAGGTTAGATGTTTTGGACCAAATTAGAGAAGCAAAGTTGCGTTGGTTTGCACATGTCTAAAGGAGGGAATAAGATTATACTGGGAGGAGTTGCATGTTGTATAGTTAGGTGTAAGTTAATGGGGATAAGTAAAAGGTTCTTACTTGGGAGACTGCTGAGATGAATAGGGGAAAGGTGTTTTCTGTGCCTTCTTGTGTTTCTCGAGTAAGTGTAGGTCCAGAGCCAGAATCAAATCAATTCTGGAAGGAAAGAATACTAGAACACATTCATTTCCTTCTCTCAAATGTGTAATACTGTGATTAATAATGTACAGTAAGAATCCCCCAATAAACACACAAGGTAATACCTGTGTGTGAGTGAGAGAGTGAGTGAGTGTGGTTACAGTGATCCTTACCGTGTTTGCAGGTATTTGATTCTGCAGAGCATGTCAAGATGTCCTGCAGAGTACTGCTCTATCACGTCCTTTACATCATATGGTCTCAGAGTCTCCTTAAAATGCTTTTTATTCAAAAGGAACATCATAATCCTAAAACAACACACATATAAATCAACCTTGGTTAACATTAAGGCCATGTACCGTAGTCCATTTCAAGATAAACATTGCCTAATTGCCTCTACTTGTTATTTATATGTATAATTATATTATATATAATAATATATGTATAATTCATTCAAAACTTTTTATCGTATATTACTCTTGTAGATATGTATATGTATATATATATAGATATATATAGATAGATAATTTATTATTATATATTTATAGCTCCTCTACTTTTCTCCTGTACTTGTTCCTGCCCTCTTTCTCTATATCTTTATTTATTTTTTCTTTCTGTCTGTACACCTGTCTTTTTTATATTAGAGCCTGTAACACCCAAATTTCCCATTCGTGGGATAATAAATGATCACTCTACTCTACTCTACTAAACTTTCTAGAACTGCCTTAAAATAGCATAAATTAGGAACCTATCCTGTATTTTCCTGTTTTATTTTATTACAGTTCGACAGGGAGATTCAAGTAATATAATGAAATTGTACAAATACTGTAATTCCACAAATATGCGATTTCTGGTGAGGAATAAATTAGGATCCTATCACCTTTATTCCCAATTAAAATGTCTCAAATCACACACAGGTGTAGCACATCAGGTGCACATGTTTAGAACATCGTTATTCAGCATTTTGAAAGAGGTTTGTTTTTTAAACTTCAGACATTTAGTTTGGTGCTCCTGACTGTTGAGGTGAGAGTGAACACCCTGGTGAGCCTAAAAGCTGTCTGAGGCTTTCAGAAAGGAGATTGTAGCAGCTTATAAATCTGGTAAGGGATTTAATAAGATCTCAAAATAATTTGCAATCAGACATTCCACTGTCCAGAAAATAATCTACAAGTGGAGGACTGCCAAAACAACTGCCAACACGACCAGTGTCTGGTCATTCAAGCAAGTCCACCTAAAGCAGACCACAAGATGCTATAAGAAGCTTCCAAAACCTAAAACGCCATCACGGGACCTACAGCAGGAAGTGTCATGGTTTGGAGATGCTTTGCTACAGCAGGGTCCTGGCCAGCTCACCATCATAGAATCCACCATAAATTCTACTGTATATCAGAGGGGGCTTGTGGAACATGTGAGACCATCTGAAAGAACATTAAAGCTGAAGCGGAACTGGACCCTGCAACACGACAATGACCAAAAACATACCAGTAAATCCACCAAGGACTGGCTGAAAACTAAGAAATGGAGAGTCCTGGAGTGGCCGATTCAAAGCCCAGATCTTAATCCCATTGAGATGCTGTGGTGACTTGAAGCAGGCTGTACATGCAAGAACCCCTCCAACATCTCACAGCTTAAAGAATAATGCATTGATGAGTGGACCAAACTTCCCTGAGACCGATGTCAGAGACTGGTAGATGCTACAAGAAGCGTCTCACTTTTTGTTGATATCTTTGTTTAATGAATAAATGATGGTTCATTTGTTGTTTACCCACAATTAAATCACTTTTTCCAGAGATAAATAAAACAAGATTAGACATCGATATGTGAACATTTCTTAATAAAGAACTGAATATTTAATGAGGTGTCCTAATTCTTTCACATTATCAGTTATTATCTGGTATTAACTAAAGCTAAGCTACTTTGTTCTCATTTGGATGTGTCTTAGTTGCATTTTAGTTTAGTTTGTGTAATAAATGCAGGCAAATCTTTCAAAAAAAGTCAACTTTAAATGACCTTAAACATGATGGTGAACCTGAATTTGCACGTAGCATGTGAGAGACTGTTAATCTACCGAACGCAATTTCTCTCACCCCGTAGTTAAAGGTTAATGACCTTGCCCCTTTAATAGAAACCCATTTTGCTCAGATGGATGAGAGGTTTTATAAGGGGATATTTTGAAGCAGACCGCATCTTTCCTGTCACAATCGTTTTAGTGTGTTAGAACTTAAAGATTATTAGAATGCTGTATGTGTTTGTGTGTGTGTGCTTGTATGTGTGTGTGTGTTTGTGTGTGTGTGTGTGTGTTTGTGTGTGTGTGTGTGTGGAGAGAGAGAAAGAGAGAGAGAGAGAGAGAGAGAGAGAGAGAGAGAGAGAGAGAGAGAGAGAGAGAGAGAGAAAGTGAGAAAGACGAAAGACGGGGAGAGAAGTGAGGACATTACATTTGTGGTGTAATGGAGATGTGCGACTGCGTGAGCGTAGTTGAGCAGGTGTGTGTGTGTGTGTGTGTGTGTGTGTGTGTGTGAGAGAGAGAGAGGTAGAGAAGGGACATTGTGTAAACGGTGGGGACATGTGTGTGTGTATGGAATCATCAATGTGGGCTGAAGGATGTGTGTCCTAAATGGACTGTCAGTACAATGATGTATAATAGTGGATGGGATGTGGTGTTAGGTTCATGGAGCTAAATCATGAGATTGAGTGATCTTTATTACAGCAGAGGACACATAGCTGGTCACCAGCATTACCTCTGCTGGGCTTGACTGCGTAAAAAGGGCAATCAGTTCAAATAAGACATAATGCCAGGCAGGAGTGGGTTTGTCACTTTTGGGCCACAATTGACCAATCCATCTTCAAGCTTTGAACACCTTCTTTCAGCCCTGCTGTCGCAAGGTTGCAAAGGCTTAACATAAATCCCATTCATCCATTAAAAATAATGGTTTACAAAGAGCCCTGGTGTAAAATTAATTTTAAAAAAGCACAAATTTAAAATGTTACATTAGGAGTGGTTCTTTATGTTTTATAAAAGGTGCCAATACTCATATATTACAGTTTAAAAAACATTCAATTAAAGGTCTTCCAATGAATCATAAGTTGTTCTTCTGTTTACGCTGTAGTTTGACAGAAAAAAGATTTAAAAATGTATGACAACACTTGTTTGCCTACTCTCTCTCTCTCTCTCTCTCTCTCTCTCTCTCTCATCATGCTGTGTTGCCTTCATATTGTGTTATATTATTTAAAACTTTGACACTGTTCTCTATGATTAACTGACAGTAAACCTACAGAGCTAGATTTTATCTGAGCACAGATGCTGCTCATATTTTTCTTTATGCAACTGCATAATTCATTGACAATGCACCTGAATTTAACACTTGATTTACTAAGACTATAGCTTATCGCTCAAACTGCATGAACCCTGGCCAGCTAACTGCACACATATGAGGTGAAGGGCTTAAAAGGTACACTGAAATAAATTCATCACTAAGCTTGAGATAAAAAGAAAAGGAAAGTTTGGTGAAAAAGAGATAGCCGTGTTGCTAAATAAATTTTTTTTACCCACCAAGCATTCTCTGTAACACATACTGAATGCTCAGAATGGGGCCTTGTTCCTCCATATTCTGCACTGTAGCTTTTCACACTTCCTGTCCAGAATGTTTAAATCATGTTTTTCTTGTTGCAACTATTTTGGGTTATCGCCTGCAGTCTCTCAACACCTTTTAAACTCTGATGAGTGTTTACACCTATTTTTTACAGGTACAATACAAAAATATCTAAATATTTAAATATCTCCACTCCACATTTTTTTATGAAAATGTAGGCAAAACAAGATAAATGAGTCTGAATGGACCTGAAACTGAAAAAGCTTGGTTTCTGGCCCAGACTGTTTACCCAAAATGAATTTACAGTGTCTGATATTTAGATAACATTACTTTCACACATAAAACAATACTAGAAATGAGCCATAGGTTTTGTAGTGTAGTCGTGATTTAATTTTTAACATTTCAGTTGATAAGATTAAAATAAACCACAATTAAAGTGCACACATAGCTTTGAGTGTAAGGCCAATAAGTTATTGTTTCTCAAAAGTTACAATTTGATTTTAAATCAGTTTTCATATGCCAAAACACAGGTTTCCTGCCATTCTCTTATGAGATGTGGAAAATTGTTTATACATGCAGCTACATGTATCCACTAGAGGGCCTCCCAATCCCCAAGGCCCCAAGCATTTATAGGTTACATGATGCTAATCACTGTAATCCATAAGAGTAAATGGAACACTCACTAGCAGACTGAGTCTTTCAGCTTCATTTGTACGTTTCAAAATAGGATTTGAGTGCACATGAATGATGTTTACCGTACTGCTCTGATGACTAGTTTAAGTGTAGGAATCATTTCCTCCATCAGAATGTCAGGGGGGAAGCCTTTTTCCTCAGGTGTAGGGTCTGTCAAACCACCTGCATCTGGAAGGAAAAACCCTAGGTTTTGTAAGCAGCCAGAAAACCAGACAGAAACAACAAATTATACAGATTTACCTCTTCATTTACAAACACTCCAGAAGGCTATTTGGGTGTACATTAGACCAATTAACCATATCCATGACACCCATATCATCTTTTGGAGATTCTTGATAGACAGTCACATTATTCTTGCAGCATACGCAAATAATGGTAGATATGAAAAAATAATAGCAGCATTGTGTGTTTTTGGAAATCCATCAGCAAACGGATATGCTCAGTTCAACCTGACAGATCAATCATAAAGTAGAGATCAATGAAGCTTGATTGTGATAGCAGTTGGTGAAGCGCCACTATTTCATTACAAAGTATGGGTAGGATAATACAATTATATTAGGAAAGATGTTAACATGTGAATGGGGCAGCGGTGGCCTAGTGGTTAGGGAGTTGGCCACAGGATTTGAACCCACAAGATTGTAGGTTGCCCTGAGGTCCCCTTGAGCGAGGTACTGTCCCTGTCACTGCTCCATGGGTACTTTCATAGCTGTCCCCTGCTGCACGGTGTGTGTTTGTGTATGGGTTAAATGCAGAGGTCTAATTTGGTTGTGGTTCACTGTGTGCTGTGCTGTGTCTTCACAATGACAAGAATAGTAACTTTCACTTTAAAGTGATGCTGTTGAAAATATCAGAATTCCTTCCAAATGTTTGACTAATTAATGAACAACTCAACAATTCAAATCTAATGCATGACCAATGGGCAATTCTGAGGCCAAGTTGCCGATCTGGTGCTCCTTCTTTGGTTTTCCACTGAAGCTGCTGTTGTGAGCAAACAAGGGATGGACGTTTACATTGTGCAACCTGCATGACTAAACCACCACTTCTTGTTCTCTTAGTCAGCTGCGTCTAAAAGTACATAGTCGTTTAGTCAACACACACACTATGCCACACTTAGTGTGTGTGTGTGTGTATACCTTCTGAGCTCTGTCTCAGAGCATAGGCCTTCATTCTGAACGCCGTCCTGAATCTCTCTCTGTTGGTGAAGCCAGCAGGTTTAGCCTCTTTAGATGGACTCTCAATTGCCTCTGCTGGCCCACAACTCCCTGCTCCACTCCCAGGATTCCCCCCGGGCATCATGAAGCGCCCCCTCACTGAGGATGGGCGTGGTGTGGGCAGACGTACACGGTCCAGGAGAGTCAGCTTCTGACTGAAACACAAAAAAAGAACCAAATGTTAAATTCTCTACAGCAGGGCTACTGCAAGTACAGCACTGCTTCAAAAGAGGTGAAGAGAAAGAAAACAAGAAAAAGAGTTTAAATGTTAAAAATGAAAGAAGTGCAAATTAATTCCACCCATCCATCCTTTGTCTGAGCCACTCATCATAACCAGAAGTTGAGTAATGACAGCTACCTAACCAAGCACTAAAATCTGCACTAAAACTGTAATCTGCATGACTATATTGCCACCTAATAACAGAACAAACAAGCTTTCCAGTGAATTCTTTTTAAAATAAAGGAATAAACTTCATGCTTACTTTGCAGTTTTTTATTAGACACATCTCACAAGGCTGGACTTTTCAGCCATTCTATCCTACATTCACTGCATAGGCAATTAACAGACATGTTTGAGGTGCAGACTAGTTTAGAAATTACACTTGAAAGTGACATATTGTGAAACACAGCACAACACACAGTGAACTACAATAAAAAAGTAACCCCTGCATTTAATCCATACACACACCTGCAGCAGGAACCCTGCATATGTATTTCTTCATGCCAGTCCCAAACTCAGATAAATGGGGAGGGTTGTGTCAAGAAGGACATCGGATGTAAAACTTTTTCCAAATCAATATACGGACAACAAAACAGACTTCTATACCGGATTGGTCAAGGTCTGGGTTAACAACGACCGGTGCTGTTAGCCTACAGGGTGCAGGTGGATATTGGGCTACTGTTAGTCAAAGGAGAAGAAAAAGAAGAGGAGGAACTGAAGGAAGTGGAGGAGAGTGGAAGTGAGGGTAGGAACTTTGAATGTTGGCAGCATGACTGGTAAAGGTAGAGAATTACTTGATATGATGGCGAGAAGCAAGGTTGATATTTTGTGTGTGCAAGAGACTAGATGGAAGGGTAGTAAGGCCAGTTGTACTGGAGCTGGGTTTAAATTGTGTGGGTGGAAGGAGGAATGGGGTAGGTGTTTTCCTGATGGAAGAGTATGTGGAGAGTGTTTTGGAAGTGAAGAGGATGTCAGGGAGAGTGATGAGTTTGAAGCTGAAAGTTGAAGGTGTGATAATGAATGGTGTTCGTGCTTATGCCCCACATGTTGGTCAGGAGATGGAGGAGAAAGAAGAATTGTGGAGTGAGTTAGATGCCGTGTTAGAGAGTGTACCCAGCAGGGAGAGAGGTGCAGATTTTAATGGCCATGTTGGTGAAGGGTACAAAGGAGATGAGGAGGTGATTGGTAGGTATGGTGTTGAAGAGAGGAATGCTGAAGGTCAGATGGTTTTAGATTTTGCAAAAAGAATGGCAAAAGGGCTGTAGTTAATACTTATTTTATTTGAAGGAGAATAGAGACTACAAAGTACACCATGTTCCAATTAACATGTTCCATGTTTTCAATTAAACTGATGGATGGTATTGCATCTCATGGCTCTTTGGATCACTGAAATCAATCTCGGACACCTGTGATAATGTTTGCCAGGTGAGCCCAATTAAAGAAAAACTACTGAAGAAGGATGTTCCACATTATTAAGCAGACCACCATATTCAAGCAATATGGGAAAGAAAAAGGATTTCTCTGCTGCTGAAAAGCTACACGGGTTCGTGCAGATAAAAGCACAATGAGGAGTGTTTCTGTCAGACAAATGCATTGGATTAAGAGAGCAGCTGCTAAAATGCCATTACAAAGCACCAAACAGGTATTTGAAGCTGCTGGTGCCTCTGGAGTCCAGCAAATGCAGAAATGGCTGCAGTGGGCCCAGAACTACATGAAGACTTATTTTCAAACAGTCTTGTTCACTGATGAGTGCTGTGCAACCCTGGATGGTCCAGATGGATGGAGTGGTGGATGGTTGGTGGAAGGCCACCATGTCCCAACAAGGCTAGGACGTCAGCAAGTTGGTGGCATAGTCATGTTTTGGGCCAGAATCATGGGGAGAGAGCTGGTCTGCCCCTTTATGGTCCCTAAGGAGTTTCTTATTGACCACTTTCTCCATGGTACAAAAAGAAGAATTATGCTTTCCATAACAGAATCTTCATGCATGACAAGGAATGCTGCAAGGAATACCTCTGCATCATTGGCAGCTATCAGCATAAAAGGAGAGAAACATGGTGTGGTCCCCATCCTGATCTCAATCCTATTGAGAGCCTTTGGACCATCCTCAAGCAAAAGATCAGGAGGCAGTTCACATCCAAACAGTAGCTCTGGGAGTCTATTCTGACATCCTGCAAAGAAATTCAAGCAGAAACTCTCCAAAAACTCACAAGTTCAATGGATGCAAGAATTGTGAAGCTGCTTTCAAATAAGGGGTTCTATGTTAATCTGTAACTTGACCTTTTAAGATGTTTTTGATTGAAATAGCTTTTGATTTCAGAAAATATGACCTCCTAATGCTGCAAATTCAACCAATGACCATTTTCATTTCTTTACAACCTATAAAATGTTTGAAACTCTGATGTGCGTAATAATTTTAAATGTAATTTAAGATTTTTATTTTTGAAAAACATACTGTTAACATTGGGAGGTTCGTTCAGTAACATTCGAATTATACTCTAATGGTTGACTGTTACTTGCATCGATTATTTAGGAAAATCAGAGAGAAATATAATTTGCGTAATAATTTGGAACGTGGGGAGAGTGTAGCTAAACAGCATAGAATGGTGGTCTGTAGGATGACCTTGGAGATCAAGAAGAGGGGGAAGGTGAGGTCAGAGTTGAGGATCAAGTGGTGGAAGCTGAGGAAGAAGGACTGCAAGGTAGAATTCAGGCAGTTAACAGGGGCACTGGGAGGTGAAAGTGAAGTGAATATGAATATTCTTGTCATGGTGAAAAACAGAACACCACACAGCTATTAAAAGCGCCCAGGGAGCAGTGATGGGGACGTTACCTTGCTCAAGGGTACCTCAGGGCAACCTACTGGTCTTGGAATTCAAACCCATGATCTTCAGATCCAGGGGCCAACTCCCTAACCACTAGGCCAATGCTGCCCCAAAATTACACCTTTGCATTTTACCCATACACTCACACACGTGAAGCAGGGGGCAGCTGTTGAAAGTGCCCAGGGAGCAATGACAGGGATGGTACCTTGTCAAGAGTACCTCAAGGTAACCTACTGGTCTGGGAAAGAAAACCTGGTGCTGGAACCCAGAAGCCCAGGAGTGTATACAGAAGAGGCAAGTGAAGAGGAAGTGGGACAGTCAGGGAGATGAAGGTGTACAAGGAAATTAAGTACAGGATGAAGAAAGCAGTGGCGAAGGCTAAAAATAAGGTGTTTGGTGAATAGTACGAGAGGTTGGACAGTAAGGAGGAAAATAAGGACCTATACCAATTGGCTAGACAGAGAAACAGAGCTGGGAAAGATGTGCAGCAGGTAATGTGGTCAGGGCAATTAAGGATGGAAATGGAAACGTATTCACAATTGAACAGAGGGTGTTGGGCAGATGGAAGGAGTACTTTGAGTGGCTGATGAATGAAGAGAATGAGAGAGAGAGAAGACTGGATGATGTGAGGATAGTGAATTAGGAAGAGCAGCAAATAAGTGAGATGAAAGTGAAGGCAGCGATGAAGAGGATGAAGAATGAGAACGATGTTTGTCCAGATCACATACCGGTGGAAGCATGGAGCTGTTTAGGGGAGATGGTAGTTGAGTTTCAGACCAGATTCTGCAACTCTTTAGTTACTATAGAGGGATAAAGTGGATCAGCCACAGCATGAAGTTATGGGGAAGAGTAGTGGAAGCTAGGTTAAGAAATTAGGTGGTGATTAGTTAACAGCAGTATGGTTTCATGCTGAGAAAGAGCACTACAGAAGCATATGAAAGGATGCCTATAGAGGAGTTGTGGTTTTGTATGAGGAAGTCAGGTGTTACAGAGAAGTATGTGAGAGTAGTTCAGGATATGTATGAGGGCAGTGTGACAGTGGTGAGATCTGCAGTAAGAGTGTCGGATGCATTTAAGGTAGAGGTTGGATTACATGAAGGATCAGTGCTGAGCGCATTCTTGTTTGCAATAGTAATGGACAGGTTGACGAACAAGGTTTAACTGGAGTCCCCGTGGACAATGATTTTTCTGATGATATTGTGATTTGTAGTGAGAATAGAGAGCAGTTTGAGGAGAACCTGGAGCTCTAGAGAGGAGAGGAATGAAAGTGAGTAGAACACAGACAGAATACATGAGTGAACGAGAGGGAGGAAAGTGCAGGCAGGTTGGAATGGGTGGAGAAGAGTGGCCGGATTAATTATGACAGACAGGTACAGTGAGAGTTAAATTCAAGGTTTACAAAACAGAGACCAGCTATGTTGTACGGGTTGGAGACAGTGGCACTGATGAAAAGACAAGAGGCGGAGCTGGAGGCATCAGAGTTAAAGATGCTGAGATTTCCGTTGGGTGTGATGAGGATGGACAGGATTAGAAATGAATATGTTAGAGGAAAAGAGGAAAAGAGGAAAAAATACAATGAGGTTTATGGACGTGGTGAGAGAGGACATGCAGGCGGTTGGTTTGAAGGAGGAAGATGCAGAGGACCATAAGAAATGGAAACGGACGATCCGCTGTGGCGACCCCTAAATGGGAGCAGCTGAAAGAAGAAGACCCATATGCAGCAGAGGCCAGCTATTAAAAGCACCGGGGGAGCAGTGATGGGGATGGTCCCTTGCTCAAATGTACCTCAGGGCAAACTACTGGTCAGGGATTAACCCCTCATACGTCCAATCCTGGGGACAACTCCCTAATCACTCGGCCATTGCTGCCCCATTTAAGTTTGTTGGTACCTTAATGTGTCTACACTCCCACCCAAAATAATCCCCAGGCAACCTTGTTAAGAAGTCATATCTGGCATTAGACGAAGCCTACTAAGCCTAGGCCTGCCACTAACACCACATTAATATTTTCAACAGAATACTTTATAAATGATCAATCTCTCTTAATCCAGCTCTGCATCCCAACTTTTGGAA
>CM029387.1:14682444-14829330 GCA_017165825.1 Hepsetus odoe
CTGTGGCATTGCTGGGGTTCTAACTGTCAGGACTTATTGCGATTTATGATGGTGACAAGCCTAAAAAATCGAAATACAAACAGAACTGTGATACATAATTCTGAACAAGTATGAAACTAAAAGAAAAAGTGTGAGTGTGATTCATGTGAATGGATGAAGACTAAATGTACCTGAAGCATGGCAGAGAAATCACTGTTTCATAGAATCTCCATGTTGCAATCAGATCTTCACGGACTGGATTTGTGGCATAATATCGCCATGCAGCCTGGAATAAAACGGAGCTGTTTCAATAACACATGCAGAAAAATATGGATGTCCAGATGAAAGGAGTGACAACTTATTTTTATTTAAACTGATCTTAAGGAACAACAGTGTACTTTATTGTCATATTTTTTTTTCAGGTTATAGACTCAGTCTAAATAGTGTGGATTTCAGGCTTTGTGACTGCCCGGGATGTTTTTTGGCAACAGTCCACAGTATTGATGGTTGAGACTTACTTGTATAAGTCCAGCTGCAGGATGTCTGCGTTTCTCAAAGTGCTTCTGCCTGTGTTGCTCCTGAACCTTAAGAGCCAAACCAGAACCCAGGATCCCCTACAGACATAACCAATCAAACACAAAAACATCATTTCAGGATTAGCGTCAAACACAGAGAGGCCGGCACCTAACATGTCGCACCGGCTAAATTAATCGTTCAGAATCCAAGACACCATTTGACACAAAGCACTAACAGGAGCCTATCAAACCAGTATTGATCCTAAGATACACTACAGACACAATCAATCAAATCCAGCATGCAGCGCAACAAAATCCAACTGAACAAAGAGAGATCTTAATTAAAGATACATAAAAGACCTATACAATCAAACCTAAGATACACTTCAGTAAATCATAGAGACATAAAGCTAAGATATCCTAGAAAAATGCAATTAAATAGTGGCCTTAATGTAACATACCTTCCAGACACAACCAACTGAATCTAAGATGCACTTAATAAATTACCAAGCAAACAAAGAGTGGCCTAAATACAAGATGCCCTACAGACACAACAAAACAGGAATAGATGGAGATGAGCACCAATTGTGACATTGCTGTCATATAAATGCTTATAACAACAAATGTTTTCTGTGTTTGTGCTGTCTTTGTTATTTTTATATTCAGTAAAATCAAGTTTTACCACACCCTTCTTAGATATTAATATATTCTTATATGAATTATCTACCCTTACCTTATAAACACAATGAAGAAGAGGAATGGGGAAGAGCAGGAGTACTCACAGCTGGCAGAGCGAAGAATGAAACACCAATCAGAGCAAAGGTACCAGCAAGCAGACGTCCTGCCCAAGTCTTCGGTGTCTTATCACCATACCCAATGGTCGTCAAAGTGATCTGACAAAGGCGAAGCGTAACAGTGAGTCTTCATTTTTCCACCAGCCCACAAACAGTATATACCGGCATCAATAACTAAACTGAGAATTCTTAGTTAGTGAGAATTTCAAGCACTTGATTACGAGCTCTTGTGTTAAATAGGGCTGTTTCATAGACACAAGTGTAAAGGTGTGAGAATAACACTTATCTATCAGGCATCACTATTGAGTTTGAGTTGATAATTAGTACGTATCCCCTATTTCTTTAATAAAAAACATTTTAGCTTCAAAATGAGCCATTTTAATTGAAGTACTCTACTTAAGATGTAAGTACTTCCTCACAGGCAGGACTAGCTAACAAAATGACAGCACACAATATTAACATGAGGTATTAACTGAGGTATTAGTTTTGCTGCAGAACAACATCAGAGATACTTTTTCTCCCTCTAATATTAGATTAGCACTTATTTTATCATATTGCCATAATATGATAATACCTAAAATGGGTTTATTAAGCTTTATAAAAGGTTATATAATACTGATTAATTAATCCCAGGGGACATATCTGCAACAGAGAAAACCTTTAAAACGTACCTTTTAGTTCAACCAAAACATTACTTTTTCACTTTAAATCTCAAAAGCTCATATCCACTTATGCCTAAGTGCATGTTATTTGCGGTATTGCTGAATGTAACAGTAAGCATGTGTGTGATTATAAAGTTTTTTGCTGGTTCTTACCAGCCCCCACCACAGTGCATCTGCATAGGTGTCAAAATCCTGCACCGGTGTGGGAGTGATGTCTTTATCTGACACTTCTGTCATTACAACATCCTTTTCCACCAAATAAACCAGGAACGAGGCCAAGATCAGAGAGAGGAAACCAATGTACCAGGCAGTGATCAGCTCCTACACATGCAGACAAGGCACACACACATAAATAAACCAGGTACGCCACATTTCAACCATGCTGAGACTCCATATCACATAATTCAGATCCACTGCATGTGTATAGTTTGAATGCATGTTTGTGGATTGTGTGTGTATCAGTAGAGGTGTACCTTGCTGTGGGCATATATTGCAGACCCCAGAAGTTTCCAGGTGCCCCCACGCCGGTCCATGCGCAGCATGCGCAGGATCTGCAGAAAACGCAGACTCCGGAGAGATGTGGCCAACACATTTCCCTGATTGCCCAGTGCCACCACAGGCACGGATGCTATCAGCACAAAGATATCTGCACAAACACACAATACACCTATTTTGGAACGTTTAGCTATACATAGAAGCTACCTTCTATTTATATTATGACAGCAAAAATATCATACTATCTTCTATACTATGATAGGTAGTACCGATAGATGTTAGTCTTAATATCATGTGACAGTATGACATTAAATGCACAAACATGTTTAGCAAGGTCATATTTTTATGCAGTCTAAAGGATAACTTCACTCATTATAGGGCAATAAAGTGAAGTTTCTGCATAATGCAATAGCTGGAATATAAAAATATGGGTTTGTGCGTCTGTGTGTGTGCGTGTGTGTGTATGTGTGTAAAAGAGGCACTTACCCAGTATACACAGTGGTTTGCGGGCAAATTTGAGCCGCCCTCTCCAGCCTTTATATCTACAACAGCATCCCGCTGCCCAGATCCTCAGAACAAATTCCGCCCCGAAAATAAAGATAGTGAATGTTTCCTACGCAAAGAGAATGATGGAAGGAAAATGATATATAATAACATAATATCAGTTAACATATTTATTTCTCTCTGCTCATCCATATATGTCTACTGCTCAGCATTTGCAAAGGGCTCGTTTGAAGATGACAAACTTCAAATGCTGAACAACCACTCACAGCAGTGACTCATCGTTTAGGGCTCTTTAGTTTCAATTTATGTCCAGAGCCTGGCACAGTGTACAGCTGCTGTTACTGAACACAGTACTCACACATACTCACATCCATCAGCAGCATATATCATTACTGTCTTGCAAAAAAAGAACAATTTCCACCCATTTTTATTGCAACCTCATGCACTGATGCACAGTAGTGGTGATAGGAAACAATATATAACCTATATATCTTAGGCCAAAATGCATGTGTAAATATGCTATTTACATTTATGGCATTTTGCAGACACTCTTATCTAAAGCGACTCCCTTTTCCTAATCAAAGAGACAGTCTCTCTGAAGCAACTTTAAGGGTTTTGCTCAGGAACCCAATGGTGGTGGTGCCGGAGGTAGGATTAGAATCTGCTACCTCTTAGGCCACAGGCAAGTACCCTACCACTAGACCACCACCACCCTCTTGGTCACCAGCACTCTCTGATAAAAAATGATTCATCCTCAGATAAATATGTTAATATTTGTATGCTTGCAAGTCATCCTGGTTTCAATATGGTTTTCCCCCATATTGTTTATATTGAGTTTCATGGAAAAGCAGAATTCTATTTAGTTTATTATTTATTATTTTATTATAAACATAGTTGCACTGCTTCTTTTGGCCCACATTTTGTGAAATCCACAATGGTTATACTTCAAAAGGTAGCTGATCCACAAATACATGCGCACACAAGTAACTCTCATTTATTTACCAGAACAACCAGCCAGCGACCAGAGTCATCTTCATACTCTTTAAATGTTGTCAGAATCGCAAGAATCAGACAGCCCAGCACTATCAAAAACCTAGGGAGAGACAGGAAGAGAGAGTCAGTAAATCTTAAACAAGAAGCACAGATTAATAAACTGTATTATTGATTGACTCAAGCATAATACTTTAACAGTGTCATATATTTGTCTTATAATGAGATTTTGAACTTAAAAAGGAATGCTCATGATTAAATGTTATACTTTTCTATAAGTAACTAATACCTATGTGCCTATATTTTCAATCTGCTGCTGACAATCTCCACCTGGATACCAGGATTGACCAGCAGGGGGAGCTGTTTTGTAATTGTGAATGCTGTATGGAGTGAGTAGGATAAACAGGTGTCTTTCTTTCCAATCCTTTTGCTTTACACCACAAAATTATCTTCAGGGTTGGTCCTGAGGTCCCGCCCAAGGGGGTAATCAAATATAGGGTAAATTTTTGTAATGGTTAAAACTCTGTTTTACAGACAAACATATATTATGCACCCTTTTCTAGAGCCATAATATTTCAACATTGCTTTTTTTGATTTTGGTTCTTTTAACATTTATAGGACTAACTGTTTATTCAATTCATGATGTGCCATTGACAGTGTAACATTGGTTTGGTGTTTGGAAACAACTCTGCACTGCACACTGCAGACTAGCGTTTAAATCCCTGCCTGGATAGAAAACCAGTAAGAATCATACGGCAAAACATTCGCCCACAAAAAGGGATAAAAGCATGTTTAATTTTGATCTGTTCACCTCATTTCATTCCCCACTTGAGGACACCCTCTAGTGTTTTACAGGACTGTTTTATAATGAAAGGAGCAGAAAGTAATATGGCTCTCCTTAAACAGGCTCTGAAAGCAATTCTCATTCCTTAGATGAACAACAGCACACAGGAATGCTGTCTGATCCAGAAATCTTCAGAAGGCAAAGCAAATCTTTAAGTGTGTGTGTGTTTGTGTATGTGTGCGTCAATATTTCCATGCAAGGTCCCACTTCTCTGCTTTTTCTTGCCCGCTTGCATGTAATACACCTGGGTGCACAGATTTTTGAAGTACCCATAACACACAGACACAGAACAAAAATAGAACCCGCAGCGCCCTGTTGATTCTTTCTTTGTCCATCTTTCAGGTGACCTGTTGACACCGTTACCATGGTTACTGTGGATTCAGGGTTTCATTTGATAGCTGCTTTTAACCATAATATTTTAACATTCTGAGTATGTGTGTGAGAGAGAGAGAGAGAGAGAGACAGAGCGGGAGGGAGAGATGCAGAGAGATGCAGAGAGAGAAGTATAAAACCTGACATCTTTTGTTAACAACAAAATTGCACTTAAGATCAAATAAAAGATGTGAATCTCCCTTACCCATCTGTGTATTGACACACACACACACACACACACACACACACACAGTAGTACTATATACATATTTAAACACACAGGTCACAAGCTTGCTCATGATCAGATGTCTGGACAGGACACTGTCAGGACAGCAGGACAGAAAATTACCTCCAATTGTAGAAAACAATCCTGCCAGTTCTAAGCATAAGGGACCGCTGTACAACGAGTACTCTGAGAAAAATGACCTTTGCTTAGCTGAGATATACATATTCTGTGAGGCAAAGGCAGAAACCAAGGCTAAGGTTCACACAAACATGAATGAAAAAATTCATGCAAATATTAACAGATGCAGGTCAGTCCATTTATCCCAGTGAGAGATTTGATGACAGGATGAAGCTGTATTCTCTATGCTCGCATTACAAGAATTGTACATTTATTTTGAGCAGAAAAATTATGAATAATGTTAAGGATAAATCACTATCACTCACTCATTAATTTTCTGTGCTGCTTGTCCTAATTAGGGTCATAGGGGGTGCTGGAACCTATCCCAGCTCTCAAAGGGCGAAAGGCAGGGAAACACCCTTGACAGGTCACCAGTACATCATAGGGTAGACAAACAGACACACATTCACAACTAGGGGGCAATTTAGCATATCCAGTACAATGTCAGTGCGGTGTCACAACATTTATTTCCGTCCAGAGTTGCATTAATTTTTCACCAAGATCTTGTTGAGGTGATGGGGAGAGTCGGACCGCTGACAAAACTCTTCTCCAGCACATCCCAAAGATTCTCAATGGGGTTAAGGTCTGGATTCTGTGGTGGCCAATCCATGTGTGAAAATGATGTCCCTGCTCCCTGAAGCACTCTTTTACCATTTGAACCTGATGAATCATGGCACTGTCATCTTGGAATCTGCCTGAGCCATCAGGGAAGAAGAAATTCACTGATGGAATAACCTGGTTATTCAGTATATTCAGGTAGTCAGCTGACCTCATTCTTTGGGCACACAACATTGATGAACCTAGACCTGACCAACTGCAGCAACACCAGATCATAGCACTGCCCCCACAGGCTTGTACGTTAGGCAGTAGGCATGATGGGTGCATGTTTTCATGCGCCTCTCTTCTTACCCTGATGCGCCCATCACTCTGGAACAGGATTAATCTGGACTCATCAGACCGCATGACCTTTTTCCATCGCTCCAGAGTTCAATCTTTATGCTCCCTAGCAAACTGAAGCCTTTTTTTTTTATTAGCCTCACTGATCAGTGGTTTTCTTAAGGCTACACAGCAGTTTAGTCCCAATCCCATGAGTTCCCTTTGCATGGTGCATGTGGAAATGCTCTTACTTTCACCATTGAACATAGCCGTGAGTTCTGCTGTTGTTCTTTTTTGATTTGATTTCAACAAACATTTAAGTTCATTCAAGATCTTTTTCCCACCACATTTCTTCCGTGAAGATGATGGTTCCCCACTATCCTTCCAGTTTTTAATAATGCGCTGGATACTTCTTAACCCAAATTTAGTAGTTTCAGCTTCTCCTTAGATGTTTTCTTTGCTTGATGCCAATATTTTAACCCTTCTGAAACAGATTAACATCTTTCCACGACCACAGGATGTGTCTTCCAACATGGTTGTTTAAGTAAAGAGAAGCTACTCGCAGCATCAGTTAGGGTTAAATAACTTGTTGCCAGCTGAAACATAATCATCCATGCAGTAATTATCCAATGGGAGGCTCTTACCTATTTGCTTTGTTAAATCCAGGTGGTGACTTTTATTTTGGACAGGCAGTGTATTATGGTTTTGAGTTCTTTCAAGGCCCAAGGAACCTGTTTCAGTAGAAGAAATGTGTTATGTGCGCTGCACAATATAAACTGATATAGCTTCAGAATCACACCTTGTTCAGTTTATTTAATCAGGGTTGCTGCATTAGCGCTGTTGAAACATACATGCGTACATAACTTTTTTTTTCCCAACTCGAATTATAACCGCACAAACATGCCCATGCTCCATGCCGCCGATGAATAACTAATTCCTGCAGTTAGCTATTACAGTTAAATGCTACTGCCAAAGTAACTTTTAATATTTCTTAAAACGTAATTTTCCTTTAAATCTTTAAATAAAGAGCAAAAGTCAGCAATGTGTTAAAGGCATTCTACATTATACTGAAAAATGCCAGTTTTATAACTGCTCTTTGTATTTGTAAGTCACATTTAGGCAGACTAATTGAATAGGCAGATTAATTGATTACTTGTTATTAAGGCCAATTATTTGTTGTTTTGATTAATTCATACGAGGCCTTATCTGATTCATTCAAGTCTATGTGAACACAAAAATCCGATTTTTTTTCTCTTTTCTCTTTGTTAATATAACAGGACTGAGGTGATTTTTAACAACTATATCCCTTCTGTTCTTTCAGACACTGCATCTTTTCAAGCTGCCACTAACAAAATGGCATTGGACAGCTCAGTGCATTGGAAGGAGGATGCTACTGGCAATTCCATTCAACCAGCTAACAGACCCTCACTTTGTCCAGCATTGCAGTGAGTAATGGGGTCAGAGGGAGGGCATGGGCAGGTGATTGAACTCTAAATGTGCTGATGACAAAACCAAAAAAAATAGATCAGACCTTTTCAAAACAGATACTTGACACTTTCTTCAGACAAGAAGCATGTGCAGATTTGTGCAGCAATAATGAGCACAGTCATGCTGGAGTTCATTTTTTTTGTTTTTGTTTAACACTGTTCACTGCATTTGCATACATCACCATCAGCATCTAGCTGAGTAGGGAGGCATTATTGATTTTCAAAATGAGCACATGCGTGTCTTTTCACGTAAGAGGTCTGTTCATACACTGATTAAAGATATGACTCACAGACTAACTAATGATGCACCCAGATGAAAATTCTAGACCGAAACCAAAATCATTTTCAGGTCACACTGAAGTGAGAACAGAATAAAGCTGAGGATAAGTTAAAACAGCTTACATAAAATAAATCTTATTTGACACCTCGGCCTGTTTATTCAAAGTGCTCTTCTGCCTTCAAAAATACTAACACAAGTATAAACTGTCAAGGTAGAAACATCTGAGCAAAAAGCGGTAAATCAGTACCAAAAAATCAGCATCAGGCTTGTAATGCGAACATTGCTATGCACCCAGAGCCTCAGTTGAGTCCTCTGGTTGACCTGGGATTTTGAGATAACAGGGCAGGTGACCAGTCAATTTTGCTGACCTTTGGTTATCGCACTGAGAATGATGACAATGGTGACTTCCTTCTGCTATTGTTTAGACGTAAATTAATAGCTTTATTCTTTACTTATGCAGGAAAGATTGTTATTGTTATTACAAAATTATTATTACAGTTATTATTTATTGATTTACATCAATATGCATTAACTATAAATAATAATAATTTCTTATTTAGTGATACTTTGTCATTTAAAAATGAATAGGAACAGGTATTGGACCTGTAATATTTGTTTGCTGCCGTTCTCGATGCTGTACAATTTTATTGATATTTATGGAGTCCTCTACAGCTCCAGTCATTGAAATTGTGGATTGTATTAATAACTGAGTAATCTGCTGATTATTATGATGATCCACAACCTAAATAACACAGGTTTTCCTTTTCATTGATGAACAGAGTAATGGGACTAACAAACATCTAGGCTAACAAATGATGCAGAAAAAAGATCTGTATAATAAGTGGACAATTGTGGCAAACCTGTGGTCAATGTTTATTTACCCCAAAGCCTCTTAAAAAAGCCTCTTGAAACAGACACAATGTGTATTACTCAGCACATCTATGTGTTGTCTTAAAAGTTTGATTGAACTGTACCATCTGAAAAGAATTGGTAACATCCTAGCAACCACCAGGGATACATTAGCAACCACCCAACAGCACCCTAATAACCTTCTGGAAAGCCATGGCAACCACCTAGGAAGACTAAAGCAACTCTCAGATGCATCACAGCAGGTGGCCACACCTTAGCAACAACCTGAAATACAATTGTAGCCATCACACTCTAGTAACCATCTAGAACACCACGGCAACCACCTAGGAATACCCTCTAGATGTAAACAGCAACAGTATGTATTGCCATAGCAACCAACTAGAACACCACTGTAACCCACCAGTAGTTAGCGGCAATCATCTAAGAACAATGCCAACCTTAACAACCACCAGAAATATCATAGCAACCTCCAATTTGCTGTGACGTAGTGTGACGCAGTCACACTTTCCATTATCTTAAGGAACATATGATTAAATATCTGATATAAATATGTTTGGGCTTTACACAAAATGTTCTCAAATACAAATAAATTATTTTGTAAAAAAACATCCTCGTTTTCAGAAAAGAAGAGGCCCACAAAAGCCAGTCTGTTGTCTTGTTTCATCATTGTGAAAAGGTCCAAGGTACAGTAATGAACATCCCTCAGCGGAAATCAACATCCTAAGAAGAGATTTGGAAGTTCTTTCTACAAGAAAGCTCATCATCAGAGAGTTCAGGCTGTGCTGAAGGATAATGGAGGTCCTAATACATATTCACTTTAAAGCTGGTTAGAATTATACAAACTCTCTTTGTATTACATGTATTTACATGTATGGTGCCACTAAATGTTGTTATAAATCACTATACCTCTTGTCTCCTTTTCCTTCCAAAATATTAAGAAATGACTGGTGGCTCAATACTTTTGAACTGTACTGTACGGCTACCTCAGATGATTAATTGCAACACCCAGCTGCCCACAAAAAATAAAGAGTTTTCATATTTTTTTTCATTTCTGTCATTGCACAAAGCACAGCACACAGTGAGACACAACAAAATTAAACCTCTGCATTTTATGCATACACACATACACACCGTGCAGCAGGGGGCAGCTACTAAAAGCACCCAGGGAGCAGTGGTGGGGGCGATACCTTGCTCAAGGGTACCTCAGGGCAACCTACTGGTCTGGGATTGGAACCCACGACCTTTCCTAACCACTAAGCCACCGCTGTATCTATCTAATGTCGTCACTGGGAAAGAAAAATTCTGAACGTATGTTCCTCATTTGTTTTTCTTTTTCTCTTTTGAATATACATTAAGTACAGGATGCTGCTGCTGCTGCTGCTGCAGTACAACATCCAACTGCACAAAACACCTAATCACATTAATTAGCAGTGGGAGCTAATGTGTATTTAGCAAATGAATGCAACACCCAGCCCAGTAGTTAGTGATCACGCTTGAAACAGTGTAATAATGCTAGACCTGATTACATTTACTGTCTCAGCGTAATTAACAGCACACTGAGTGCAGGCCTGTGCGTATTCATTGCATTTATTTTACTGCTCTCAGAGAAGGAGTAAATACAATTTAAAAAAGAGTTACTAATAATGGTATTGATCAAAAATAACATGCATTAACGTAATGTTTCATCATATATTTTGTGCGAGTTTTAAGTATTAGTATGGAATCGGCATTGCCAAGAAAATAATTAGTCTGGCTTGTAACACAGCTTACTATGCGGTCCACACCAAAAGTACTGGAAGAGAAAGGCCAATTCATTTGTTTGACTGATTTGTTTTGCACTGAAATACTTTAATTTAGGCATCAAAAGATGAATAGAAGATGCGAGATCAATTTCCTGATGTGTGTGTGTGTGTGTGTGTGTGTGTGTGTATCAAACTGCATAGAACATAAACACCTTTAATATCAGGCTACCCTATTCGTATATCCTTAGTTTTACACAAGACTTAATACATCTATTAATAGACTTAATAGATACAGCCTGCACTTGATGTTAGAAAACAGCACAAAAAGCAACCCATAAAGATTGTAATTGTTGAAAACACAAAAAACACAAAAAGTTAGTGCCTGGTGTTGCAGGCAGGTGATTTTAATGTTACCACTGTTCCTATTAATGCAAAAAAACCACAAGACCTCTCAGTGTGTAATGTGCTATCTGTCATCAAGACGTTAACAGCAGATTCTTTATGTTTTGTAAGTTGCACCTGTATCAAAGTTGCATCCACACATGTCAGGTTGCAGTGTTTCCCAAATGATACTGTTGCTAGTTCAGAATTTGGCATTCCATGGACCCCTCTAAACACAAGATTTTTCCCAGTGATACACACACTGTAAAAAGGAGTGATAATTTTCTTTTTTCATAATCCCTTTCATTTAGAATCAAGATCATCATCCTCCCCCAAAACACCTCAAGGTGATCACTGATCCTCCTCCATGTTTTGCTGCAGAAATCACACATTCTGTTCTGCCCTTTCCCCTATTCGCTGCCTGACATAAACCCTTCAACTATTGTCCACAAGACCTGTTCTTAGTCCTGACAATTCCTGTGTTTGGTCCATTGTAGTCTCTTTTTATTGGTAATACCACAAAGGAAAGATTTCTGGCCACAATTTCAATTCTGACATTAATAAACAGAATTCCAGCACAAAGTGAACGTCAATGTGCTAAAGACAGACCTGATACTGTATGTCTGGTATGTTTGTGGCTAAATATGGTCTTAATACTGCCTATAAAATATTGAAACTAGTTGCATTTACCTTAATGTTTATTAAATGTTAATGTTTATATACTAGACAACTAGACAAAAGCAGATGTAATGGCTATATATAGTTGTTCATGAAATTAAAGAGAAAGTGACAAATGATTCATAGAACTCTGAGACACGCACGTGCACGCATCCATCATATACTCAGCCACACTGTCATCATAATCATAACGAAGACAAATGAGGGACCATTTGAACAGGATTAATGAGTCAGTCTCTCTCTATCTGTCGCATGTTCTTTTTATTTCCTTTTCTCTGGCTCGTTCCTTTTGCCTCTGTCTCTCTCTCTCTCTCTCTTTCTCACTCTTTTTTCCTCGCCTTCATGCCTACTTTGTCATCACTGTTACCATCATTATCATTATCCTAATCATTACCATCATCATTATTTGACTTTGTGCATGTGCGTCTGTGTGATTTAAGCTAATAAATGAACTCTGAAAGCAGCAGGCAGTGTGTGTGTGTGTGTGTGTGTGTGTGTGTGTGTGTGTGTGTGTGTGTGGCTGCTCTGCTCGCACCAGCTGTATAAAGCAGAATTCTTTAGTGATAAGCAGAATGGCACTCATCCACAGAGGGTGAACAGGTGCGTCTGCTTACGCTCTTACATTAGAATGCGGAAGCACCGTACATAATAAACATGACGCTGCTAGTTTTTAGGATTTGGTACATTCGGTTTATATTCCTGTCCCATTTCTGTCCCATTCCTGTCTATTGCTGAAATCGCCCATCAGTTTTGGGTAATTTCTTTTCGCAGTAGTCTGAATTTGTTACGTCATGATCTTTAAATAAAATAAATGAAACATTAATCAAAATAATATATTTTAACAGATGTTTATACATATATAGATAAAATAAAATAAAATAAGCAGCATCACTGTAATCCTGTTGACAGAACACACACTCACACATAAACACACTTGGGCTCTTGCTGGAAAAGTGTTTGTGTGATACTCAGGCCATGAGCTTTAATGAGAGAATCAGGGTCTCTGACTCACACGCACACACACACACACGCACACACACGCACGCACTTACACACACACACACATGAGGAGGCTAAAATGTAAGGTTGCTGGTTTACTGCAGTACTCAGCAAAAATCAGACACACAAAAATAAATTCACAGACACAAACAAACACGCACCTCCACACACACACACACACACACACTAAAGGTGAGCCGTTTCCTTCAAAAGGAGGAGAGTGTTCTCTGGAGTACTTAGGGAGAGGGGGGGAGAGCGAGAGGGGGAGAGAGAGAGAGAGAGAGAGAGAGAGAGAGCGAGAGAGAGAGAGATGGGGGATGACACCATTAGAGGCTGCTATTGAGGTGTAGACTAAAATCTGGCTCATCTGATTTCCAGGAACAGCAGCTTACAGCTCTGTGTGTGTGTCAGTGTTCAGACTCAGCGGCAGCACTGCGACTGCTGCACAACACAATCAGCAAACAAGAAACCATTTTATACCATTGTGGACTCCCTGTGCATGTAGCAAGGCCTCCAACACATCACAGATTCCAAGCAGGGGGATCACAATCAGCCACACTACACTGCCAGATGAATTTAATGAGTTTGACAACAACAATAACCTACAGACAGGGAGTATGGCCACAGAGAACACACAGGACACGCACCTAGAGGGCCAAAACATGCACAGTCATGTGAAAAAATTAGGACATACAATGAAAGCCTGTGTTATTTTGTAACATTCTTGGACATATGGATATTTTATCTCAATTTTAACAATACTGGGAGATTAAAATAATAAAACTAAACAATTAAAACTGATAAAAAGACATTTCAAAATCTTCCTTAAAACTTACTTCTACAAAAATGGGATTTCTGGTGAGGAATAAATCAGGACACCACCATTTTTATTCCCAATTAAAATGTCTCAAATCAAACACAGGTGTAGCACATCAGGTGCACATGATTAGAACATCGTTACTCAGCATTTTGAAGGAGGTTTGCCCTTTTTAAACCTCAGACATTTAGTTTGGTGCTCCTGACTGTTGAGGTGAGAGTGAACACCATGGTGAGATCAAAATAGCTGTCTGAGGACTTCATAAAGAAGATTGTAGGAGCTTATAAGTCTGGTAAGGGATTTAATGAGATCTCAAAAGGTTTTGCAATCAGCCTTTCCACTGTCCGGAAAATAGTCTACAAGGATTTCCAAAACAACTGCCATCATGCCCAAGTCTGGCCCGCCAAGCATGTTCACCCTGAGAGCAACTTGCATGGAAGGTGTGCAAGAAGGAGGAAACTTGCTCTCTAAGCGAAACATCAAGGCCAGACTGAAGTTTGCCAGAGAGAACAGAGAAGACCAGGACTTCTATAATAATCTTCTTTGGACAGATGAATCTAATATTGAAATATTTGGACACCAGAACAGAGGACCTGTCTGGCGTAAACCAAATACAGCATTCCAGTAAAAGAACCTCATACCAACTGTGAAGCATGGAGGTGGAAGTGTCATAGTTTGGAAATGCTTTGCTGTAGCAGGACCTGACCAGCTCACCATCACAGAATCCACCATGAATTCTACCGTGTATCAGAGGGGGCTTGAGGAACATGTGAGACCATCTGTAAAAACATTAAAGCTGTAGCGGAACTGGACCCTGCAACACAACAATGACCAAAAACATACCAGTAAATCCACCAAGGACTGGCTGAAAGCTAAGAAATGGAGAGTCCTAGAGTGGCCGAGTAAAAGCCCAGATCTTAATCCCATTGAGATGCCGTGGTGACTTGAAACGAGCTGTACATGCAAGAAACCCCTCAAACATATCACAGCTTAAAGAATTCTGCCTGTTAGAAGGTGGAACACTAGCTATTAGGAGTCGGGTGTCCTAACTTTTTCCTCAGTTAGAATACACATTTCTGTTGATATCTTTTGTTGATTATTTTGTACTTAATAAATCAAGGTTCATTTTTGTTGTTTACCTGCAATTAATCACTTTCAGAGATTGATAAAAATTAGAATAAAAGATTAGACATCGAATTGTGAACATTTCTTAATAAAGAACTGAATATTTAATGGGGTGTCCTAATTTTTTCCCATGACTGGATGTTAGAATACTGTTTATTGACTACAGCTTGGCATTCTAGACTATTATCCAGCACAAACAGTCAGAAAGGCCCCTCTGCCTCTTACTGGCACCCAGTCTTTTGAACCGGGTGCTAAGCTTTCCAACTGACAGTCAGAGTTGGCAGTTGCACATCCAGCACATGAACGGCGAGCACAGGAACCCCTAGGGCTGTGTGCTGAGCCCCCTGCTGTACAATGTCTTTATGTATGACTCCCAAAATAACACAAGATTCAAGTTTGTTAATGATATAACAGTTGTTGGACTGAATACTGGTGAGACCAAAGCATGGCAACCTGATGTCAAGACAACCTGATGCAGAAAAGATCTAGGAAATAATTGTTGACCCAAGAAGGGATGGAGAGCTACATAGACCACTACTTAGGTCAGACAGAGGTTGAGAGTGTGAACACATTCCTTGGTATTCACATCCCACACTACATTATAAAGAAGCCCCATCAGTAAATTTACTTCCTAAGAAGGATGAGGAAATTTGGCATGTGACTTCTATGACCGTCACTCCCAGATCTATGGCAGTCTGGTATTGAAGATCCACTGCTTCCACAGGACAAGAAGGCTCTACAGCATGTGACTAAAACACCACAATTCACTCCTGGAGCAGCTTTCACCCTATTGCTGGACATTTACAACCCCAGGGCGGCATCATTAAGGACAAAACATCCTTAACACACTCTTCACTCTCCTCCCATTACCCAAAAGCTACAGAAGTGTGAAGTTCAGGACAACAAGACTGACTAAAAGCTTTTTTTTTCACACAATCAGGCTCATGAACGACTCTTTAACACACTGACCCTTCCCACCAGTCTGAACTGGATCCTTACACTGTCACACTCTTTTTACTCGACTCAGCTCTCAAATATATCCATTTTAATGCACAGATTTTTATTAGGACTTTATTGTCATTTTGTTTCAGTGTCATAATTTAGTGAACACAAGGTCCAATTTGTGTTTATAGCTGCCAATTACTTACAGTAATGCACACTGCACTTTCCTAACCATTATCATGCTTTTACTACCTGATATTCTCACATCTGTTGCTGCTGTTAATGCACTCTGTGTCATATTGTCAAAAAATATTATCACATTCACTGTGGTGTCTGTTCATTGTGATAACGGACATTTCACTTTGTGGCTGCTACTGTTTTCCCTCAGCAGAATTTAGTGAATATTTGGATATGTAGCATAATTACCTAATAAGTTATTTCAGGATTAGTAAAGTAAGAATTTCATTAGAAAGCATAACTGCACACTGTGAATATGCGAAAACTAAAGCTGTTGAATCTTTTGAGAGCTGATGAATCTTTTGAGAGCTGTTGAATTTGTTTGCCTGAACAAATGACTGGGATTTGCACTGTGACAGTGAAGCGTGAATGTGCATGCAATGAGTGGCTGTACATCACGGTGCCGTGAGTCGCATTTTTATTAGCTAGTAGAGGAGTCAGACTGGGAAACAAGCCAGGGACTTTGTGACATGGCATCTGAGTTTGATATGTCCATTTTTTTTAGATGCCATGACATTGGAACCAGAGTCTACACTTTGACAGGAGTTTATTGAAATCGTGGACTATTCATCTGATTTGATCATGTGACCTTTGCAGCAACCATATTAACTAGGTCTCAATGGGAGGGCAAGGATGGCTCTAATAAAAGCAATGGATTCACTGAAACATCAAAATAACTGGTTCTAGATAATAACCAAATATTGCCTCACACAGCTAAACCAATAGGAAACCACACAGCTAAACCAATTTAGGAAACAGAAACGCGGCAAGCGTGCTGGGGTCCGGGCTCAGCCAAAGGCTAATGCTAGCTGACCGACTATCCCGTCTGTCCTCCTTGCCTATGTCCGCTGCCTGGATAATAAACTGGACTGCATGCGACTTCAGCTGACAACCCAGCGTGACAAAGACTGCTGTGTTTTTGTTTTTACAGAGACATGGCTCAGCGACAGCGTTCCGGACACCACAATCCAACTCGCCAGACTCTCCGCGTTTCGCTCGGACAGAAACACTGCTCTGTCCTGGCAAGAGTCGTGGAGAGGGGCTGTGTGTTTACATCAACACAATGGTGTACAAACACTGTGCTAGTATCGACTCATTGTTCGACACTGCTGGAAGTCCTCACAGTCAGGTGCAGACCTTTTTATCTGCCCAGGGAGCGGTCTACATTCCACCTAGTGCTAGCGCTAACAGCACTAATACTAACAGCGCGCTGGCTGAACTTTATGGAACAATCAACGAGCTCCAAAACTCCCATCTGGACGGACTGTTCATAATCGCCGGACATTTCAAACATGCAAATCTCAAGTCAGTTCTCCCTAAATTTCATAAACATGTGGACTTTGCAACGAGGGGGAAAAACATGCTGGACTGTGTTAAAACAAACATGGCCGGCACGTACAGAGTGGAGCCCCGCCCCCACCTCGGACACTCTGACCACATCTCTGTTCTGCTGATCCCAGCGTACAGACCCATCGTCAGGCGTGTGAGGCCCACCTTGAAACAGGTAAAGACCTGGCCTACAGGAGCCATCTTTGCTCTTCAGGACTGCTTCGAACACACAGACTGGGACATGTTTAGGGAGGCTGCAACCTATGGTGACTCCATCAACTTGGAGGAGTACACAGCTTCAGTGACTGGCTACATCAGCAAGTGCATTGAGTGTGTTACTGTCTCCAAGTTCATCATTACACAACCCAACCAGTCTGTCTATCTGTCTGACCACGGCTGAGGTGAGAAGATCTCTACTGAGAGTCAACCCACGGAAAGATGCTGGTCCAGACAACATTCAGGGTTGTGTGCTCAGAGGATAGTGACAACCCTTGTCAACCCTTGATAGTGACAACCCTTGTCAGTCATCTGACAGATGTTTTCACTGACATCTTCAACATCTCTCTGAGGTGCTTCAAGACCACCAGCATCATCCCAGTGCCAAAGAAATCATCTGTCTCCTGCCTCAATGACTATCATCCCATCGCACTCACACCTATTATCATGAAGTGCTTTGAAAGACTGGTCATGCGGCACATCAAGACCCAGATCCCTTCCTCATTGGATCCCCTGCGGTTTGCGTATCGTCCCAACCACTCAACGGACAATGCAGTCTCCACCACCCTCCAACTGGCACAGGTGGACAGAAAGGACAGTTATGTCAGAATGCTGTTCATTGACTACAGTTCAGCATTCAACACCATCATCCCTCAGCATCTGAGTGAGAAGCTGAGGCTGCTGGGCCTGAATACCTCCCTCTGTAACTGAATCCTGGACTTCCTGACTGGGAGACCCCAGTCAGTCAGGATCAGTAGCAGCACCTCCAACACCATCACGCTGAGCACAGGGGCTCCTCAGGGCTGTGTGCTCAGCCCACTGCTGTTCACACTGATGACCCACGACTGCGCAGCCAAGCACAGCTCCAACCACATCATCAAATTCGCTGATGATACAACTGTGGTGGGTCTGATCAGCGGTGGAGATGAGGCGGTGTACAGAGAGGAGATAGAACAGCTGACGGACTGGTGTAGAACCAACACTCTGTCTCTGAACGTCGACAAGACTAAAGAGATGGTTGTGGACTTCAGAAGACAGCGTCGGGACCACTCTCCAATGAATATCAACACCTCACCTTTGGAGATGGTCAAGAGCACCAAGTTTCTTGGTGTTCACATAACCGGCAACCTCACGTGGTTGGTGCCCTCATGTGGGCCCTCAACACCAACTCCATCACAAAGAAAACCCAGCGGCGTCTCTACTTCCTACGAAGACTGAGGAAAGCCCATCTCCTACCTTCCATTCTCACCATCTTTTATTTCATTTCACTATGTACTGTGCATGTATGTTGAAATGACAATAAAATCCTACTTGACTTGACTTGACTTGAAAAAAACAGTACCACACAACTTCTTATGCTACACTTGTCCTCAGCTATTTATGAGAGAAAGTTAAAGGATTAAGTAAAAGTAAAATAAATAGCATTACTAAGCATTACCTTAACGTTGGTAAGCAAGTAACATTGTTATGTCAGTTGGCTTAGTTAAAAAATGTCTGTAGGATATAGCATTCATAAAGATCATCTTCATAGGCCTTAAATGACAACTGGCATTGACCCGCATAGACATTTCATAATCCTTATTCCAAACCATCCATTTTCTTTACAATTTCTGGGTAGAAAATGAAGAAAGCAGCCTGTATTGGTTTGTGTCTCTCTGATGTTGCAGTGGTTGATACTTCATGTGCGTCATTACATCTGGCCTGTGTATATACCCCTCTGTGAGTTAGGGTAGGGTTGTTGGTCATTGTGTCTTTTGTATGTCATTGTGGCATTATGTTTCTGAGTACTGTGTGTTATTTGTGGGTGTCTGATTTTGACTCCATATGCGAAAATGAACATGAAAGTGAAATGACAACTTGTCATTGTGAACAGACCACAGCACACCACAATGAAATTCAACCTCTGCATTTCACCCATACACACACATGCAGCAGGGGGCAGCTATTGAAAGCACCCAGGGAGCAGTGACGGGGACGGTACCTTGCTCAAAGGTACCTCAGGGCAACCTACTGGTGAAGGAATCTAACCCACAATCTTCTGATCTTGGGCCAACTCCCTAACCACTAGGCCACCGCTGCCCCACACTGATGGGGACAATACCTTGCTCAAGGGTACCCCTGGAACATAGGCCAAAAATGTCTGCTTCATCTACCACAGCATACATCACCTTAATAAGGTAGATTGTAGTACTTTAGAAAGACAAGTAAATATTGTTGCTAATTATTGCTTATTCTTGGTAATGTATGAAGGCCATTAAAGGACCTATATACATGTCACTTAGCCTTATAAAAAAAGTACAGCGTTATGAAAACTTTGCTTTTGGTCACAAAGTCTAAAGTGTGGTCAGAAAGAAAGCTAAAAAAAGAGACCTAAAAGAATGACAAGGTGTGTGTATTGTGTTTAATACGTTTGCTGTAGATTTGCATTCTTGGGTTTAGAGTAGGTACTTTATAACTGAAACAAAAAATAATAAGTACATTATAATTAGCAAACACCTCTTGAACGAAGAACAAAGTTTGACATACTGTCATCGCTTCTATTGAATACTGTGCAAATTAATTCTGGCAGAAAGACACACTAAAAGCAGCCAAAACCAAAAGCTCTTATTAGGCATAACAAAACTTCAAAACTTCCTTTCTGCTGTTTTAGTCTGATACACTATATAGAGAGAGAGGAAGAGAGAGAGAGAGAGAGAGAGAGAGAGAGAGAGAGAGAGATAAACAACAATCATGTGCCTTCAATTCTTTCCAGTTGGCAAATAATAATGAGAGTGACACACACACACACACACACACACACACACACACACACACACACACACACACACACACCTCTCTAGGGTGTTTTCCTATGAAGTAGGATATGAAAAACAACACAATCCACCATTTTCCTTTAGAGACTCATCACTAGTCTATCTCCCTGCCCCTCTCTCACTCTGTCTCCCACTGTCATCTTTTCTCTCTTTCTGTCTGTCTGTCTCTCTCTCTCTCTGTTTTGTCTCAATTCTTGACTGTATTAACTAACAGTATGAAGTTACAATGTTGTCATTACATATGAGTGAATTCCTTGGTTAAAACAAACCTCTTTCTCTCCTTCTCTCAGTCTCTCCCACTTTATCTCTCTCTCTCTCTCTCTCTCTCTCTCTCTCTCTCTCTCTCTCTCTCCCATCTGATTCTCTCTCTCTCTCTCTCTCTCTCTCTCTCTCTCTCTCTCTCACTCTTTCTCCTTACAGCTCTGTTTTCTATTCAGTGTGAACCTTCCATGGCAGTCCAAACAAAGACATTTAATGCACACATTGAATCCTGCAGCAGTTTCCATGGTAACACTCAAAACAAGGTTGCCCTTATCATTCACACACACACACACGCGCGCGCGCACACATGCACACACACACGCACACACACACACACACACACACACACACACACACACACACACACACACACACACACACACACACACAGGGGTATGTTGTGATCTTCGAGCTGAAAATGTATGTATACATGCTAAGAAGGGAATACTGCCTGCCTGAGCTACTCAAATAAACCTGTTTATTAGTTCTCTGGGCTCCCCTGGGGTATATGTAATACCCCCACCCACATATCCACCCACACACACACACACGCTCTCATTATTATCATCTTCATTTAATAGTTTAATTAACAGGCTTAACAGAGATCCCCCTTACAAAGGACTGAGGATTATTTCATGTACAGCTCCTGTAAAAACTAATTTGTTTTTCTATCGACTGAAAACAAATGGGTTTAAAATCTAAAGGTATATATGCGAAGAGAAATCTGATTTTTAGGTTTAATTTATGATGTGGACCATGAGAGGCTGACAGGTGCTTGTTGCTATGGAGGTTTGTCTTATAAGAATTATTATTTAAATATAAAATGCCCTTGACATCTACCCTCCTGGATTTCATCTGTGGGAAACTGTATTTCCAAAACCAGAAGAACAACATGAAGAGCAGAAAGCTGTTTATGCTTCCCTTTTTAAGATCTGAGAAAAGTGGGAAAATTCCTCAGGAATTGAAGGTTTTGGATTCGAATCCCAGATCAGCAGGTTGCCTTGAGGTATTCTTGAGCAAGGTATTGTCCCCATCACTGATGCCTGCTGTGTGTGTGTGTATGGGTAAAAAAAAAAGGATTTATACTTTTTAAATGAAAGTGTTTAACTGTATGTTGTGCCATGTTTCACAATGACAGTTTAACTACTTTCACTAGACAGTAAATACTACAAAATAAAAACTAAAAATCATATTTTTTACAATCATCTTTTGATTTTCATTCCAATTGTTTTAGTGTATAAAAGTAAACTGGTCTTGATGTTCCAACACCTTTCAAGGGGTCAGTATGCAATTATGTTCTTAACCCCACACATACATATGTGCCTCATACACTTTATTAAGCTAACACTATTACAGACTAAAGCTATAATGTCTATTCTTCTCATAAAAAATGAGTTTTGTGTTTCATAAACTGCACTGCACCAAATCCAATTAACAGGATTAATTATGTTCTGGCATGGTGGTGCTGTCGCCTCACAGCAAGAAGGTCCTGCGTTTGATTCTCAGGCTTTCTGTGTGGAGTTTGCATGTTCTCCCCAAGTTTGTTTTGGTTTCCTCCCACCATCCAAAGACATGCATGTGAAATGTTAATTGTCAGTGTGTGAGATGCCTGTGTGTTTGAGTGTGTTTTTCTGTGTGTCTGCCCTGCGATGGACTGCCGATCTGTCCAGGGTGTTTCCCCGCCTTTCATCCTGTGAGAGCTGGGATGGACTCCAGCCCACAACCGAGAACACTCCCCCCAACACACACACACACACACACACACGCACACACACACACACACACACACACACACACACACACACTCACACACACACACAAAACCCTAATTAGGACAAGCAGCTACAAAGATGAGTAATTCTGTTCTATTAATAGCAAAACATGTACTTTGCTTTTTGTATATATATATATATATGTTATATTTTCTGTGTTTTCCACACCTACAATGTCACACACACACACACACAACCCTAATTAGGACAAGCAGCTACAAAGATGAGTAATTATGTTCTATTAATAGCAAAACATGCACTTATTATGTATATTATGTATGTATATAATATGTTAACATCCATCCATCCATTATCTGCCGCTTGTCCCAAACGGGGTCGCGGGGGAGTGCTGGTGTCCACCAGGTCGCCAGCCCATCGCAGGCTGTTATATGTTGTATATGTTGTATGTTATATTTTTTTATATATGTTATATTTTCTGTGTTTTCCACACCTACATTGTCACACACACACACACACACACACACACACACACACACACACACACACACACACACAGGGGCTCCTCTCTCTCCATGTAGGTTGAACATATTCACTCGTTTTGCCTCTGATCTAATTTAGTACAGTTGCTGAGCAACAGAAGACTCTATGGTGCATATCCCTGTATCATGATTCTGTAGGAAAATACACACACACACACACACACACATACCTGTGCAGCACACAGCAAACACAGTTCAAAGAAGACCATTTGAGCAATGTCACAGTTGCGTATGTGTATTGTGCCTGTGTGTGTACATGTCCATGCATCTGTGTATGTTCTTCTTGCCCGTAAGAGCGTGTTTGTCATAAGGGACTTATGCAGCCCTCCTCCACTCCACACTGAGATGTTACCCTGGCAACATGTCACATGACCCTGCCTCAGAAGGCAAAGGGAACTAACTACAGCAAGAAAAAGAGGTCAAAGGCCTAACACCCGGGTGGGTGAATGTGTGCGACAACAAATGAGTGTGTGTGTAAGTGTGGGTGTGTGTGTATGTGTGTTTCTGTGTGTGTGGGCTTGGTACCAAGTGTGGAATTATTATAAGAGGCTTTGAGAGTTGTTCTAATGAGTTGTATCAAACTGCTGTGCAAAAGGAGACACACACACACACACACACACACACACACAGTGTAGGTGAAAAAATGCTTGAAGGAAATTTCTTTGGCCAGTGCCTTTATTGCACTTAGAATGGATTAGTGTATGTAGTGTATAGGTTTTGTGTGTGTGTGTGTTTTGGCATCAGTGTGCAATAAATTCCTTCCCACTTTAACCTTGATCTCTCTCTCTCTCTCTCTCTCTCTCTCTCTCTCTCACACACACACACACACACACACACACACATACACACACACACCTGTGTGGTAATGAAAATCCCATACAGCAGACACTGGGAGATCCCCGTACACGCATGCCTGTGCCAAATCTGTTTGTGGTGACTTGGCATGTTTGCACTCTAGTGATCGAAGCCAAAAAAAAAAAAAAAACGATTTCCTGCAAAGAGCTGTAGGTGTAGCTGCTGCCTTACCCCTGAAAATGTTACCTAGTTATTTCTTATTTCTCATCTGCAATTAAAGCAGCCATATACCTGCATGATTTTGTGGCAATGGTATTAACATTTAGATTAAACTATAACTAAATAGAAAAAAATTAATTACAGTGAGTATATTAGGCTGCCAAAGAGAAGCACAAAAAAAGGAGTAGATTAATGTATATTCTTCATGTATTCATAAGAAAACTAATTTTATAGATCTGACCTAGTGTCTACTACTTTGTCATAAATAATTCCATGAGGACAGATTTAGCTAGCTCTCCATCACAGTCTAGAGCATGACATCGGACTTTTATTAGGAGGAAACCTATGCAGACATGAGGAGAACATGCAAACTCCACACAGAACCAGATCATCCCACCTTGCAATCAAACCCAGGACTTTCTGACTGTGGCTCTACAGTGCTACCCACTGCGCCACCATGCTGCCTCAAGGAAAAACTTCAGGTGAAAAAAGCAGAAATAAAACATATAGACCAAAAATAAAGGAATAAAGGTTTTAATAGATTTCATAAGATGTGTTTTAATGAATGTGTCTTTGCTTTGCTTTAATGTTTGTTAGCCTTATGTGGATTGTGGATTATTTTAAGCAGGTATGAGAATGGCTCTTAAGGGGCATAGCACCTCCTGCATTACTTGTTCATGAGAGGCTTGAGAGGCAGTGGTCATATGTCAGTCAGTCATGCAGTCAGTGAAAAAATAAGAGACAGTGACCATCAAAGTCTGGCTATTAGTGCTATTAGTGACTGTTTACATTTACATTTACGGCATTTAGCAGACGCTCTTATCCAGAGCGACTTACATTTCCTAATTACAGGGACAGTCCGCCTGGAGCAACGCAGGTTTAAGGGTCTTGCTCAGGGTACCAGTGGTGGTAGTGCTAGAGGTGGGATTTGAACCGGGGACCTCTTGATCCAGAGGCAAGCAAAATTGTATAAAGTAATCACCCATCACTTCATAAACCCAGTTATTAGGGATTCACAAACCAGTGTATTTCTTCATGCTGTCTCCAATTCTGAATAAATGGGGAGTATTATGTCAGGAAGGGCTTCAAGTGTAAACCATTTGCCAAATCAATAAGTGGACAACAAAACTAATTTCCATACTGGATCGGTCAAGGCCTGGGTTAACCTGGGTGGTGGATAGCTATGGTGTCAAGGAGTGGCATGCAGAAGGTCAGATGGTATTGGATTTTGCTAAAAGGATGGAAATGGCTGTAGTTAGCACTTATTTTAAGAAGAGGGAGGAGCACAGGGTGACATATTTGGTTTGTGTACTAGGAAAAAGCATATGACAGAGTGCCTAGAGAGGAATGTTTCTTTGGGAGGAAGTCAGGTGTGACAAAGTATGTCAGAATGGTACAGGATATGCATAAGGGCAATGTGACAGTGGTAATGTCTACAGTAGGAGTGAAGGGTGCATTTAGGTAGAGGTGGCATAACATCAAGGATCAGTGCTGAGCCCTTTTTTTGACATTGTGATCTATAGCGAGAGTAAAGAGCTACTTGAGGACCGCTGGAGAGGTGGAGATATGCTCTAGAGAGGAGAGGAATGATAGTCATTAGGACTAAGACAGAATACATGAGTGTAAATGAGTCAGGACAGCATAATGGTTAAGATGCAGGGAGTAGAGGTGGGAAATGCAGAAGAGTTTATATACTCTGCATCAACAGCTTGAGTAATTGCGAGTGTGGAAGAAAGGTGAAGAAGATGCAGGCAGGTTGATATGGGTGGAGAAGATTGGCAGGAGTGATCTTTGACAGACAGGTACCCAAGACACAAATGAACGGAAAAGTTTACAGGTCTGTAATGAGACCAGCTTTGCTTTATGGAGTGGACATGGTGACACTGACCAAAAGACAGGCTGTGGAGCTCGAAGTGTCAGAGCTGCTGAGATTTGCATTGGGAGAGACGAGGAAGGGCAGGATTAGGAACAAGTATATTAAAGGGACAGCTCAGGTTGGATAATTTGGAGACAACACACACACACACACACACACACACACACACACACACACACACACACACACACACACACATACACACAATCAACGTTAGTGGTGGTTAAAGGGTGAAAAAATAAGAACAGCACCACTGAGCTGAACCCTCTTTCTCCATTCCGCTTCAGCATTGCTGCAAGCTGACGAGTCAGACAGTGGTGTCGCCTTCAGCTAAACTCACACAGCCTTGGTTTATTAATGAGGAGACTGTGGATGTGCGTGGGTGTTTGAAGGAGAGTCATGTGTGATTCAGGCTGTTACACAAATGCTGTAGTTTGTTGCCTGATTACCTGATTCACTCTCTCTTACTCTTTCTCATTCACTCACTTGACCTATAATAGAATCTGAGCTGTACCAGAAACTTATAATAGCATCTTACCCACTATGATTAAAACATAATGGTGAAGTTAATGTTACCTGAACAGATTTTAACCACTTATACTAATACTTGCTGCACCAATGTCTGACTAGTAAGATTAAAACCTGACTACCATGTGGTGAGCAATATGTAAATAAGACAACTTCTGTTCCTTTTTTTTCTATTTAATTAAAAATAAATGTACACATTTTCACAACACTGTTCTTTCCCTGACACTCAAGGTGTACAAGAGAATGACTGTTAGGAAAGATTAAACTGCTGTGTCATCACCTTCATGAACCACATTCATTAAAATATAATGTATTGTAATGAGAATGAGAATTAGAATGAGAAAGGGTAAAGGCTGTGGTGCATTGTTTAAGTCAACTGCAAAACTAGGACTCATCCAGGAGAACTAGGACTAGAAGGACTAGAAATGCCAGTCATAAACAGGAAGTCTTTATCCCATGAGCGGTACATCTAGGTAAGATCACAATTTTAAATGTGTTAAAAAAAGTTAATGAGTTTGTTTTGCATTTCTATCTTTGGCCTGGAACTTAAACTGCCATATTGAAAGTGGCCCCTCAAGAGTAACAATTCAAATGGCTGCACCTAACCAACCCACTGCAAACGGGTTCCAAAGGTCCTTATGTGCAAAACTGAGTGTTCCTATATTTCTGTGGCCGTTAAATTAAAAAGGACAAATGCAACTGTAAAGGAGGTCCAACAGCCACAACAACTAAACGTGGGCCGCAGTGGAGTTTGTTCTTCTTTGGGAAGAATGATGTGCTGTTTAGTGAGAGGAGGAACTCCTAGAGTTGACTGGGCAGAAGCTCACAGGCGGTACAAAGCAACATGGCTGACCTTGTTATCTCTATAATGCCCCCTGCTACAAGGCCCAAGATGCAGCTTGCACTTGCGCTATGCTATGAATTCCAATTGTGTGATATGAAATTATGACCTACATCATCATTTCCACAGCTTTCTTTGCATAGCAACTGTTGCCAGGTTGGATGAGCTATAAGAAATTGCCAGACAGAACAGAACACTTTTGAGAGAGCCAATCAACCTCCTCCTCCTCTAGTCATTTCTAGGGTAAAACAAGTACGTTCTGAATGCCCCCTTATCAAAATCGAGCATGTTTACATGCATCAAAAAACTGGGAAAATCTGATTTCAAAGGCAATGAACCATTCAGCACTTTTTCACTTCAGTTATCTGATAATGTGAACCATCCAAGTCTACACCAGTCACAAAAATCCGGTTTCTTTGCAAATAAGCAACAAGCAGCTTTTGAAATGAAACATTTGGCTGAAATTTATGAATAAGTCAGAACCTACAGGTAAGTGTTTTTTTAGGGCTTTTTTAAGCTTTAATTGGAGAAAATGCTATAACGTGACAACTTTTAAAATGTTAAGTGTATACAATTTCTTGGGGAGCCCACATTCAACCAGTAGTGTTTCCGCACATGTGCAGATCGAGAAAATGAATGAAATCAAAGAAGAGTGTATATGCAAGGAAAAACTCAATTACTGCACTAAAATCAAGACCTCTTTATTGGATTTCTTGAAAATGTGATAACGGCTTTAATCTTACCTTGGAAATTGGACTACACTGTTCACCTGAACAATCAGACAACAGCTAAAATCTAACCTGGGTTGTAAGCTCTTATTGGTGTACATAAAAACACATTCATTGTTTGGTTCCACTCAGATTCATTCAGACTCTGTATGGGCTGACCATTTTGCATCCCATTCCATGGTACAACAGAAACAAAAATTTAAGGCAATTATTAGCTATCCAAATTAGTCCTTCCTAAGAACAAAGAGCATGTCATCTCAGGAATTCTAGGTATAAACAACCCTAACTGGACCCTAACCCTAATGGATTACAGAAATAGCCACTGTGAGCTAAGAGACCATTCTCAGAGAACACTCCAGCAAATTGGAAGAGTTCATTAGGTCTGAAATGTATTGTATCATTGCACTAAACACTCCACCAGCACTGACATCAAAGAGCTCGTATTCTACATTTGTCTTAAATTTTATTTCCTTCCCCCGAGATCCAAATTTATGTGGTTTTATATACCAGAAGCATCATTCATTTTTACATTATTTAGCCTCTCTTAAAATTAAATATATGCTATAAGCCTGAATTATATACAGTACTTTGCAAAAGCCTTGAGATACCCTTCCTTATATATTCTTCTATATTTTGCTTCCAAAGAGTTTACAGACTTATTTGTATTTAAATCAAGGTATTGTTGAGGAATAGTCCTCCAGGCTTCCTAAAAAACAGTTTTTGGCTCTCATTTTCAGTGCAGTACTGTACCTGACCAGTTTAGAGAAATGTTTTGTTTTTAAGCCACACGATGACCTGCATACACATCATATGCAAACTTTGCTCTCACACTAAAACATTTGTTTCCGATTCTTTAATTTAATCTACCCAGAGGTAGGCAGTTTGAAATATAAAGAAATGAGGGGAGACTCACTGTATGTAAGTAATGACAGGTTCAGATTGGCTGCCCTGTATTGCCTGTTCTGCGTGGAGCTTTTGCTGTGAGTGCTATGTCTCATGAAGCAACGGCCTTCACTTTTTAACGCAACGTGAGAAATGTGTAATAAAACCCTATTTCTTCTATGCAATGGGTTAGCATTTATGTGGGAGACTGGTATTATGTATTAAATATTGTGTGGTTTTATTTTCAAATATTTGTCAAATACATTGTGTATGCAGTCCGATGGGACTTCAGGCCTCTAAATGAGGGCCCATTTCATAGCTGTGGTCACTGATAATAAAAAAGCTCAGACATTTCTGCTGTTGCATTAAAGCAGTTTACATAACTGGTTGCTTGGTAACATTGTTTATGTGTTTATATGTATGTATGCTAATTATTAATTGATTATTATAATGTTACTTGAGCTGTTCTCAAATTCTTGGGATTTTTCCTTGCTTAGGTGGTCTTTCTACATGCCTGCTCTAGGTTGGGTAACCGGCAACTCCTACAGATGACACTATGCCTCATGCTGCAAAAATTGTGAAAACATGCTGCAAAAATTGTGATGGTCCCCTGAGACTTAATCCAGTCTCAGAGTCATATCTACAAATGTAAATGTGAAGAAGAGCTTAAAGATCCTCCACATAATTAAGAGGTTATATAAGAAAGAAATACTTTGTCACATGCCCCAAACAAAGAACCATTTATGAAGCTTTATGATATCTCAAACTTCACCCAAATTTTCTCAAATGTAATCTGAATAAATCTGATTATTTTGGCACAGAATTCAGAATATAAAGAAAACTTTTTGAACAATTTCAATTACAAATATGCTTAACAAACAAATTTGATTCTATTACACAGCAGGAGTACAGACAATAAAAACAATGCACCAAGTTTTCATAGTACTTCATTATCAATAATTCACATTAATAGAGAAGTAACCTCATCTAAAACTGGTTAAAAGCTTCACTGCATTCCTGGAGACCACACATGAGTGCGCATACCGACATGCATACCGGTTAAAAGCCTAATTGTAATCCTAGAGACCACATCTCCACACACACACACACACACACACACACACACATACATACACACACACACTCACAAACTCATTAAAAGCTATGGGTGTCTGATGCAGCAGATTTTAAACCACATCCTGAATCCCTGAAAGCTGGTAATGGGGTCTAAATAGAATTGAGGGTGGGTATTTATGTGTTTGTATTCGCAAGCAAATACATGTGAAACTGTATATTAAAAAAACTTGGTTTGTAGCTTGGTTTAATAACATTTAGCAAAAGAGATTCTATTGTTAGATGAGATTAATGAGTGCATCTGTGTGTGTGTGTGATTGAGAGAGTTAAACTTGTTTTTTTTTTTGCTTCTGGGAAAGTTATCCATGTGCTGTGATCCTCTGTATTGACGCTCTTCCAATTAACCAAGAAATAACATGCCCTTATGCCCCCCAGAATGTGTACGTGTATGTAATGCAGGTCGCTTATGTAATTGTTTTTATGTGCTGCTGGCTCACGGACACTGACTTTTCAGATCCACAGGCATCTTTGCACATTACTAATTAAAATATTTTATCCTAATCTGTTACAGAGACAAAGCTGATGGGCTTTCCTTCAGTTAGAGCTCTGGATTTCAGCACCACGGACAGCTCTTCTGCAGCTATTTCAGCAGCACTGACAGCTTCTTCAGTATCAAAGCCATCACATTAGCAGCTTTAGCTGCCTTTTGAAGGGATCATATGCTAACGGACCTTTTTTAAAGGGTGAGTATCACAGAAGACATTGCAATGGTTTATAAGTCGTCCATGTGTTCTTAAGCACATACAATCAAGTACATATCAATGCATGAAGCAACAGCTCCGGGATTAACAAATTTTCTCACACTTTATTGTGGTTCCTCACATAATGCCACCTACACTGGGAAGAATCACGAGAAGCTGAACTGCTCTAGTATAACATTATAGGACAACTCAACACACCTGCAGTGGAACGATGACTGCCAGCTCAGTTAAGTCAGCTAACAGACCCTCACAAAGGCTAGCAGTGCGCTGACTGATGGGTGGAGAAGAAAGGACCATTGTATCCACCCAGAACCTGTGAGGTCAATTGTACTCCTGGTCACGGATGGCTGTGGCATCACTAGGGACCAAACTTGTATCTCTGAATGATACTGTCAGCACTTAGACAACCACTTGGGAGCATTCCAATAGCTTGTGGAGCCCAGGGAGCTCATTTCAAATATTCCCCTGGGCAAAGGCGTGAACAGTGACAGCTGGTCGCAATATTGGATGGGAGAGCTCACCTGTAACTAACAAATAAAAACACCATAGCTTACTCACTGCAGCACTAGATGCACAAGCCCTTTCTCAGAATCTGTAAACAGTCATGAAATTAGCGGTGTATTAGCACTAACTAGTTTTGGCACTAATTAATAAAACTCACATAAACACCTGTTTTTGCTGTTCAAACATCATTTGAACATTTCCACATTTAGGTCCACAAAAGTCCAAAAAAAATCAGCCACTTTTTGGCACAAAGTAGAAAATCGTCAAATCCCAAGGTTACACCTTATTTCTTTTTGTTTCTTCAAAAGAGAGGGAGGGTTTAGCCCTTAAAATCCATTTATCCCAGCCATGCAAGTGTGATGCTCAGTTTTCTAAAACGAGGAATTTCGGAAAGACTGGAATGACACTGAATCGTCAATACTTTTTGTTTCAATATATGAAAGTCAATGCTGCTTCAGCTGCTGATTTTTAACAAGAAAAACAGGAAGAAACACATGTTGAAGTTATCAGTGTTCTGTTAGCCTTGACTAAGAAGCTGCTGAGAAAGCCACACAAAAATCATAGGGACATCCATTGAGCGGTAGCGATGACGAGTGCCCAACATGTGAGGAAACCAACAGGTCTGATTTAAACATTTGCCCATTAAACTACTTTTATTGTGATATGGTCTTTGGCTTAAATGCTACCTCTAATGAAAATAACATGCTGGGTATTCAGAGATTTACTGTTGCTGGATATTTTGGAGATTCAGCATTTATAATTAAGATTATGTCCTGATTTGGCAGTGAAAACTTTCTATCATCCCAGCCCTGCTCATTTAGTTGCATAAATTAAGTTAACCCATCCAAATCTCTGCTTTATTCATTCTAACTGCGCCACGTTAACAGTAACGTAATTGAGCAAATCAAGTAATTCAAGCTCAAGCTCAGTAAACACTAACAGAGAGCAGAAGAAACTTGAGAACTCTGAGAAAACCTAAAGTTGCAGGAATGGAGCAACAGTGGCACCTCATGAAAAAAAAAAAAAAAGTAACAACCCTTGTCATTGCGAGGTCACAGCACTGCACACCATGAACCACAACGAAATTGGACCTCTGCTTTTAACCCATGCACACAAACACCGTGCAGCAGTGGGCAGCTATTGAAAGCGCCCGGGGAGCAGTGATGGGGACGGTACCTTGCTCCGGGGTACCTCAGGGCAACCTACTCTTTGAGGGAATCGAACCCACAATCTTCCGATGCAGGGCCAACTCCCTAACCACTAGGCCACCGCTGCCCTCATAATATATCAAACTAAAATATACTGATTCTAAATGTCCATTTTTCAAACTGGGAAAGATCAGAGACTCAATTTTATTGTATGCATTAAAATACACACTCCAATAGCCTGCATGTAACCCTGTATCTGGGATTCAGACTTACCATCAGGTACCTTTAGATGTGTCAAGAAAGTCTCACTTTTACTAAAGAGAAGAAAACTAACTCACATGATCCCGTGTTATAAAGAATTATGATGAGTGCATATTGGAACAAAAATGGTAAAAACCATATTATCAAGATTTACTAGGAATCATTCAGGTGTGTATAAATGAGTGTGAATGTGCGGAGAGCTCTCTCTTGCGGTTCTACCCCCCCTCCCCCCCACCTCCTCTCCCTTTCAGTGTTTTAGATTAAAGCCCTTGTCGTTGTTGATGATTGAAACCTTGCCAATATTTTACTGCTTCTGATGAATGTTTTAAAGGGTTTACTTTTTTAGGAACCCTCAGAAGCAGCATGTATAATGGCAGTTTCTGAATTCTACACTAGTTATGGCTAAACATGCTTTTACATCACGAGTATAACATGGAACATATGAGAGGTGCTGCCAGTGTCAGATCCAGGATTCTGGTGGACTTTTACTTCCACAGTTTTGAGATGAAGTGGTGCTGAGAGAAAGAAGGTGTTCAGTTAGTGATGGGAGTCTAATGTTCTGAGTCTCATTATCTATTACATTTTGTTGAACCCTTGGGTCAAAATGGGTGATTCCTGTAAAAAGATGGATTGTGAGAATGGAAAACCTCTCTCAGCGTACAGATCTACCTTCCTCTTTTTCTCTCCCTCCGTCTGCCTCTCTTCCTCTCTCTCTCCCACTCCCTGTCTTGTGCTCTCTCTTACTCAGTTTTCCTGTTCTCTCTCTCCCCCCTCTCTCTTTATTCATATCTTCCTCTTTTCCTTGCCCTCCCTCTCCTATGATGTCCTTCTCTCCCTTTCCCACTCTCTTTCTTTTATCTCTGCCTCTCTTTCCCTGTAGCTGTCTTGTTTCTCTCTCTCTCTCTCTCTCTTTCTCTCTCTCTCTCTCTCTCTCTCTCTCTCTCTCTCTCTCTTTATAGGTTCCAGGATGTAGCTTTGAAACACGGGAGTGTTCACAGCGCGCGTGTGTGTGTGTGTGTGTGTATGTGTATCAATCCCACAGCACTCACACGAACGCGTGGTAGAGCAGCGCCCATCCTCGCGGTCTCTCGAGCGCGTCGTAGATCAGGTTCTGAATGCGCCGCTTGCGCGCGTTGTTTCTCTTCACGGGGCGCGTGTAGCCCAGCGGTGTTTTGGCGAGCAGCCCGATGTTCGAGGAGCCGCGCTTGAAGTCCGCCACCCTGCCCGTGCCCGCGCCGCCGGCCAGTAGCAGCGCCCCGTCCCGCTCGTGTCCCGCGCACGCCTCCAGGTCTGCAGCCACCGCGCTCCTCCGCCTCCGGCCGCCGCGCGCCGCCTCCTCCTCAGCGCCGCCGCCGCCGGTGCCGCCGCCATCCGTGGCCCTGATCAGTCCCATGTTCAGTGGCGCGTGTGCAGCTGCGGGAGGAAGCGCATGCCATGATCCGGGCGGGAGCGCGGGAGCCCCTCCAGCGGGTCATTTAAGGAGAGGCGCGCGAGGCGACTCCGCTGTGGAGGAAAAAGAAAACAGCAGCGCTCCGTTCGTTAGGCGCAAGCGCACACGCGCACACACACGCAGATGAATGCACACACAAACACACAAATCCCGGCGCGCGCCGAGCCGTAAAATCAACAAAGGGGTCACGCGCGTCGAGCAACAATTGTTCCCCTCGAGACAGGGACACACACACACACACTCACACACACACACACAGACATACACACACCGTGGACAAAGCGCGGCCGCTCCCTCTGCTGCATCCCTCTAGAGCCTCCAGTCCTCGCGCTGTTACCTGCCGCTCGCGCTGAAATAGACGGCGTGACGCGCCGTGGGGCGTGACTGTGTGTGTGTGTTTGGGGGGGGGGGGGTATGTGGCAGAGGCGCGAGACGCGTGTAAGTCACGTGACGCGTTTCGTGAGCAGCTCCTCTTAACCGCCGCGTGACGGGACAAACTGCACTCAGTGATCTACAGCATCCCTCCCTCTCTCTCCCCTATCTATCTATCTATCTATCTATCTATCTATCTATCTATCTATCTATCTATCTATCTATCTATCTATCTATTTATCTATCTATCTTTTTAGATGTACTCTCTCTCTCTCCTTGCAATTTTAATCTCTCCTTTCTCTTCTTTATCTCTCTACTGCTCTTTCTCCATTCTTCCCCACCTATCCCCTCCAACCCTTCTTTCTCTCCTTATTTGCTTCTGCTTTCTTTCTCACTGTCTCCTTTCCTATTCTCGTCTTCTTTTTCCCTCCTTTTCAATCTCCCTTCTGCTGTCCCTCCACCCTCCTCTGCCTTTTCTCTTCCGTCTCATCTCTTACTGTCTTTCTCGCCCTCAATTTCTTTTTGTGTATTTCCACCTTGCTCTTTTAAAATGTTCTTTCCCTCCCTCTCCTCTCTCTGTATTAACCTTTTCTTTGTGTCCCTTTCCTCTCATTCTTCTTTCTCTCTGCAATTTTCCCTTTCACTATGGCACCTTCCATCTTCCTCCCACCCATATCTCTCTCTCTATTCTATCTATCTATCATTCTCCTGCTCCCAGCAGTCCAGGTAAAAGCTGCATTAAATGAGTCTTGTTTTTGGTGGTTGTGACGTGTTTGTGCTGCAACGTGTGGATCTGCTGTGTAATTCAGCTCATGTCCACCTGACTGACGTCACACTGTGTCTCACTCAAAACATGACTATGAGACACAGAACATCCTGAAATGTCCTGAAGCACTTGGCTGTTCCCTGGGTAATGAATTATGATGAGCCTACTTTAACCTGGCACTCATTCATGCCAATACCTCACGCAGTGTGAAAGAAAAACTTTAACAAGCAAGACAAATGTATTCCGTTTGCTCTTTGTTAACTCGTTCAGTAACACAGAACAATTACGTGAACTAGTAGTCCATTCAGGGAGGCATGGTGCCACAGCGGGTAATGCTGTCACATCCCAGTGAAAAGGTCCTGGGTTTGATTCCCAGGCAGGACGGTCCAGGTCCTTCAGGTGTGGAGTTTGCATGTTCTCTCCGTGTCTGTGTGGGTTTCCTCCATGAACTCCGGATCCGGGTCAGGTGGATTAGAGATGCAAAATTGCTCCCTAATTGTGAATTTGTATTTTGCCCCAAAATGAAACAGGAACTGGCCAAATAGTGCAACCAAAGAGAAAAGACAAATTCACAGTCAAACATTTACCAGGCAGAGAGTTCAATAGCCTAAATACCCATCAGTGCTATAAATCCCTGACTCGGAGACTTGACAGTGGCTCAAGAAATGTTGCAAGGAACAGAATGTTTGCTAGTAGTATTAATATGAGTCAGTAATAGGCATAATGGACTGTACTGAGGACCATGCAGACACAAATTATATTTAATTCAGCAATTTGATGTTAAATTTGATTGCAAACATTAGAAGTGCTGCCAGTCAACACAAGGTGCTGTCGGTTAAAACTGTTTTTCCCACCAACTGCAAGATGGTAACTATCACTGACCACCAAGGTGAGCAGTTCACCTCAAGTAAGCCCTGTGGTACACCATATGTGATGGAGGGATCTGCTTTTTTATTAGCTCTGTAGAATAGTTTAACATCCCCTCATGTCAGCTGTGACACAGCACTAGCAATATAGAGATGCTGGGCAAACCACATGGTAGCTATTTAACAAGTGGGGGGATGACTCCCCATCAAACCCCTGGGAAGATCACAGCAGTGTTAGCCCACATGTACTGCTTAGTATACTCATCCGCTGAGTAAAGACCATTATATTTCATTTCATTTCATTTCATTTCATTTAAAAAAAGTCACTGAATAGAATCACTAAAAAGATCCACGTTTTCTTATTGTTAACAACAATTTTTAACCATTTAACAAGACTTCAAAGATTTGGTCAAATCCTGCAGTGATTACTTTATTCCTTAAATAAAGCATATTTCTGTAAAATAATCGATTCTGGGAGATGTGGCCAAAAATGTCTGTGTATATTGTAATTACAGGGTGGACCTTCCACTAATTCCACACAGTTTGTGATTGTTAAAATTACATTATTTCCATACATAGTTAACAGAAATGAAGTATTTCTTAGCATTTTATTTCTATTTTACAAAATCTGAGATATTATAATTCTGTAAATTAGTTCAGTAAGGCATTATAATTCAATAAAGTAATTTAGGAAAGTTCTGTAATTCAGTATTTTTGTAATTCAATGAAGTATTATAATTCTGTAAAGTTCTGGAATTCAGTAAGGTACTTAATTCAATAAAGTAATTGAGTAAAATTCAGTAAAGCAATTCAGTAAGGTACTATAATTCAGTAAAGTATTTGAGTAAAGTAATACGGAAAGGTATTATAATTCTATAAAGCTCTGACAGCTATCACTGTATTATTTCTATTATAGCAGCATATTACACCAGTGCCTACTTCCTTTTCTCCACCCCTCTCTCTCTCTTTCTCCCCCCAAGTCTCCCCTCCTTTCCACCCCTCATCCTCCTTTATGTCTGTGTGCATATGTGTGTGCTCATCTGCAGGGAATAGCAGAGAGCTACAGGCTACAGGCCACTTTCACAGACTGACTGGCTACAGAGTGTGTGTGTGTGTGTGTGTGTGTGTGTGTGTGTGTGTGTGTGTGTGTGTGAGAGAGAGAGAGAGAGAGAGAGAGAGACACACACAGGGAGAAAGATTTCATCAATATTTAATGAGATTTACACACCGCTCTAGTGTAACATGTCTTTTGTTTCATATCTAACACATCAAAGCAGAGGTTTACTATCAAATAACTAATAAATAAACTCATACCTGCCCACCCTCTTTGATCCCCTAATTGACATTTACAGATACCTTACAATAAAGGTTCATGTAGAAATATTTAACATGTATCAGCATTTTAAATCTCTCACCTTGCAATGACTGGAATCACTAAAAATCATTTCAAAATACTTTACATAAAGTTCTTCCAATAGGAATGTGCCCATTTATTTAGTAGATAATAAAGACAATGTAAACAATACAATGTTTCTTTAATAATTATTGTTGATGCTCTTAGCAACAATGGTTCTATAAAGCACAAAAAAGGTTATTGGGCTTGTAAGAGTAGCAGAACCCTTTTTGGCTCCATATTTAAGCAACAGGTTCTTCCCAAATAACCAAGTCTGTGTTTCTGTGTGAATGACTGAATGTTATTTTTATCAGCTAATTGAAATTTTCATAAATCGCTGCCTTCTGATCAATGCATTCTGATGCACCACTGGGTTTTTGCATCCCTCATGTATGGGAAAAGTGTCTGCACTCTCTGCAGTGCAAGTATTTCACTGCACTCCAGGTGGGTGTGGTTGTGAAACAAGGTTAGCTGATGCCATTGACAAATTACAAGCTATTCATCCCTCTCTCACTCCTGAAGCAGGAGAAGAATGCTCTGCATATATTCTCCAGCATACAAATGAATTATTTTTAAAGTGATTGTGTCTTTTAAAGGGATTCATGTTTTAGTATTTCCACAAACAGCAAGACTTTTTTTAAACTACATTCTTTTTTTGTTAATTAAACAGCCTGATTTTGTTATTGTGCCTTTAAAACTGTGCCTTTAATTATGTAAATGAGCTGTTTTTAATTAGCTGTAAAGCAATGTGCATCATAATACATTTAAAAACAAAATCTAGGATAGTACACCCCTTAAACTACAATCTGAATAGGCAGGAATAAACTGCTGAACGAATAAGTGGATATGCTAATGTGACAGCACAAAAACAAGAAATGCAAAATGGACTGCTTTTAAGCTGCACAAATGGACGATTTGGAAGTTAATGTTTTTGTGATGGCAATGAAAAAAAAAACAGAAAAAAAAACTGAAAAAAAAAAACTACTCAATCTATTCACTTAGAATACAGAAATGTATTCCCTCAGTCGTGTTCCAACACCTACTTTGTTTAGAATCAGACACTAAACAGCCAATGAGAACAGAGGTAATTCAGATAAAACAGTCCTAAATAACAAAAAACAGTCCACTTAGTTCTAAAGGATAAAGAGAGATTCAAAAATGGCCAGGTAAACTCGTAAGTGAATCTGACTTTATTTTGAAAATGTATAATCTGGACATATGTGAGTATGTTTGTAACTCTAGAGTTTTAGGACAATGGCAGGACCATAGCAGTTAAACGCACACACACACACATCAGGACAGACTAGGACATGCTGCATAAGGAGACAGGAGAATAAAGAGGAGACTAAATACATGTAGGGCAAGAAAAGACAAATGGACACATAGCAAAGAAGCCATATTAAAGACTGCCCAGAGGTTAGATTGATCAATCGAGCAAAACACAGTATTTTTCATCCTACAGTCATCTGACAGAGGGAAGGCCAGAGTGGGAGAGAGAAAAGAAAAAAGATAAGAGACACTGGGGCTTTGTCAGAATGAGTGAGTGTAAATAATTTACACCGTCTGACTGCTCGGTGACACAGCCATGTTTTATTCATCCTTTCTTCATCTCAGAAAAATAAAAGCGCTACAAAACGACTGAAACCCAGTTCTGGCAGTATGAAAAGACATATGAGGTCAATTCATTTCTGCAGCTGCTGGTGTAAAAAGAAACTAAAAAGAGTGATGTAATGAATATTGAATGAATATTGTTAAGGGTTGTGCCTTAGTTAGGCACAGGTCAGGGCAGCCTATAAGAGCAGAGGTCATTTACATGCCTGACACTGTTTGTTTAATCTTTATATATATATGTATATATGTGTGTGTGTGTACAGTACTGTGCAAAAGTTTTAGGCAGGTGTGGAAAAAATGCTGTGAACAAAGAATGCTTTCAAAAATGGAAGTGTTAATCATTTATTTTCATCAATCAACAAAATGCAGTGAATAAACAAAAGAGAAATCTACATCAAATCAATATTTGGTGTGACCACCCTTTGCATTCAAATCAGCATCTGTTCTTCTAGGTACACTTGCAGACAGTTTTTGAAGGAAGTCGACTAGTAGGTTGTTCCAAACATGACTGTGTTTCAACCTACGTGTGGCATTGATGATCATTAGCACCTGTTTAGTAAAATTGGTTGATCATACACCGACTATAATCCTACAAAATCCCTGACTTTACAGCATTTTTTCACACCTGCCTAAAACTTTTGCACAGTACTGTATATATATATATATGTATATATATGTGTGTATATATATATATATATATATATATGATTAAACAAACATATATACACACACACACACACACACACACACACACACACACACACACACACACACACACACAGTGTCTCACAAAAGTGAGTACACCCCTCACATTTTTGTAAATATTGTATTATATCTTTTCATGGGACAACACTGAAGATATGACACTTTGATACAATGTAAAGTAGTCCGTGTACAGCTGGTATAACAATGTAAATTTGCTGTCCCCTCAAAATAACTCAACACACAGCCATTTATGTCTAAACCACTGGCAACAAAAGTGAGTACATGTGAAATGTCCACAAATGAAAAATATCCACATTGTGCCCAATTAGCCATTTTCCCTCCCTGGTGTGTCATGTGACTCATTAGTGTTACAAGGTCTCAGGTGTGAATGGGGAGCAGGTGTGTTAAATTTGGTGTTATCGCTCTCACACCCTCTCATACTGGTCACTGAAAGTTCAACATCAACACCTCATGGCAAAGAACTCTCTGAGGATCTGAAAAAAAAAGATCTGTTGCTCTACATAAAGATGGCCTAGCCTATAAGAAGATTGCCAACACCCTGAAACTGAGCTGCAGCACGATGGCCAAGACCATACAGCAGTTTAACAGGACAGGTTCCACTCAGAACAGGCTCCACCATAGTCCACCAAAAAGGTTGAGTGCACGTGCTCAGCATCATATCCAGAGATTGTCTTTTGAAAATAGACATATGAGTGCTGCCAGCATTGCTGCAGAGGTTGAAAGGGTGGGGGGTCAGCCTGTTAGTGCTCAGACCATACGACCACATGTCCTGTGGCCTGATGAGACCAAGATGAACTTATTTGGTTCAGATGGTGTCAAGCGTCTGTGGCGGCAACCAGGTGAGGAGTATAAAGATAAGTGTGTCTTGGTGGTGGGAGTGTCATGGTTTGGGGCTGCATGTGTGCTGCTGCTGATGAGTGCACTGGGGAGCTACATTCATTGAGGGAACCATGAATGCCAACATGTACTGTGACATACTGAAGCAGAGCATGATCCCCTCCCTTCAGAAATTGGGCCGCAGGGCAGTATTCCAACATGATAATGACATCAAAGACATCTTCAAGATGACCACTTGCTTGCTATAGAAACTGATGGTATAGGTGCTGGACTGGCCAAGCATGTCTCCAGACCTAAACCCTATTGAGCATTTGTAGGGCATCCTCAAACTGAAAGTGGAGGAGAGCAAGGTCTCTAACATCCACCAGCTCCATGATGTCATCATGGAGGAGTGGAAGAGGATTCCAGTGGCAACCTGTGAAGTTCTACTGAACGCTATGCCCAAGAGAGCTGTACACTGACTACTTTACACTGTATCAAAATGTTGTATCTTCAGTGTTGTCCCATGAAAAGATTTAATAAAATATTTACAAAAATGTGACAACTGTACTCACTTTTGTGAGATACTGTGTATAGATAGATAGATAGATAGATAGATAGATAGATAGATAGATAGATGAGATTATATAAAAGCTAGATCTATAACTGTCTTCCAGTGACAAAAAAAGAACTTAGGTGATAAAAACAACCAAGAAAAAATTTAGAAAGTCAGCAGGGGGTTTAACCTTGAGGGCTTGAGGGCTTCATTCCCTACCAAATTTATAAAAAAGAAAAACAAATACTGCAAATTTCCAAAGCCAAAGCAATTGGTATTTTTTTGGGTTATTTTAGCAATTCTTATTTAAAGAAAAAGCAGACGCTACACATTCCACATTTACAATGCAATAAGACCCCTGTTTGTATGTGATTTATCTTAGAAGCAAATTTTTTTTTTCAGTGCTAAACAACCCTGCCCCATGATTAAATAATTTGCAGAAAAGCAATGAGCTATAAACTCACATAAATCACATAATATAAGAAACAGTAAAATGTTACTCAAATACAGAGCCATAACTAACCCCTAACCCCATTAATATTAACATTAGTTATAATATAAGTTATGTTTTTTATGCTAGTAAAGCACTTTCATGGCTTGTATATAAGTGAAAGGAAGCAAAAGTTATGTATGTATCCATGTGATATAAGACACCCTTGAATAAGGTGTGTGTGTGTGTGTGTATAGGCAATAGATTATGGGTGTGAGTGACCCATTTCCCCTGACTCAGATGATGTGGCTGTTTCAACACTGCATCCATCTTCTTTACACACACACACACACTCACACTCTCACACACACACAGTAATTGAGTGAATTTATTTTAACAATGTTCAACCTACATACTAATTCAAAAGCTAATTCACAGTCCCAGCTTCCCTGCTCTAACAAATCATGAAGGGTCCAGGAGATGAGATGTGTTACTGAAGCACAAAGAAAATGTTTAAATGGATGCAAAAAGGCTTTCCAGTATAACATGTGATAGTTGATCTGTGATCTGCACTTAGATAACTGCTCCTTTAACTTAAGGAGAAACCTCTGCACAGTTTTTAGAGTACATTATTAATTCCAGATGATATTTATTACTTATGCTATGCATGTCAAAGGTGTGCACAGTCTTATGAATCAGGGCTAAGCAACAAATTAAGCAAAGTAGCAGATTTCACAAATGTTAAATGTTGCAGTCTATCCATAAGCTTCCCTTTGTCACATTGTCACAGAGTACCTTGACTTTATTGATATTGGCACCATTATTTTTGGTAAAGATACAAAGAATCCTTTTCATGGCATGACTGTGTTTACTACTTTATACAATGCTGGGCACAGCTATAGTAATACAGAGTACCATAATAAGGAATCCCTCCAGGTTATCCTCTGTTCTTTAACCCCTCTATCAAGAGTGGTCAAAGGTTGACCTTGATGCCATTAACTTTTTTTTTCTCTGGATTTTGGGAAAAACAGCCAGATTTTGTTTGGAATCTCCTGGTATTTCACATTGTCCATGGTGTATCTGACAGGGTCCCCAGCAGCTCTGGAACAAAACCTCCAATTAAGCCCAAAATTGAGTTAATTATTGAGGGACTATTTGATTGAGGGACTAATTATTTTATGCTGAGTGGATTTTCTTTTTACCCACATGCTATAAAGTTCTCCAACAATCCATACAAATAAATTACACATTTATGGGCTAAAGATGAGTATGTCAATTGTTACTTAAATACTGGAATTTGGGACACTATTACCTGAGGAGGCTGATAAATCCACTCACCAAGGTTTTTAGTTGTTTGTTCTTTACATCTTGACAATATCTCAAACATTCAAGAAGAGAGATCCATAGGTGCTAGGATAAATTAAGAGATTTATTTGTTCAAGTTGAGGCACATTATTTTGGTAAAAATAAAGCAAGGCAGCCTGTTTTGTAGCTTGAACAAATCAGTAGTCTTTTTGAGATAACAGCAATGTCATATTTGGTCCACAACTTGCAGCCTTTGAATGCACATCACTACAAAAATATGCTCACCCACTCCCTCTCTCTGTGTTTCAGATTCATTTGTCAGATGAGCGGGGGTACTTCTGCATCATCCACAAAATCCCTGGAAACAGGCTTCTCCTGGGCTCCACAGGCCTGTAGTCCCTGGGAGAACTGCAGGGGTCCGTGGGTAGTGTGGTTTTCTTTAGGGATAATGTTGGCCAGGTCTACAGTAAAGCTTTTGCTGGGGTCGACTTCTAATCTCTCACAACCAGAAATCACCCTGCAGGGAGCAAGAGAGATAAAAAGCAATAGGGAGTTTCAACAACAGAGATGGTGGGTTGGATGGTGAAGTCCCTGCCATAGGGGTATCCTTTCTGATCATGTGACCTTGACAAGTACCTATGCTGAATAGCATAAATGCATACATTTGTTGTCTCTGTCAACAATAATTATTGGATATATCTAAGCATATGCATTTTCTTAATATAACATTCAAAATAAGTTGGTTCTTGGTTGGTTGCTTCTACAGTTTTGCCCGAAACTAGGTAAGCAGTTGAAACCTAAAGAAAGGTTATGCTTGTGTGCTTGTGTATGGAACTTCCAATTTAATCATCTTACAAATGTAGGGAAACAAATAGTCTTGCCCAAGGACTAATATTGGTCAAGGATGGTGTGACTCTGGGAGCAGAGGATCGAAATCTTTTCTGCTGCATTGAAGGACAGCACTATTACCCACTTTGCTACACTAACCATTTTGACAAATGACCTGGACTTAAGGAGACTAGCAGCACCAAAAGGGTCGATAAGAAAAATTACATTCAATTAAAATGTTGATTTACCTCAAGCCTAAAATTATATTCCAAAAGTATTTTACTTGTAGTGAAAAGTCCCTAGATGTACTATCCATTTAAGAATCTCCATCCCAGAGACAGTAGTGTGAATAAGCAGCTCAGAGCATTAGGTGATAATATTTTATAACCCAATATTCATCCAATATTATGATCAGTGGTCAATGGTATGAAAACTTGGAATCTTAAAACTAAGTATTATGGCTAACAGTATATCTGGGATTTGCAGGCCTCCATATTTTTCAGTTTCTCTTTGACAGGCAATCTCTTTCTCTCTCTCTCTCTAAAATAGTATCTCTGTTGTATGGCCAGTGTCTCTCTGGCTATTGGCTTTTAGAATAAATCAACAGGAATTCAATTAGACCTGCTACTGGGCCCTGATTGGCTGCCACATTATTGAAAACACAAAGTGACATTCACTATCCTGAGCCTGTTTCACATCCACATACAAACACTTACACTCTATGTCTCACTCTCTTAATTTACTTTACTAGGAAAAGCAGCAATTACTCATAATATGTTATTAAAAAAAAAGTTACAGATGTAGAGAGAGTGTGAGATGTAGACGAGAGAGAGAGAGAGAGAGAGAGAGAGAGAGAGAGAGAGAGAGAGAGAGAGAGTGTGTGTGTGTGTGTGAGAAGGTGTGTGTGTGTGTGTGTGTGTGTGTGTGTGTGTGTGTGTGTGTGTGTGATAGAGGTCAGGGTGTTCGTGTAAGAAAATTTCCTTCATGTTTTATTAACACCATTTTATAGCATTTTTATTTCATGTGTGTGAATTGTACAGCTCTTAACACTAATAAAGCCCTCTGAAGGACAGATGGACACACACACTCACACACACACACACACACACACATAAATGTGGAGGGAATTAGAGCACTGCTGAGTCACTTCACCCCTAATTAGATGAAGACATGTAAATAAATTTGGTTAGAGCCACTTAGATTACCCATTTTCTTCACTTCGTCTTTTAAACATATAGGTAAACTCATTTACAATATACACATATACACACACATATTAGTCATCTTCTCTCTCTCTCTCTCTCTCTCACACTCACACACACACACACACACACACACACACACACACACACACACACACACACACACACACACACACACACACACACACACACACACACACACACACTCTGGTATATTTCAGTACTGGAGTGAAGGTGACCGGTCTAGACCTCCCATTGTGAACCACTGAGCAGTGTGGATGAGAGCGACACAGCTTGCGAGAAAGAAGAGGTTGTGCAAGACAAAATTATTTTAAAAAATGACGGTGAAAGTGAAGCAGAGAGAAAATCAGAGCAAAATGACACAGATATACAGAAAAAGCATGTGAAAGAGGGTGTATGTTATGTAAAAAGAGGATCAGATGTGTAGCCATGACTCAGTAGCACTCTTCGTATTTGCTGTGTGGTGGGGGTGGCAGATGAAGCAGAATATGCAGCACTGTGCAACTGTGCATTTTTCTTTCTACTTAAACATTTTTTAAGTAGAGCTTTGTTGAGCTTTGGTAAATATCTAACAGAAACAATAACACAAAAAATTCAAGGTGGGTTTATAAGGGTCAAATACACACATGCATACACAAATATGCACATAAGTTCTCCTACTCAAGGTCAGCTTAATCCTATTAAAGCTCGGTTCAAGCCATAAATATCACATTTACATGCTGAATCAGTCCTCAGAGGCCCCAAGATGGTCCACAATTGCTCCAATCCAACTTGCAACACATGACGAAAATGAAAAAATGTGGACCGTCTGGGAAGTTAAGAAGGCACAGGGTGTGTCTAATAGAGCTCTCAAGTTTAGTACTATGGGTACTGCACTTAAAATCAGCCATTTTCTAGACTTCCAACTAATTTTTTTTCAAGTGCACTTTTGATCCAAAAGACTCTTACAGTGTGCCTGCCGCCAGCATTGGCACTCTGCTTTCAAGAAGTCTTTAAATTTAGGATGCATGCTGTTACCCTATTTGCCTCCTAACCTTGTAACATATTGTTTATTTTTTCAAACATGTAGATAGAAATAATAAAAAGATAAAGCTTTAGTAGTAATGAATCATTTGAGTGAATACAAATCATCTACACAAATATTCCTGATATCTAGATGTCTACTTGTATTCCAGCTGCTGCTAAATTGTAAGCACGTCGGCTTGTGCCACTATAGAATTTGAAATATTTCTACCCAAGAAGTTCTTTGGGATGATAAAAGTTATTAAGTAATTGCTATAAGTTTAGCATAGAGCCATCTTGGTAGTATTTTAATCACCTGCATGATTTTTGAGTAATGCTGCCTATCTTGTGTCACATTAATACATAAAAACATTTAAAAACATTAACTCATAAATATAAACCAGATCTGTGCAGAGACACCAATACAATATGTTTACCTGTTTTTTTCCTCTGCCTTGCATTTGGGTGGTTTACGGACTGTTTTCTTCACTTTTATCTCTCCATGTGCCTAAGCAATAACAAAGAAATATGCAGTTACATAAACCTGTCTAAATGATGCTGCTTAAATGGCCTCAGGTTTTATCGAAAAACGAGTTTCCCACCAAGAGACACTAAATGAACACTCTTCAATGCCCAAGAAGAACGACTACTGGTAACAGAATCATCTCACTCTGTATGCAAAAAAAAAAAAAAAACAACTACAGTGTTCCACTAAAATACACAACAATTCTAGTAATTATGCTGTGCAATTAAGCAAACAAGGATCTTTGTTAAATAAGGGAACACAATAATAACACAATTTAGTAAAAGCTGTCCTGAGGACCGTATAACCTGGACTGAGGATGCTCTAAAATATACATCCCATGATAGATTTTGAACAGCCATGATATCTGCCTGCCTCTGTGGCACTCTTCTATCACGTTCAATCAGCGCAGCTTCAAGAACAGCTATATTTTGGAACAATCCTGTTTATGCTAGGTACAATAAATGTAGAATTCATTCATTCATGTAGTATATTACATCACCATTACATGCTCAATTATGTTTACGTTTGAACATATTAGCGTCTGAGGGTGTGCATCAATAAACAATGTTTCTTTTTTTAAACTGGTGATAAATGTCCATTACAAGAGCTGTTAGAGGAGAAACTCTGTTCACCAACACTGGGCACAGGACAGTCAGCTACAATTACATTTTTGGTGAAACACTGGTTGACATTTTCACTGTTTGTGCCACATCAAAGGTTCTGGAGTCGCTATCCAGTTGGGTGGACTGTGTCCTGTCTACATGTACACCATCTGTACAGCTGGTCAGAAATGGGTGACTAATATAATGGATGTGTGGATGGAGGGATGGATGGTTCTTAAGGTGTATTAAGTTGTAGTATGCAGTAATATCATGTAGTTTTACAGTACCATGAAGAGTATTTAGCTGAACCTATAATACTAGGCTTATATTGGGAGTATTCAGCTGTACTTTACATTGCCAGGGTTTAAGGTTTACTCAGTTATAGTTTCATAGTAGTGGTTATGGTGTATTCAATTGTACTTTTATTGTTCCATGTTAGGTCCATGTTAGGGTATATTCAATAATGGTTGTGCGGTGCTATGTTAAGATGCATTCAGCTTTAGTTTTACAACACCATGTTAAGGTATATTCAGTTGTAATTTTATTATTTCAGGGTAAGCTGTATTCACATTTAGTTTTGCAGCAGTACCTTGGGCATAGTGAGAAGCAGATGGCCAGTGGTTTGAGATCTCTGTGCTGTGCTGCTGTCAGGCTTTACCTCCACTGGTAAAACCAACTGGAAAACCTGCAAACACATTCCCATAAACACATATACACTCAAAAGAGACAAACAAATGCAGTAAAACCTGAGCCCTCTAACTGTATGAACATGTAAATACAGATCACATCAGCAAAAATTAGCAACACATCTAGAGATCACTGGAAAAAAAAAAGAATTATCTTATTTCAAGACAATATATTTTTTTTGCCTGATTGATTTTGATATTTTGTTTATATGTATTTTGATTTTATGCCTTATATTTACTCAATATATTACTTTTTGTTTTTTTAAACATGCATTATACTGGGTCTTGGTTAGGAGCTATCTATTAGTGAAGGTCAAAGTAATTACAGACTTAAAGCTTAGAAAAAAGCTCATGTGCAGGTATGTAGATACAAAATGTAAATGGTTGGGGGGATGGGACAGAAGCTCTTAACTTCAAACTCAAATTGACAGCTGGCACAAATGGTCTAACGATCTAACATAAATCATCTCAAAATATAGATTTTACATTTTCTTAACCGTTGTATGAGTTCACGCACAGGTCAGAGTCCTTGGTGCTACATTATCTACACAAACCTTCTTTCTGCAGTCTGTCTGAAATTACAGCACCCCTGTGGATTGCATAGGTGTGTGTGTGTGTTGCAATGTAGTAGTCCTTGAACTCTGAACTGTCACTGTGAAGGTTATGTATGCACACACAGATCTAAAGTGTACTTCAAACTCTTGCCCCTTGAGAAGTGATATACTATGCAATCAATCAAACTGTCCAATCAGAGTTAACCATATACGACCTACAACCATAAATATTGAGACCCCCCATACACACACTCACACACATGCATGATGTGGCTGTTACTCTAATTCATGTGGGTCTGAGCTGGTTATTTGCAATGGAAGGGAAAAACACAAAGGATGAGAATGTGTGGATTTACAGCCGCGTAATCAGTTTTAAAGACCCAGCCACCTGCCACCTGTGAGGGAAGTGAGAGAAGAGAGGGAGAAGGAGAGAGAGAGAGTGAGAAATGACAAACAGATAAAGAAAGAGAGAAGTAGCAAGGGGTGCTGAGGAAGATGAGATGTACAGATTCATTGATCCATTTTAAACCTGGTTGTTTCTTGTGATTAGATACCTACATTGTAACCCTATAGAACTTTAAAAACATATATTTAACTAAATTATACCAGATTACTATCTGGTGGGTAATATGCAAATGCGCTCAAAATCTCTGCGGAAATCTCTGCTTTTCACCCAATATGCACTGTACAGCAATGGGCAGCTATTTAATGCCGCCTGGGGAGCAATGAAAGGGACAGCACCTTGTTCAAGGGTAACTCAGGGCAACTGATTCGAAACCCACGACCTTCCAATCCTAGGACCTATTTACTAGCCATTAGGCCACCGCTGCCCCAGTGCAGCAGTGGGAGGCACCATCAGTACTGGAGACAGTTTTAGTGACCAAATGTGGGTTGGATACAGATGTATTTACACTGCTATATTAACTGTATAAAATGCACCAGTGGTTTTAGCGATGTGATTTAGAAATGGGGGCAGTGGTGGCCTAGTGGTTAGGGCGTTGGCCCTATGATCGGAGGATTGGGGGTTCGAACCCCTTCCCAATGTGTTTCCCTGAGGTACCCTTGAGCAACGTACCGTCCCCGTCCCGCTCCTCCCTGCGATGGGCTGGTGACCTGTCCAGCGTGCGTCCCCCACCCTCGCCCTGTGTGCGCTGGGTTGGACACCAGCGCGACCCCGTTTGGGACAAGTGTCAGAAGATGGATGGATGGATGGATTTAGAAATGTTTTAAAAGTACCTTAGTGAGTTTACACCTACATTTTTATATTGATACACCTAATCTACATACAGCTCTAATACTCAATATGCATAAAACAACCAGGTGTAAACAGGTTTTTCAGCTTGTGCATGTGAGTATGAAAGTAAGGTAATGTATTATGTTTGTGTCTGTGAGTAAAAAAGTGGAAAGAGAGAAGGATTTTAGCACCTTTCCTTTCACAATCACTCTCACGTATGTAGGCTGGACATCCACATCCAGCAGGGACGTGTCCAAATGCCTGCATTCAGAGAACACCAAATGTCACTATACACACAACAAAAAAGGGCTGGGTGGTAGGATGGTGAAGTAAGATACTAATGGCGTTTGACTAGCAGCCCAATGCCAATACTTGACAGGTTATCATCCAAGAAAAGAAAACTGATAAATAGGAACATTAAAAAAACTTGACAAGTATTTACTAATGTGCCAAAGTCAGTAAAATGAATTTATTTTAAAGCAATTGACCAAGAACCAAGCAATGGGCTGATGTTAATATGCCTGATTCCATTCTACAGGATTCTCCAACTGTGATACACTGTCTGAGTACACCTGTTGTGCTTTTGTAACACCTTACCTAATTGGGTCTGAACAAGCTGTTAGATAATGACAAATCAAAATCAAATGATTAATCGTTTCCCTCTTACTATAGGCACCTCATTGGTGTTGCTAAACATTTTGATTTCTTGTTATTGATTCTTGAAATTGGAAACAATAATAATAATAGGGCTGACGTAACAAGACAAAAGGTCTTTTTTTATTATTATTAAACGTAGTAATAGTAGCTGTTGTAGTAGTGCTCCTTTGATGTTTGATGTTCCTTTAAACTTATGACTGTATTATTTTAGTGTGTATACCTGTACACATGTAGATCAAGGAAGACACAGCTGTTGTCGTCAGTGAGATTAAAGTCCAGTCTGAAGGAGCAATAATGTTATGTACAGTAAATGCGTTCATTTGTATGTGTTTATCTACAAATTGATTCTGTGTGTGTGGGTGTGCAGGTGTGTTGGCGGGGCTGTGTTTGTGAGAGCACATACTTGGCCTCATTAACATTCAGCACTTTTCCCTCAGTAGTGATCAGAGTTCTGGGGGCCCTGTCCTTCTCCTTTGGTGCGCTACAAAACATAACAGAATAGAAACCAGTTAGAGTGTGTATGGATCAGTATTTATGGGGGTTTAATCTGCTGCAGCACATACTGAACGCTCCACTATGTAAATTGATACAGCACTGCATGATTAAAGCAGCAGCTACTTTTGAAACAATGCATGTTTTATTATTTTTGCAATGTCCACAGTCATGAGCTGCTTATGAATTTAGATTGTGGTTGAAATTTTAATACTTAATCGGGCATGTATGTTCAATGGTGTGAAGAGTCTCAGTTAAAAACCACCAGTTCGTCCAATCATTATTGGAACATTTCTAAGAAGCTCAAAGATCAAAGTTTGGGAATGGAATGGAACACAGTTTAATTTTTGATTTAAATTTTTTCTTTCTGCAGGAAACTCTGCATCATCGTCATGTAGCCAAGATATGAAACACAATTTTTAAAAGCCAAATTAGGCTCTGTTTTTTAATATCAGGATAATTAAAAAAGATCTATCAACCGTTTGTAAAAGGACAAACCCAATCATAGCAGGATTCTCAGTACCTCACAGAAAACTCTCTGACACACACATACACAAGTACTACCATGATACTTGTGGGTATGATTTATTTTTGGGTTATTAGTATTTGTGTCTGCGTGGTGTGTGTGTGTGGTCATGCATTGGCACAGCACACACGTGTAATGTGAAGTCATCAGAACGTTGCAGGGGTAGTTTCTAATTGACCATTTGCCCTAATTAACACTCGCTGTGTATTAGCTTAGTTACAGGCCCTGCTAGGGAATGATCACACTGAAATTACATTTGTGAGGTGACTCTTACACCTCACAAACACATGTATAAGCGGTAAACACAAAAAACATGTGTATCAATCTCTCATCCTCACTCTGTTGTTGCCACTCCTCTCAGAAACATCTTTCTGAGTGTTCCCTCTGCCTTTACACCCAGGTAACAATGTAAAACTTTTAAAACATATCACTCCCCTGGCCACTCAGCCTATAAACAGACACGGATATACGGATATCCCATACAGATATTCATATATCCACCAGTTCAGTTTACATAAGTTTACTCCCATTCTTTTACGCTGAAAGGAGTTTAACCCTGGAATGTTTTTTTCAATAAGGCAAAATACGAGGCAAATGATCAGAACATGTCATTTAAATATAACTGCCTTAAAAATACAATGACAACAACAGCATGATGAATTCTAAATGATGGCAAGAGATTAAAAATGGCCATGTAAAATGACAATTTTGGTATACACTACACACCAAACCACTTAAACCTCATTAATGAACCGCAGGGAAAAACTTCATGTGGGCCAGGGCTGCCCAATATATCACCTGTTCAGTCAGTCAGTCAGTCATTTTCTGCCACTTGTCCCAAGCGGGGTCATGGGGGAGTGCTGGAGTCCATCCCAGCTCACACAAGGCAAAGGACAGGGGACACACCCTGGACAGGTCGCCAGCCCATCGCAGGGAGGAGCGAGACGGGGATGGCACCTTGCTCAAGGGTACCTCAGGGCAACCTATTGGGAAGGGGTTCGAACCCCCAATCCTCCAATCATGCAGCCAACGCCCTAACCACTAGGTCACCGCTGCCCCATCACCTGTTCATCATTATCGCAATATCTTTTTATGCAATACTCATATGGCATATGGCTGCTATTTGAAAAATAATTCTGGACCTAGGTTCTGGATCTAGTAGGATCAAGGTATTTGTGCATTTGTGTAACACATTACACACTATTTTGCTAAATCATTAGAAGATATTTCAAAGAGGCTATATATATATTTTTCTTCCATTTCATTTATTGTCTGTCACATTAATAATTTGCCAGTGTGTTTAATACAACACATATCACAATGTTGTATTTTCACCTTTATCTTGCAGTCCTAATTAGCCCCTAAGAGAGGTTGTAATTTTTGCTAATAACAATAAATTTAGTTTATGTGTATAATGGGGTGGTGGTAGTCTAGGAAAGCTTAGGAGACTCATCTGTCAACCAAGAGGTTGTGGGTTCCACTGGCTCTATCCAATCTCCAAGCCCCATTTAAGCCCCCAAGCAAGGCCCTTAACCATAATATAGTTCCAGGGAGACTTTCCCTGCAATCAGGCAATATTGCCTGGATAGAAATATATGATACATGCTGTAAATATAAATGAAAGTGTAGCTCAATGTGTCTCACAATAATAGCATGTTTGGTTGGCATTGTAAAATGTATCAGCATGCTGAACTGATACTTTCTGTATGGTGTCTGTGCTGGCTTTATTGCTGTATGCACTGTGATTGATTTTGAGCCAAATACAGACTGAGAAAGCTTTTTATATTTCTAAACACTTGTTACTGGTTACTTTAATGAGTGTAACAAAAAAAGTGGCTGGCATACAAATTAACATTAAAACTAGAGCTCTTTTTGTAGACACTGCCTCTCCAGCCTTACTCACTCTCATTCTCAGTTTTTTTCATAATTAAATTTACCTCTGTCTCTCTTTTGCTTTCCTCTTTTCCTCAAGATGACGATGCGCCTCCAGTCTCGACTCTGGGGTGAAAGCGCATGGCTTTTCCCAGAATTCTCTCTCCTTATCATCTGTGTGAGCATTTACATTAAGGTTCTGGTCCTGGTTCAGAGAAGTCTCAGCAGGCTTTGGGTCTTGAATCCTGTCCTCTTTATGTTCTTCAGAGCCTGAGCTAAACACACACATATAAGAGCATTTAAGTCATACATGCAAATACATGGCTGTTAAAGATAAAGACTTGTATAAATAATTGTAGGCAAGACCTCTCTTTCACTAAGACAGAATGCTATTGCATTAGGAATGTACTTGTGATTCAGTAATTCAGTAGTGGACCATTTTCACCTGGTAGCTAGGGGTTAAGGTAACTTGGGCCAAATTATCTTCCAAATGTCCTCATGGCTCAGCTTTGGCCAGACTATGAGCTGTAGTGTTGTGAACTCTATGCATGAAAGTCAGTGACAATATTACCCAAACATCCTGAAGTTTCCTCACCTGGAGTGTTGTGCACTGTGTCATACTCACAAGTTGTTGCCAAGGTGCTCTAAAGGATCCTGATCCTGTGAGTTGTTGAATGTGTCTTTGTCTTTTTCTCCGTTCTTCTTCTGATTCTCTCTCTTTTCAATATACTCCATCTCCTGTTCTAAGATATGTCTTCTTAGGTCCTGCAGCTCTTGCAACGCTCGTATCCGTTCTGCTCGCCCTATTGCTGTGCCGTCCAACCACTGAGAAGAAAAACAAAAACAATGTGACCGTGGAAATCTATGTATGTAAATCTATGTTTTAAAAAGCAGTTCAAGCTGATTCACTTTAATGTGAATGGGCAGGACAATATTTGTCCAAAATGAGACGAATCAAGTGTTTCTGAGCAAAAAAGTCACAAAACTGTGCTTGACTAGAATTCAACCTTCCCTCTCTTTGCCTTTGTGTGTCCTTTTGCTGTACCTGGAGCTGAGGCAGACAGGCCAGCACATACTGCCTGTAACCCTGGAACTCGGTGCAGGGGTTCCCCACCAGAAAGAGCTCCTGTAGATGCACGTTGTGTTTAAGCGACTCCACACTGCTCAACTGACCCACAAAATTGACTGTGAGGTCCAGCTTCTTTAGACTTTCACAACCTATTCATGCACATGTACATAGAAACACATGTATATGCTGTATACAGATATTTATGCATTCAACAGAAACAAGGTTTTTCTGCAGGAGTCAGTCACAGCATGAGGCTAAGTTGCATACAAAATTAGACTAAACTAGTGGTTCCATTTACCTTCCAAATTCTCAATCAATTCAATGTTATTCAGGGCAAGATTCAGGTATTCCAACTTCTTCAGTCTCCCAACATTCTCTAAAGAATCATAAAGTGCTATCAATGTTTAATCACAGCAATATAAATGTAATATGTAAACAGAAACTTAAACGTATCTTCACACTAGTCTCCAAAATTTGTGAATTTCTGATACTATGCTGGATTGATGAAATGACTTTGATTGCATACCTATTTTGGGGATAAGGTTGTTTTGTAAATAAAGGATTTTCAGATCTCTGCACCACTTTTCGATGTGCTCTATTCGCTCAATATCTTGCTGATGCAGCGACACCTCCTCCAGAGAGAAGATCTCGCAGTTGTTGTGCTCTGCACGGCGGCGGATTAGATCCTCAGTGACTTAATGCAAAAGTAAAATGGAAAAGAAAAACGCATTTTCCTGAGTTAATTCAACACAATTTTGCTATCATAAGCATGCGACTGACAGTTTAACAAAACCACTTCCTAACAAGATGCTCTTGTGAATAACATGCAAACAGCATCAGCAATTGTGCACAATACAATAAACAAATATATGGTGCAATTTATGGTATCACAATGGTGATGAAGAAGGTTTTTTAAATGCTCTGGTATTTCAAGAACATTTTCCAAAAATGACCAAAGCTCTTCTTCCCAAATCAGGAGAACCTGGTGAAGAACAATACTAGGACAAAGAAGAAAAGGGTTTTTCAGTTTGTTGCACAGAATGGTCATCCATCCATCCATCCATTATCTGCCGCTTGTCCCAAACAGGGTCGCGGGGGAGTGCTGGTGTCCAACCCAGCACACACAGGGCGAGGACAGGGGACGCACCCTGGACAGGTCACCAGCCCATCGCAGGGAGGAGCAGGACAGGGACAGCGCCTTGCTCAAGGGTACCTCAGGGCAACCCATTGGGAAGGGGTTCGAACCACCGATCCTCCGATCAAGTGGCCAACACCCTACCCACTAGGCCACCGCTGCCCCCAGAATGGTCATTTCAGATACATTTAATCACCCAATACATCTTTTTAAAATAATCTAAAAATCACTTATGAGAAAGAGAGGGTGCATCTGTATCTATAACACCCTAGATATTACTTTCCTGAATTCCCTGCCATTTTAATGAAGGGCTACTGCCACATTTTCTGCATCCCAAACCACACACTTCTGTACTTTCCATACTACACTACTGAATCCTATTCCAGTAGCTGTGAACTATTTTGCATACTATTTAGTGTGGTATTATTCCCTACACCACCAATACAAATTGAGTGTGAAAGTAAGTCCCAACTTGGGACTCCTCACTGATCCTGGAGTTTAAAACCAAACTAACTCTGTACTGTTAGTATACCCAAGGGGGTTGGGTAGCCGGTTGACCTTGGACCCTCAGAGGTTTTTTTTTCTCCACATTGTGGAGTTTTTGGTTCCTCTCCTCCGTAGTCGTCCGGCTTAAACATCTTAAACATCTATTACTGTAACCTGTTATCAATGTAAAGTGCCTTGGGGCAACTTTGTTGTAAAAGGCGCTATACAAGAATAAATTGAATTGAATTGAATTGAAGTATGAAAACCAACATTTCACACTTTACATTCCACTGAATGGGTTTTCTTCTGGTAGTACCTGTGAGACATAGTGTGCTAGTATGCGATTTGGGACACGGCCCAAGTCTTGCCCAAATCAACCCACTAGCCAAGCGTCACACAATACTTTCATGAAGTTTTATAAAGATGATGCTGCTGCAATATATGTACATAAACCTGCTGGTGGCGAGGAGAAATGTCCTTTAAATGGTCTTTAAACGTGTTCGTTCATTTTTCATGACAACATGAGATCAATACGGTTGACTTTTTCAGCGAATTTCAGCTTTAAAAGTAGCTGAGGGGACTGAATCTGCAGCTAACTTTCTCAGCTAACCGTTTACTTCACTCATTTCTAAACTTTGGCGAACTCGACGAACCCCCTAACACTTAATAACCCTTACATGATATAGAAAGTGCGTGTTATTGCAGGCAACATACAGTTTCTTAGACATTTCTTGATATTTTGTCGAAATTTGCAGTGTAAAGACAGGAGAATACACTTACTGCGGACCATACTGTAGTTTGTTGGGCGTCGCTATAGCAACCGCCAGACCATACTACCACAGTAAAGAAAAAGTACAAAATAATACAAAACCATCAGAAATACATTTAATTTTGTGGTACAGTTATTACTGAAGGTAGAGAAAAACTAATAATAATAAAAAAAACAAATTAGAATTATTTGTCTGGACATCTGTTTTTATACAATAAAAGATCAGCAGTTCTGGACTTACAGAATTGCGTCATATCGCCACAGGAGGGCAGCACACTCGTGTGTCTACACTCAGGCGGCGTCCCAAACCGCATACTACTACACTAGTCTAGAAAAGTAGGACGCGACCGTTAGAAGGGCTTTCAGTAAAATAGGATGTAAAGTATAGAAGCGTGTGGATTGGGACGCAGCTTCATTTTATGACGCTCGTGTTTTTGAAGCTTCTTTGGTCACGTGGTTAACCACTCTGTTTTTGCCCAGTTCTGAATAAACTACATGTACCAAGTTCCCATAATTATGTTTATAAACCATTTCGTAACACCATCTGAAAATATATATATATATATATATATTCGGAATATTTGAATATGCCAGAAGCAACATGGAACTGGTCTTTATAAGTGAATGAGTGAATGAATAAAGCAAAGTTTATTTCATCCCCTGTCCCAGCACACCTGACTCAGCTCATCAGGTCATGTCAATCCCTTTATGTTATGCCAGATTTAAGATTTTGAGACAACACAGGGTTAAATGTTTTGCTCAATGGTGGAAGTGCTGGAGGTTGGATTTGAACCTGGGACCCCTTGTATCCTACCACTAAATGAAAGTGACTATTGTCATTGCGAGGTCACAGCACAGCACACAGTGAACGACAACAAAATTAGACTTCTGCATTTAACCCATGCAAACACCGTGCAGCAGGGGGCAGCTATGAAAGCTGCCGGGGAGCAGTGATGGGGACAGTACCTTGCTCAAGGTTACCTCAGGGCAACCTATTGGTAAGGGTAAGGAAGTTGAACCCACAAACTTCCGATCCTGTGGCCAACTCCCTAACCATTATTGTTTTTATTGTTGTGGCTGTCGTTGATATTGCTGTTTATTAGTGGTAGCACACAATCCCTTCCTGCACGGTTTCATATATGAGTTTAAATCTTTAGAGGATTTAATAAACCTAAGATTTGACAATGCTGTCCAACATTGTAATCCTTGAAAAAATCCTCCATCCAAGCTCATCTACAAAACAAGCAGCAACCTGAGTCTGCAGAGAAGTAACACCATCCCCCTGTAAACACCGCTCTCCTCTTCTCTTTCTTCTCCCCAGGCACAGGGTGGGTGTTGCGTGAGAGTGTAAACAGGGCAGCAAGGCCTCCATAGTGCTCCCGGCTGTCACAGCACGATGGAGAAGGACACTTAAAGTAAGGGTGTGTCTGTGTCAAGTATAAGCTTTCCTCTTCTTTTCTTCCATTTTCATTTTCTCCCTCTTTCTCTCTTCTTCTCTATCTCTCCCTCTCTGCACACTCGGGACCTCCCAGGTGTTAGACATCACTTCCTCCAACAGGGAGAAAGCAAAATAAATAGATCTGGATGAGAACACACACACACACACACATGTGGATGACCCTGGAAGAAGGTCATCTGTCAAACAGATTTAATGTGGACATCTGAGAGTAAACATAATGTATAATATTATATATCTGGTTATGCTGTATCTGTATATCATAGACATATATGCCATACAAATATGAAGACTAAAAATATTATTTAACATTAGCCTACAATTTAGTGGCATTCACGGAACAGCATTCAACTACTCAGGTTGACCTTTAAGAGGTGGTAGCTTTATTTATTTATTTTTTGTATGTAAAATGTATCCATCTGTTGATATCGCCTTTAGTTTCTGTAATAGGCTGTTTGCCTGATTTTTTTTTTATTATTAATTTCCCGTTCACTCGATTTTAATTGGTTTAATTTTGCCTCGGAAGACGTGATTCGTAATTTTATTGGTCGGCGCACCTATCACTCAATATATCATGGGCCTTCTCCAGCGTTATTTTCGTCGGGATTTTATTGGCGTTTGGACTCTCGCTGTGAACCAATCACAGCTACGAACTCATGGTCAGAAGGCGGGGCTTGTTGGAAGACGGCGCTAATTCGTGTACTCTATAAAAATACTTTCGTGTTTTCGAGGCCAAATCCGAAACAGCGTTGAAAAAGCTTCACCAGAACGATGCCGGACTCCAAAAAATTCTTTGAAAATCTCTCCGGAGCGGGGAAGTCTATCGGGGTCCTGACGAGCGGCGGAGATGCTCAAGGTGAGCGCGCGGCTGATCGCGGATCAGCCTCGAGGCGTTTAAAAGCAACCTCAATATAATTTCTGTTTTAAAGCTGAACGATCCTCCGCTGTGCAACAGATCACAGATCAGTCACTTCAGCCTTTGAGGTCATGGGCCCAGTTTAAGGAAGGGTATTACCCTGAACTTTTATAAATGGGATTTTACTCTCCATTAGGGTTTTAAAAAATGTTTTTTACTTTTCATTATACAGTAGGTCTTATTTTTCGTTCAGGTTGTAAAATGGGGTTTCTATTCTGTTTTATTTCTTCTTCCATTTCATTCACGATATCAAAGTGAAATGATTAGTTAAATACTTATATTGGATGACATTCCAGTGCGTGTTGGTCCAGAGGCGCAAACCCGCAGGGATATTGTCGGCGCGTGCGCATAAAGCAGTGAGCGCTAGAGTACGTGAGGAGAGTCAAGTAGCACAGCTCTTGCCACATTGCGTCACTACAGTAGTCAGTTCAGCATCACCACAGTGGTCAGTTAAAGCATCACTACAGTGGTCAGTTCAGCATCACCACAGTGGTCAGTTCAGCATCACCACAGTGGTCAGTTCAGCATCACTACAGTGGTCAGTTTAAACATAACTACAACTGTCAGTTCAGCATCACCACAGCTGTCAAGCCTGGAGGACCACCTCAGCCTGCACAGCATCACTACAGCTGATAGCACAGCATCACTACAGCTGATAGCACAGCATCAGCAGAGCCGCCAGCAACGCATCACTACAGGTGTCAGCAAAGCAGCACTCCCCGCTGTCAGGGTAGCATCACTGCAGCTATCAGCACAGCTTCACTACAAACTTCAGCAAGCAGCAGCCCCAATGTCAGGGTTGTACCACTGCAGCTGTCAGCACAGCAACACTAAAGTGGTCAGTTTAAGCATCCTTACCGCAGTCAGTAAACTTCAGCTGCAAAACTATACTACATTGGTCAGTTCAACATCTGTTTGGTGTCTGTATCACTTTCACATCTGTGTTTCTATCACTACATTGGTCAGTCCACCATTACTACAACAATCAGTTCAGCATGACTACAACAGTCATTTTAATGTAATCAGTGAATTTTACTGGCACTGCCTCAGCAGGTGGTTTGTTTTCAGCCCTGAGTACATTTGGCATGGCTATGACTCAGCTGTCTGAGACCACTTCAATGCTGAAATGGTCCAAGTGGGAAATGGCATTCCTCATAAACCTTAGTTAATTCAAAACTGCAATGTATAAGTTTTTTGTTTATATGAAGTTATCACTTAATTTATGAATACATACTTGCTTCTCAGAAATACACCAGAGACAAGAAATTATCACTTAATTCACAAATACATACCTGCTTCTCAGAAATACACCAGAGGCCATTTTGATGGATTCCATCTGGCAAAAGATGGGCAGTGGTGGCCTAGTGGTTAGGGAGTTGGCCCCACCTTGGAAGATTGTGGGTTCGATTCCCTCACAAGTAGGTTGCCCTGAGGTACCCTTGAGCAAGGTACTGTCACTGCTCTATTGGTGCTTTCAATAGCTGCCCACTGCTGCATGGTGTTTGAGTGCATGGGTTAAATGCAGAGGTCCAATTTCGTTATGGTTCACGTGTGCGGTGCTGTGACCTCGCAATGACAAGGGTTGTCACTTTCATTTTCTTTCATTTCATTTCAAAAGTAACACGACAACTTACCTGCGCTGATCATTGGAAGTGTTCATGAACTGAAGCAAAATGTGGTGCCAATTTTACAGTCGAGAAAAGTAAAAAAGTGCTCAGTGTAATTTGTCTGCAAAGCAATAAAGGAGCTGTTGGCTGTTTGTCCAGAGGAGCTGTTTACAGGGAATTTAATGGCATCTAAACACTTACATTTGACAGGTAGAAGTGAATGTGTGAATGATGAAAATCCTGAATGTTCCTGGTAAAATTATGAAAGGGACCATAGGGGAATGCCAGGGGATAAATCTGTGATCACCCAATAATATGGCCAATGCTATCTGAACTCTCAATATAGAAAAATATAACATGTATCGCTATACATTTGCTGTTCCTCTCTCCAGCCAATGCAACTAGATATCAGTTTGAAACATCAGTTCAATTTGACTTTAAATTAAAATATAAGTGCTAATAATACAACAGTTTGATGTGTAACCATTTTTACCTTATTTTTATCGTCACTGATCAATAACAATGTAAATGTTTCTTTTCGCTATGGGTGTGTATTTTCCACAGCAGGAGAGTGAGAAATTTGCCAAAATGTTAATCTCTACCTCCCTCTCTTTCTCACTCTGCAGGTATGAATGCAGCAGTTAGGGCTGTGGTCAGGATGGGGATTTATGTTGGTGCCAAAGTCTACTTTGTCCATGAGGTATGGATGCATCACTGTATACTTGCCTTATGTGTTAGGCTCAGCCATTTAAACCTCCTATAGTCCCATATATAACCAATGTCCATTACAAAATACAAATAGTGTCTACTGTTTAGTAACAATCTAACTTTAAAATATTAAAATATTATATCCGGGGTGGTGGTGGTGGTCTAGTGGCAGGGTACTTGCCTATGGTCCTCTGGATCAAGAGGTCCCAGGTTTGAATCCCACCTCCAGCACTACCCCCACTGGGTCCCTGAGCAAGACCCTTAATCCTGAGTTGCTCCAGGGGGACTCTCCCTGTAATTAGGACATGGAAGTCGCTTTGGATAAGAGCATCTGCTAAATGCCATAAATGTAATATATCAAAATAACATTTTTGGATTCATATTTTGATTGAGCAGATCAAATTAGGGATTCAGTTATGTTAAAACAATCACAAAAAATAACATTTTCTAGATTTTTCACTCTAGTATGTCAGGAAGAATTATTTATAAGAAAGAAGTAAAAAGTGGGAATATCAAATATCAGTGCAAAGTGTTATTATGTTATAATTATACAAAATGTAATTTATTTTACTGTCATAAGCCAAAATCTGTTATACTGCTAAAAGGAACAGGGAAAAAAAAGGGTACTACTACTGGACACCTGGCAGAAAAAGGCTTCCATTGTTGAATGGAAGTCTCCGGACAACACAAAAGGCAGGCAAATTAACACCAACAATAAGGCAGGCTTTTGATGGGCAATTAAATAGTGCAGACAATCATTACAGCGATATTTCCATATGTTCAGTGTTCCGTTAAATATCCTTCCAGTACAGCAAGCCTTTCAAAATGAAATGCAATGTGTCCCAAAGAGCACTGCTGGCAAGGATACACACACACACACACACACACATGCATTCACAAACACACTGCCGATTTATTTTCCATAATGCACTAATATAAATATTGCGAGTGTTTTTTCATGCAGGGATATCAGGGCATGGTGGATGGAGGTGACAACATCAAGGAGGCCACATGGGAGGGTGTCTCCAGCATGCTGCAGCTGGTCAGTTCTATATTCTGATCACATTAAAATGTCATATGACACATCAGGGTAGTGTTTGCAGTTTGCTCATGCTGCAATGCTCTCAGGCTACAAAACGTTTTTAATTAATTTTGTTAAATCCAATCATTTGAAATGTTCATTCTGAAAATGTTATCTGACATCTTTTCCTAAAAAGTTAATTCAGGGAAAGAAGCTGATATGCAAACATTGCAGGTTGCTGTTTGCTCTCTCTTTTCTCCTCTCTCGATTCTTGCTCTCTGAGGTCCACAAGCTCCTCTCTTGGGAGAAGAAACAGAAGTCGATTAAGCAGAGTATAGTATAGTTGTAACGGTGGCGGGGTACCGGAAGGACGCCAGTGCAGAGCCAGGAGTTCGGAACATAGGTTTATTAATCACAGTTACAAAAACAGGAAGCAAGGACTGCAGTTCTAATCAAAACCCAAGACTCAAGGAACTGCAGTCTAAACCAAGTTATCCAAAAAACCAGAACCACCAAGTTAGGCTTAGCCTAACTAATGAGCCGCGCTCTGTTCTGACTCATCGGGGCTTAAATAGTCAGCCCCAGTGATGCACACCTGTGCCTGCATGGGCTCAGGTGTGCTCAGTCAGAACAGAGCGCCCTCTAGCGTACCCAAAACACCTCATACGTGACAGAGAGCGCCCTCTAGCATGCCCAAAACAACCCACATGTGACAATAGTGCAGATGAAGGATATTAAATTTGATTTGTTAGGCCAAATGTTCTATGTTAGAAAAAGAGTTTTGAGTTTAATCAGGGGAAAGCTAACTTCTTGATCAGCAGCTAAAAGTGAGAACAGTATGGAAAGCTTAGCCACACTAAAGCATTTTTAATTTCATTAATGCTTTACAATTGATCTGTCATCTAATGATGGCTGTTGTCACTGCATGGCAAATGTGGTATTATGTGATGATGAGTCTGTTTGGTCTAAGGCCAGCCTTAACTCTGTTTATGATTAAAAAATACATTTATAGTTTATGTATTTATAGTTACATTTAAATTTGCTTATCCAGAATATATTGCCTAATGATGGAGCTGCTTGGGGTTAAGAACCTTGCCCAGGGACCCAAAGGATGGTACTGCTAGGAACTAGATAAAGCCAGGCTCAATCCCATAACCTCCTCAGCTGAGTATCCTACCCCTAGGGTACCATCACCCTAGACGTAGTTCAGGTTGAGCTTCAGAGAAATGGAAAAATGAAAAAGGAAATTAAAAAGACTATTTATATTAACCTGCTACCTTTAATACACAACAGAGCTGAAGTTTGGTAAGTTAAATTTTTTTTAAAAATTTGAATGTTTTGACTTGTTATTCCTGTGAATAATATCTAATCAGTTCAGGTGTTTTAGACTAAATAAAGGCTCGGTATTCACATCTGTGCTGACCCGAGAAATGTCCTTTGTTATTGCTCCTTTACCTAAAGGGAATAAACTAACCTTCTCAACTGAAGATTTAATACTGGGCTGGAGACTCAGCTTGGAACCAAAAGATTTATGTTGACTCAGATTGACTCATGACCATGTTAGCAGCCTTGCATAAAGCTTTCCCTTTCTTGACTGAATTTTTCCATCCCCAATAGTTCATATTCATTCCATATTTAGCTAATATCCATTAAATTCAACAGATACTAAAATATCATGACAATGTCCACATCCACTTTAGTGAATCCAGTTAAAAGGAGTGAATTGATTTATAGGAGTGGGGTCTTCCCTTTGCTTAATGAATTACTTGTTTGGTCCGTTCTCTCTGAAAATGCTTTCATGGTAAAAATCACAATTTTTAAGCTCTGGCATAGCATAGCATATATCACTACTCCCCTAAACTTTAGAAGTTTCAGTTGTGCTGTTCTGTCACATATGTAAAGTGCATTTTCATTTGAACGTGTCTATATAATTGTGTGCAGGGTGGCACAGTGATCGGCAGTGCCCGCTGCAAAGAGTTTCGTACACACGAAGGCCGCCTGCGTGCTGCCCTGAACTTGGTGCGGCTTGGAATCACAAACCTCTGTGTCATTGGTGGAGACGGCAGCCTGACCGGAGCTAATCTGTTCAGAGAGGAGTGGAGTGGTCTTTTGGAGGAGCTTGTGCGAACAGGTAACAGAAAAGAAGCTCAGATAAATAGAATAGACAGTGCTTGAATGAATGGGCTGTGTTGAAAAACATGAGTGACATAAAATGGGTTAAATGACTGTTTGCTGAAGTTTTTAAATTTAAGATTTAGAAAGACCTAAAAAGATTTTGCAATCAGCCATTCCACTTTCCAGAAAATAGTCTACAAGTGGAGCACTTCCAAGCAACTGCCAACATGCCCAGATCTGGCCATCCAAGCAAGTTCACTCGAAAGCAAGACTGAAACATGCCAAAAGAAGTCTCCAAAAACTCTAAAATGTCATCATGGGGCCTACAGCAAGCTCTTGCTACTGTTGATGTGAAATGCCTCTACAATCAGAAAGAGACTGCACAACTTTAACTTGCCTGGGAGGAGTGCAAGGAGGAATCCCGCTCTCTACAGACTAGCTTAAAGTTCCACTTTTGAACCCCTCAGTCCAAAGAGCATTCTCCCAGAATTTTGGTGTTTTCTGACATATGTTCGATGCGTCATTACTTTCCACTTGCTTAGGAGTTGTTTTCACCTTACCACTTGTCACTGATACAATTTTAAAAGTGAAATTAGAAGCATTGGCATTAATTGAGCTGAGAAGGGCTAGAAGGTCTTTGGATGTTCTTTTTTTCTGTGATTTGATCAATTATGTACTGTTTTTTGAGACCTCTTTGTGCTGTGCTGGAAATATTTTCTTCTGTGCCTGATGTTACGCTTTGTGTTTCTGACTCAGGTCAAATAGATGAGCAGGCCGCTGAAGCACACTCTGCACTGCACATTGTGGGTATGGTTGGCTCCATAGATAATGACTTCTGTGGAACGGACATGACCATAGGCACTGATTCTGCTCTACACAGGATCATAGAAGTGGTTGATGCCATAATGACCACAGCACAGAGGTATATATATATATATATATACATATATACACACTTAAACACCATACACACATGACCACAGGCACACACAAAGAGAAAGATTTAATATTCACAGTTATGCACAAAAGCCTAAAGGCACACATATACACACAGGGCACACAAGGAGGCAGCTGCACATGGAAGACATGTAATCTTGGGTTGAATTTCAAATGGCCATGTTGTTTGTCAGTCAACTTTGTCAGTCATGGGAACCGGAAGATAAGTGATAATAATTTTGTATGTTGTGTTTATGCTGTAGCCATCAGAGGACCTTCGTTTTGGAGGTGATGGGGAGACACTGCGGGTGAGGCTACGTATATGGAAAGTATTCTAATGTTATCACAATAAACAAAACAAGTAACCCCATAAATTATGTGTAGTAAAGTGGAATGATGTAGGGAATAAGTATTGAACACATGAAGAAAAGGTGGTGCAAAAAGGCATGCAAAGCCAAGAAACCAGCTGAAATATTTCAGTATTTAGAAAGCAATCATGACCCCATCATTGCAAATTAATATCAGCTGGTTTAGTCCTAACTGATAGCCTTCAAATGGTTTCTCATTACCAAGGTATCACACAAGAAGCATCTCATGATGCTTAAAAAATCTCTCAAAAAGATCTCAAGGCCTTTGTAACTTTATTGTTGCAAAACATATTTATGGCATTGATTACAGATGTATTTCTAAGGTTCTGAATGTTCCAGTGAGCACCATTGGGGCCATAATCTGGAAATGGAAAGAACATCATTTCACAGACAGGTGCTCCTCGCAAGAATTCTGAGTCAAGAATAATGAGTTGAGCCAAGTGCCACTCGCAGAGAGGATCAGAAAGACATGAAATCAGCAGGTACTGTTGTTTCAAAGAAAACAATAAGAAATGCACTCAGCCGACATGGCTTCTATGCAGAGCGCAAGACTCCACTGCTGAAGTAAAAAGCATGTTGAAGATCATTTAACATTTGCTGCACAACATTTGGACAAGCCAAAGATATGCTTGGAGAGTATAGTTTGGTCAGATCAAAATTGAATGCCATTGGATGCCATTGTGCACATGTTTGGAGGAGAATTGGCACTGCACAGCACCCCAAAAACCCCATACCAACAGTGAAGTTAAGCGGTGGAAACATCATGGTTTGGAGTTGTATATCAGTATATGGGACTGGCAGACTTCATATAATTGAAGGAAGGATGAATGGAGAATTCCATTCATGAATGGAGAAAAATGTATTGGGACATTCATGATAAGAATCTGCTGAAGATGAAACGAGAGTGAACATTTCAGCAAGACAGTGATCCCAAACGCACAGCCAAGGAAACTCAGTTGGTTTCAGAGAAAGAAAATAAAGCTGTTAGAATGGCCCAGTCAATCACCCGACTTGAATCCAGCTGAAAATCTGTGGGAAGACCTGAAGGTCAGAGTTCATAGAAGAGGGCATAGGGACGCTCAAGATTTGAACACAGTTTGTGTGCAAGAATGGACCAAGATCACACCTGAGCAATGCATGCGACTAGTTTCTCCATATAGGAGGCGTCTTGAAGCCATCATTACCAACAAATGCTATTCTACTAAGTATTAAATAAATTCCAGTAAGTGTATTCGATACTTATTCCCTGTGTCATTCCACTTTTCTACACATAATTTATGGACTTATTTTATATTAATATTTTTTTATTGGACTTATTTTGTTTTGATTTCCTTGTATCTATGAATTACTTGGTGTAAATTTCATGTCAGTAGCCCAATTAGAAACGTTGATGTGTTCAGTACTTTTTTCCCCCACTGTATATCGGGTATGGTGATCAGGTGACCAGGTGTCTTATGTTTGTCCATATAGTTTATTTTATAGTGCTTTGAAGGAATGCATCTGTGGAAAATTATGCAGTTTCATTTAATTGAATGTATTGTGCCACCTGTTATGTGTCTTGTATTATATATGACCAGTATGAAGAGCATATAGCGTGTCTACAGAGTAAAAGGAAAATAAATTTAAAAAAGAAAAGAATTAATAAAAAAGAGCAACTCCTTTGCTTATAAAATCAGTACTGATAGCTATAATTTTTTGTGTTTTCAGGTTTTGATATTAAAAATAAAGGATATAATAACTCATGTGTGTGTGTGTGTGTGTGTGTGTGTGTGTGTGTGTGTGTGTGTGTGTGTTATAGATATCTAGCATTAGTCAGTGCTTTAGCATGTGGTGCTGACTGGGTGTTCATTCCTGAAATGCCTCCAGAGGATGGTTGGGAAGAACAGATGTGCCTGAAACTATCAGAGGTAGCATACCCTCCTCATGTACACAGAAACACACAATGACAGTCCTTCTTTTTCAATTTTCAGTATCATGATAGCAGTGAATTTCAAGTGGCATGTGTCTCCTCTTCACTGTAAAAAGCAGCACAGATGAAAAGTGTCTCGAACAGAAATACAAACATGTAAGGCTGTAGAGTTCATTGTTTTATTTCAAAATCTGGAAGAATGCGTTTTTCAAAACGTAAAGTTTAATAATAAAAAAACTAAAAGTTTAACATATTAAGCCTCAAGTAAAAATGAAGAACAACAAAAAAAAAACATTTTGGCAAAAAAAAAGGGTTTGGGTGGAAAAATTAAATTAAATTAAATAAAAAATTAAATTCTCAACTGATCATTATAGTGGCAGAGGGGGCCATCACATCTGATGCTGTCAAAGATGTGATTACTGTAACTTGCACTTGTTTGATTTGTGCTTTTCATTCCTCCCCCTGTAGAATCGAGCAGATAAAAAAAGGCTTAATATCATGATCGTAGCAGAGGGAGCCATAGACACGCACAACAGGCCCATCACGGTGGACTATGTGAAGGATGTGAGTATTGCAAAGTTGATGTAGAGCACTGTCATCTCAACCTTGCCAGTTGTCCCATCTTCATTCTTTCTGGACTGCAATAACACCCCATCTCAGGGCATCACCCTTGTTCTGACCTAACAGCACAAAAACAAGGTTTTTGTGACATATTAGTAGCCTGTGCTTAAGCTAACTACATATATATGCAAATAATCTCTACACTGAGTTTTCAATCTGAGAAACTGAAGCAAAATAAATTGTAAATTATATTAACATATATTAACTCGGGATGTAACTCCCTCAGGATACACTGCAGTCTAACTACATAGGCCTATTTCTTGTGTTTTTTTTGTGTTTTTTTGTAGAACTTTTCCAAACCCTGTATTTCACAAAACGTTTATCATCAGAACTACCTTTTTTAAGGTTTTTTTTGCCTTTTGTCACACGTCTTTTGTCACGTTTTAGGAAAATGTAAAGAGAACCTCCAAATTTCACATTTTCTTGACATTTTCTTAATACTGCTCTTTTAATAGTGGATGTTCGACTAACTCAGCTTAATCTCTGGGTTCTGGTCTGAGCCCCACATTGGGTGTTCTACTTACATGGCAGGGGTGGCCTAGTGGTTAAGGAATAGGCCCCAAGATTAGAATGGCTTGGGTTTGAATCCCAGACCAGTAACTTGCCCCGAGGTTACCTTGAGCACTGCTCTGCAGGTGCCTTAAATGGCTGCTCCCTGCTGCGCGTGTGTGTGGGTGAAAGGCAGAGGTTTCATTTTGTTGTGGTTCACTTTGTGTTGTGCTGTTTCACATTGACAAATAGTCACTTTCACTTAAGGCAATGAAGGTTTTTTTAAGACTTGCTGAGACTTGTTTTTTTTTCTTTTTTTCTGATTAAAAAAACTGCAGAGAAGAAATTATTAGAATTTCTTATTTTTTATTATAATGTATGACAACAGCCAGTAACAACGTTTATGTACAGTTCACAAAATTGAACTGCTAGTTTTAGATTTAAACCCTAATGAAAGTGAAAATTTTTCATTTTATGTGCAAAGTATTGCACTCACCACATACCTGCTGGTCAGGGATTTGAAGCTGCCAATCCTGGGGTGTAGTTCCTAACCACTTTGCCACCAACAGTGGTTGGCTCCATTAGTAAATAAATGTACTATTTGTATATTATTTTGCTAATATTGGCCTGTACCTCATGTTCTAATGACATTGAGCTAAGGTGGATTAAAAACCCAGCTGGGTCATGACAATAGAACCATGCAGTTCCCCATCATGCCTTGATAGATGTCTTATTTCAGGCATGTGGAAACTTTAAAACCCTAACATAACTTGAGACAAATACATCTTATCTGCCAACAGTTTTGATCACCTTGACCCGAATCAGAAGTTCTAAGGCTGCTTTGTACCTCTTTGAATAAGTCCACACAATAATATTTGTGCAAAGGACAGAGATAGGACTAGTGGGTATTTGTAGCTTTTAGAGGAGCTTACTTATTATGTCAGTCTGCACTGATTGTGATTGTGCACATCTGGTACCAGGAAGAGGCCCATCAATGACATCAAAATTTTTTATCCTTTTATCCATTCTCCAACTACTACAACATTTTTAGTTTTCTTTACCTTCTAGTTTGCAACAACTGTCGATTAACACATATATCAACCCTGTGTGCAAGTTTGACAACAGACACATTTCAGCATGTACATACAATGCTGGAGCATGTGTGCAGATTAGCAAAAGTGTTTTGAGCTCCATATTCTTCAGCTTAAGATTGGTAATCATTTCCCTGCAAAAGAGATGTTTACCGCCTTTTGTTTTAGGATATGCTATATATGTCCCTTCTCATTAGTGAACTTAGCTATGACCCAAAATCATTTTACTCAGGCAACTTCATACACAACCTCAGTAATGCAGAATGCAGTCAGAATCCTTCCAAAATCTAGTGTAAAGTCTTCCCAAAATAGTAGACAAGAAGAAAATGGAAGGGAAACTTTTTATTTATAGTCTCAATTTTAGAAGAAACATTAGATGATCAGGTGTCCACAGACCTTTGGAGGAAACTGTACATCATAGGCAGCGGTGGCCTAATGGTTAGGGAGTTGGCCCCATGATCAGAAGGTTATGGGTTCAAATCCCAGACTGGCAGGTTGCCCTGAGGTACCCTTGAGCAAGGTACCATTCCCATCACTGCTCCCCAGGCGCTTTCAATAGCTGCCCCCTGCTGCACGTGTGTGTATGGGTGAAACACGGAGGTCTAATTTCGTTGTGCTCTGCTGTGTTTCACAGTGATGTGAATAGTCACTTTCACTTTCATCAGACTTCTAACCAAGGGCTACTTGGGAAACTCAGAGCTGGGAGACTGAGATGGAGGGCCTAGGTCTGCATGCGTGTTCTCTATATTTCATGCATGTCCATCTCTTTTTTTTTCCATCATCAACCATCATGTTTCAGGACAAACATGGCTGGGTTTTTGTAGAGCATGGACTTCAAGCTAATCAATAACTTTAAGCAGCAGTGCTGAAAAACTCATTTCTGTCTTTCCTTTCCTCTAAACATACAAAACTGTGTGTACTGTAGGACTTTATTTGTGTGTGTTTCTGTATATGTGTGTGTGTGTATGTGTGTGTCTGTTTATGTGTATGTGTAAGTGTTTGTGAAGATGGTTTTATTTGCATTGGGTGTTGTACAGTGTAACAAAAGCTAATGCTCTCTCTCTGTTGTAGCTGGTGGTTCGCTGTTTGGGTTTTGATACCCGCGTCACCATCCTGGGCCATGTGCAGAGAGGGGGGACACCCTCTGCCTTTGACAGAATCCTGGTATGATCTGACTTAACTCATCTCAGACTTTGCTCAGGCATCTTTATCTGATTGCTGTTAAAAAGTGAAACACTGCATTCCAACTGTTTATGCCATGGAAAATTTAAGTATGAGCCTAAGTCAGAAATCAAACAAAGTCAAAAATCAAGCGAAGTCAGAGAGATGCGGCACAACCAATTTACTGAAGAGTCTCAGCAGGCATGGTCCAGTGGGAGCAGCTCCAAATGCTCATCCCAACTTCGGACTTTAAATGCATTTCAATCCCCTTTAAAATTTGCATAAATCCATCCCATTTATAGTTTTCCACCAATAATATTCAATGCTGTCATGATTAAAACCTCAGTTCCCCCACCTTTACCACTTCACCAACAATAAACAAAGGTCTTTTCACTGATGGCTCCCTGTCATATCCACCACCTGCATTTCAAGGTTTCTTCCCATCCAGTTTCCCAATTGCGAGTGCAGCTGCTTGATTAGAAATGTAACTGTTCGCTACCGGCCGTCTATGAGCACTATTGTTCAATTAAGAATGTATCTCTTTTCTGCTGGATGTTTTCTGGGAACTCATGAGACACTGGACAAAATGTAACTATTTGCAGGTGCAACTACTTGCTTTCCCGTGGGAACTCGGTGGTGTGAGACACTGTAGGCCAGGCGCAAAAGTAAAGGGATTTTTACTATATTTAGGATTGAATATATATTAGGACTATATACAGGATTGAACGCAGAACAGAAAAGATTCTGTTATGGCTTATTTGATATTTTTACTCAAACAAAACTCTTCAAATGTTTGATCAAGCTAGTTTTGAATTTTCTGAAGTGGACTAAAAATGTTTGCTGAAAGAAAGAGAGAACGTTTTGGAAAATTTTTTCCAAAATGGAAAAAGAAAGCAAGGGAAAAGGAAGAAAGGGAAAGGAAGTAGATTTATTTAAACTTATTTCTAGGTTTTGGAACATTTGTACTGATCCATAAATGATGAAATATTTTTATAACTAGAAAGGGCAGCTGCTGTTCAAATGGTGTTAAAAAAACAAGATTCTCATTTCCTTTCAACTTTTCTCCTCTCTGCTTTATACGCTCTCTCTCTTTCTCTCTATCTCTCTCACACTCACTTTCTTTCTATCGCTCACTCACACTCACACACTCTCACATATCCTTTCTCTCTATCTCTCACTCACACACACTCTCACACTCACTTTCTCTCTCTCTCTCTCTCTCTCTCTCTCTCTCTCTCTCTCTCTCGCTCTCTCTCTTTCTCTCTCTCTCTCTAGGCCAGTAGAATGGGGGTGGAGGCTGTTTTAGCACTGTTGGAAGCATCACCGGACACTCCAGCCTGCGTGGTATCTCTGCGTGGAAATCAGGCCATCAGGCTGCCTCTAATGGAATGTGTACAGATGGTTAGTATATGTGTGTGCTACTGTGTGTACATGCATCTGTGGGGAGGCCACGTTTGTGCTTAATGTGGCAGGTCATGCCCTTTCCATGAAGAAAAGTAATGTAAATGTAAATGTAAATGTAAAAGAGTATATTAGCCAAGTATTTACTTTACACTGATTTTGTATTAAATTCTGCATTGGCTACTAGCTCATTCTTATACCATTGAAAGCCCTTAGTTGCCAAGCCAAGGTATAAATTAGAAGCCTAATAGCTAATAAATTAGGCCCAAACAGCTTCTTTCGTCTTCTGTAATATGCCTTGTTGTTTCATGAACTTGTTTCATTTTTATTTTTAACAAGATTTTTTATCACTATGGGAATGTCGCACATCTATGCCCTCTTCTCTGGCTCAAAGATGCTGAGTTGCTAGTTCATGCTCTCATTTCCTCTAGACTGGATTACTGTAATTCCTTATTGAATGGCCTTCCTTCCAAAACCTTGGATAGATTACAAAAGTCAGCAGCCAGAGAGCTCAAGCATGTGAAGATGTCTGCTCAAATTTCCCCGATACTTTGTTAGCTACACTGGCTCCGAGTCCCTCACAGAACAGAGTAAAAGATCTTGTTAATCACTTTTAAGGCTCTGCATGGCCTCGCTCCCTGTTATCTTTGCGAACTTATTTCCTAGGTACACCATCTCGCCCCCTTAAATCTTTTTTTAGCAGGTCATCTCTTATTTTGTGTGTTATCTTAATGTTATTGTACATTAACTTTCTTAAGCAACCTTAGGATTTAGTAAGGCACGACATATATTATTATTATTGTATTATTATTATTATAACTAAAAATAGAGAAAGGCTATTTGATATGATGCATTCCTGCCTGCATGCATACAAAAAAATTTATATCTTCATATATGCATGTTATTTTTCTGTGAGGCAGACTCAGGAAGTACAGAAGGCTATGGATGAGAAAAAGTTTGAGGAGGCAGTTACACTTCGTGGAAGGTAAGCATCATCCATTCCCCTTCTCTGTCTACACTCATTTCTCTACATGTACCTCCATGCATTTAACTAGCAATACAAGCTTCAATCTATTCATCATCAAGGTCAGAATGGCATAACAATGCTGCTACGCAAAGCAGATTTGGGTTTGATTTTCCAACCTCTGTAAACTCACCACACAACTCCAGTAAGTGAGGCACTCTAATAATACATACAAGTCTGGATAAAAGCATCATAAATGTAAATCTAATCATCAAAATAATTTAACCTCAAAGGTTAAGTTCATTTATACATCCGTCCATCCTCACAATGAACATAGATAATAATTTTATTTCTCAAAGCATGATGGATGTTCTTTGCTATTGTTCGAGCCTTTAAAAGCTTTCCTTCAGTGAAAATAACTGAGTGGCTGAATAATCATGCCGTATCTTATATTTGTGAAAACCTTCAGGAGTTTCGAAAACAACCTGAACACTTACAGACTGCTTTCATATCGTAAACAAGACTCCGATGTCCCCAAGGTAAGTCCAATTCACTGATAATTGTAACATGCTTATATTCCAAGGCTTTAATATTAACGTTTAGAACTTCAACCTTGATCTTATTGTTGTGTCATTTTTTTATTGCGCCTTTTATGCACTTAATTTACTGTACTGACATGATTACTGCATTGTATTTTGCAGCTACTAATAAAAAACAGGTATAAAAAGTTCAGCACGTCAAATGAAAAATTGATGTTGTGTCTTTTTGTGGCCCTACTCACTGATGAATTCATTTATGGGTTATTCTGTATGTGTGGATGATGACGGAGAGGGAAGGGAGGATGATCTATGCGCTGTATATGTGTACAAAGCTTAGATATAGCAGAGTGAGAGGCTTATGAGGGTTCTCCTCTTTTTTTGAAGTGAGTTGAGTAGCGTAGATGCAGTGGGATGAAGGGGCATTGAGACTGCAGCATAGCTCAACATAGAATAGAATAGAAAAGTCCCCATGACCCTAATTAGGACAAGTGACTATGAAAATGAGAGAGAGAGAGAGAGAATAGAATAGAATAGAATAGAATAGAACAGAATAGTTATGATAATAATAACTAATGATAATTCCAATTCAAAAGTTTTTGTCTAAAACACAATAGCAACAACCCATCCTCATTTAAAAAATGAATTACAAAAATGATAAAAAAGCTCAGTTATAATTTAAGGGCACATACTTGGAAGTAATATGTCGATTTTGTAGGCGGCACAAAAAGATACTAGCTTGCCGATGTCATGGCCTTCCTGGTTTTGCATACCTTTGCTTCCTACAGTATTTCACATACATTTTGCATGTATGTGCTCTGACTAACATGACTGTAGCCACTGCTGCCTGCAAGCAAATGCAGCATGCTCAAGTTTATTAGGCTGGTTCATATTGGCTGCAGTGATACCGAAAGCTCCCTAAGTTTAGTATATAAGGACCTGACTTCTGACCTTTTAGTGCAGCATGCACGTAGCCATAGGCCAGATAAAAAAGTGTATGCTGTTTTCTCATGCAGCTGTTTTTGTGCATATGCTAACACTGCTTTCTGGTCTCCAGAGTTTGTTTAACGTGGCTGTGTTAAATGTGGGAGCTCCAGCTGCGGGTATGAATGCAGCAGTCCGTTCTGCAGTCAGGGTGGGTATTACAGAAGGCCATACCATGTTTGCAGTTCATGACGGCTTTGAGGGCTTCAGCAAGGGCCAGGTAATACTTCTACATAATACCATGCAAAATACCCCCAAATACCCCAAATACAAATAGTTATGCACACCTGACTGCTTGAATACAGTAAGGAACTAGCTATTACAACACATCTTTATGATCGAAAACAGATAATACAACACATCTGTGAAATTTGGAGATATGTATGCACAACATATTGAAAAAAAAAAAGTCAATCAACTTCACAGACCTAATAGCCTCTTTCGTCTTTCTATAATATGCCATTGTTTTCATGAACTAATTTCATTTTTAGTTTTAGCAATTTTTAAGTCATGTATTAAAATGAAAACGAAACTGTTATTTTCTACACAAAAAATTATTAAGAATGGGAAAAAACTATTTGAAATGACCAAAGGATGCATTCCTCCATGTATGTTATTTTTCTGTGAGGCAGACGCAGGAAGTACAGTACGTCACCTGTAAAATTAATAGACTTGCAATCCATTAGCGGTTACGCTGCACATTTCAACAAGGCAAAACAGCACATCTAAGTGCTCAGCTACAGGTCATGCAGCACAGGTAACAGCTCCTCCATAATGGCTGCAGAAGGGCTGTGTGTGAAGCAGAACAAACAATTATTAAGCTGTTCACTGGTGGCTCAAAGGAGACAATGTGGATTGTTCTTCATAGAGAAACTGATGTAACGATTGTGTTAAAGTCCCAATTTCACTATATGGAAAATGGGTTTTATATATTATATGTTTCTCATCAGCACTTTCCTTTTTTTTAATCTGTCATGATGCTCCCTCAAGGAGTCATCAAAGAGGAGGGATACGGTCATCTTCGGTTATACTGATCCATGCTGCAACATCAGCATCCCTCTTCATCATGTTTATTTACATGTGTGCACCAGAGAGTTCTCACATCCTGTTGGCCAACAGCAAGTGAAGTGCTGTAAGATGTGCTTTCATCAGGATGCCGTAGGGTGTCCCATACACATCACAGCTTGTAGATTGTCACACTATACGAGGTGAAAGCACAAGTACATTGTACCTGAATTTTAAACTCATCACTGAAGTTTTCAACGTCAAACCTTTGTTCCAAAATTTGTGTAGCCTGATCCCAGCTTAAGGCACTGAAAGTTTGACTATATCTGTTACAAAACTAATGTAGAATGATGGGCAGTACAGGTCTTGGATTTCAAATTGGAGGTCAATTTTAGAATCCTGCTTGTTCAGAAACACTCATTTTTGTTCTGTTTCCATTCAGTGACCTAAAAATGGCAGAATATTTTGCTTTCTCTCTCAGATAAGTGAGATTAAATGGGGGGATGTAGGAGGATGGACTGGTCAGGGTGGGTCCCTTCTTGGTACAAAGAGGTGAACCATTACATAACAATACAACTGCCACATGCATACACAAATAAAAATACATTTCATCGGTGTAGATAACTTAAAGCCAAAAAAGTTTGACCTTTTTTTTTTTTCAGAACTCTGCCAGCCAAGCATTTGGATAAAATTGCTGAACAGATGAAGATTTATAACATCAATGCTTTGCTGGTAATTGGAGGATTTGAGGTAAGTAGGCCATGCTTTGCAAAGTAGAACAATATGTTTTAAAATTCTAAAGCATCTTAAGGGCCTAAAAGATCTTTGTACAACTTCTCATACTTATTTATAGGTGTTCTAAAAAATAGAGACCACTCATATTAACTCTTGGAGTCTGGAGTTTTGTTGCAGTTTTCCTGATTAAATTATTAGAAAAATAGTAAAAGAAGGAAGAAGAAAACAACACCAGTAGCTTTTGTTAACACCTTTGATAACTGACTTCAATAGTTAACGGTTTCCTGTATTAGAAGTCATCAGCTGCTCAGTAGACCTCATTTAGGAAGCTTTTTTCTCTATAAACTTTCTTTATTTCTATCTTTCTTTAGTCTGTCTCTTTGCTTCCTTATCTTTCTCTCTATCTGTCTCTACACTTTTTCATCTTTTATATCACAATGAGTATCATTGTCTGCACCCACCCACAAGCTCTTGCTCTCACTGCAGGCATATCTGGGCCTGTTGGAGCTTTTAGCAGGCCGTTCCAAATATCCAGAGCTTTGCGTTCCCATGGTGATGATTCCTTCCACCGTCTCCAACAACATCCCTGGCTCGGACCTGAGCATCGGGGCCGACACAGCTCTCAATGCCATCACAAATGTAAGACAGCACATCTTTATCCTGGATAGTATGTATGTGTGCATGAGAAGTGTCTGTTAGCATGCACAGTGTACATCAACCTCATAACCAGACAATCAGCACATCCAAAGTAGAGCTTAAAATATTTGTTTGGACCTGAACAATTATGGTAGGTTCTGATGTCATTTTCCAAAAAACAATATACAATATCCACAGTTCTCTTACTTTTAATTGACTGTAGCCAGCAATTCCTCCTGCTTTAGTTTCTTTCCTCACTTCTTCAGCCTCATCTAACTCTGTTGGACTGGTGCTCTGTTCAGGTTTTTTCTCAGCCTTTTGCCCTATAAGCACTGAAATAGGTTTCAACCAATTATGTTATGGTTCAGACTTTGGACAAAAATATCAGGTCCAATTAAATTGTTATTTAGTGCATATTAGTATCATCATGACATCATAATATCAACATGACATATACGGCATTTACCCCTCCTTGAACCGCCACCTTATCGTGGTGGAGGGGTTTGCGTGTCCCAATGATCCTGGGAGCTATGTTGTCCGGGGCTTTATGCCCCTGGTAGGGGCACCCAAGGCAAACAGGTCCTAGGTGAGGGAAGAGACAAAGAGCGGTTCAGAGGACCTCTTATGATGGACAAAAACTTTGGAAGACGTTCTCCCTCGCCCGGACGTGGGTCACCGGGGCCTCCCTCTGGAGCCAGGCCTGGAGGTGGGGCCCGCTGGCGAGCGCCTGGTGGTCGGGCCTTCACCCATGGGGCCCGGCCGGGCTTAGCCCGAAGAGGCAACGTGGGTCCCCCTTCCCATGGGCTCACCACCTGTGGGAGGGGCCAAAGAGGTCGGGTGCATTGTGAGCTGGGCGGTGGCCGAAAACGGGGGCCTTGGCGGTCCGATCCTCGGCTGCAGAAGCTGGCTCTAGGGACGTGGAACGTCACCTCTCTGGTGGGGAAGGAGCCTGAGCTAGTGCGCGAGGTTGAGCAGTTCCAGCTAGATATAGTTGGACTCACCTCGACGCACAGCTTGGACTCTGGAACCAGTCTCCTTGAGAGGGGCTGGACTCTTTTCCACTCTGGAGTTGCCACCGGTGAGAGGCGCCGAGCAGGTGTGGGCATACTTATGGCCCCACGGCTTGGCGCCAGTACATTGGGGTTTACCCCAGTAGATGAGAGGGTGGCGGCCCTCCGCCTTCGGGTCGGGGGACGGGTCCTTAGTGTTGTCTGCGCTTATGCGCCAAACAGCATTCTGGACTACCCACCCTTTCTGGGGTCTCTGGAGGGGGCGCTAGAGAGCGTCCCTCCTGGTGACTCCATCGTTCTGCTGGGGGACTTCAATGCTCACGTGGGTAATGACAGTGACACCTGGAAGGGCGTAATTGGGAGGAATGGCCCCCCCAATCTGAACCAGAGCGGTGTTTTGTTATTGGACTTTTGTGCTCGTCACGGATTGTCCATAACGAACACCATGTTCAGGCATAAGGATGTCCACATGTGCACCTGGCGCCAGGACACCCTAGACCGCAGTTCAATGATCGACTTTGTGGTCGTGTCATCGGACTTGCGGCCCCATGTCTTGGACACTCGGGTAAAGAGAGGGGCGGAGCTGTCAACCGACCATCACCTGGTGGTGAGTTGGCTTCGTTGGTGGGGGAGGATGCCGGTCAGACCTGGTAGGCCCAAACGCATCGTGAGGGTCTGCTGGGAACGTCTGGCAGAGTCCCCTGTCAGGACAAGCTTCAACTCCCACCTCCGTCAAAGCTTTAACCACGTTCCGGGGGAGGTGGGGGACATTGAGTCTGAATGGACCTTGTTCCGCGCCTCCATTGTCAAGGCGGCTGACCGGAGCTGTGGCCGGGAGGTGGTCGGTGCCTGTCGCGGTGGCAACCCTAGAACCCGTTGGTGGACACCAGCGGTGAGGGATGCCATCAAGCTGAAGAAGGAGTCCTACCGGGCCTTTTTGGCCAGTGGGGCTCCAGAGGCAGCTGATAGGTACCGACAGGCCAAGCGGAATTCGGCTCTGGTGGTTGCTGAGGCAAAAACTCAGGCATGGGAGGAGTTTGGAGAGGCCATGGAGAAGGACTTCCAGACGGCTTCGAGGAAATTCTGGTCCACCATCCGGCGTCTCAGGAGGGGAAAGCAGTGCACGGTCAACACAGTGTATAGTGGGGATGGTACGCTGCTGACCTCGACTCGGGACGTTGTGGGTCGGTGGGGGGAGTACTTCGAAGACCTCCTTAATTCCACCAACATGCCTTCCGAGGAGGAAGCAGAGCCTGGGGACATCGAGGTGGACTCTTCCATCTCTGGGGTCGAGGTTGCCAAGGTGGTCAAAAAGCTCCTTGGTGGCAGGGCTCCGGGAGTGGATGAGATCCGCCCAGAGTTCCTCAAGGCTCTGGATGTTGTAGGACTGTCATGGCTGACACGCCTCTGCAACATCGCATGGACATCGGGGACGGTGCCTCTGGATTGGCAAACCGGGGTGGTGGTCCCCCTCTTTAAGAAAGGGGACCGGAGGGTGTGTTCCAATTATCGAGGGATCACACTTCTCAGCCTCCCGGGGAAAGTCTATTCAGGGGTCCTGGAAAGGAGGGTCCGTCAGATAGTCGAACCTCAGATCCAGGAGGAGCAATGTGGTTTTCGTCCAGGTCGCGGAACAGTGGACCAGCTCTACACCCTTAGCAGGGTCCTGGAGGGTGCATGGGAGTTTGCCCAACCAGTTTACATGTGCTTTGTGGACTTGGAGAAGGCATTCGACCGTGTCCCTCGGGGGCTCCTGTGGGGGGTACTCCGGGAGTATGGGGTATCGGATTCCCTGTTAAGGGCTGTCCGGTCCCTGTACAACCGGTGTCAGAGCTTGGTCCGCATTGCCGGCAGTAAGTCGGACCTGTTCCCGGTGAGGGTTGGACTCCGCCAGGGCTGCCCTTTGTCACCGATCCTGTTCATAACTTTTATGGACAGGATTTCTAGGCGCAGCCAGGGCGTTGAGGGGGTCCGGTTTGGTGGGCTCAGGACTGGGTCTCTGCTTTTTGCAGATGACGTTGTCCTGTTGGCCTCATCATGCCGTGACCTTCAGCACTCTCTGGATCGGTTCGCAGCCGAGTGTGAAGCGGCTGGGATGAGAATCAGCACCTCTAAATCTGAGGCCATGGTCCTCAGTCGGAAAAGGGTGGAATGCCCTCTCAGGATTGGGAGTGAGACCTTGCCCCAAGTGGAGGAGTTTAAGTATCTTGGGATCTTGCTCACGAGTGAGGGTAAGATGGAGCGGGAGATCGACAGGCGGATCGGGGCAGCTTCTGCAGTGATGCGGGCTCTGCATTGGTCCGTCATGGTGAAGAAGGAGCTGAGCCAGAAGGCAAAGCTCTCAATTTACCAGTCGATCTACGTTCCCACCCTCACCTATGGTCACGAGCTGTGGGTAGTGACCGAAAGAACGAGATCGCGAATACAAGCGGCCGAAATGAGTTTCCTCCGCAGGGTGTCTGGGCTCTCCCTTAGAGATAGGGTGAGAAGCTCAGCCATCCGGGAGGGGCTCAAAGTAGAGCCGCTGCTCCTCCGCATCGAGAGGAGTCAGATTAGGTGGCTCGGGCATCTGATTAGGATGCCCCCTGGACGCCTCCCTGGTGAGGTGTTCCGGGCACGTCCCACCGGAAAGAGACCCCGGGGAAGACCCAGGACACGCTGGAGAGACTATGTCTCTCGGCTGGCCTGGGAACGCCTTGGGATCCGCCCGGAGGAGCTGGAAGAAGTGGCCGGAGAGAGGGAAGTCTGGGCATCCCTGCTGGAGCTGCTGCCCCCGCGACCCGACCTCGGATAAGCGGAAGAAAATGGATGGATGGATGGATATACGGCATTTAGCAGACACACTTATCCAGAGCGACTTCCAATTCCTAACTCCAAGGACAGTCACCCTGGAGCAACTCGGGGTTAAGGGTCTTTCTCAGGAACCTAATGGTGGTAGTGTTAGAGGTGGGATTTGAACCTGTGACCACTTGGTCCATAGGCAAGTATCCTACTGCCAGCCCCCCCTGGTGGTGACTACCTGTATTTAGTACAGTTGTAAAACAGACATGTCTAATATTGCCATGGAGATCATCTGCAAAAAAAGCAGAGAGTGGAAAAATATTATAGGTAAATTGGGAGTTGCACATCACAATACAAAACCTAGCTCCTTTCCAGTCTATTCACATGGATTTACATAAATGTAGAAATTTGCAAAATGCAGTACTGTACACTGTCTTTGTCTCTTTTTAATACCATACATGACTATCACTGCTCCACCCACAAAATGGTTCTGTCATTTGTTACACATAGGAAGGTGACAAAAATCCCTCCTTCAAAATAAGGACAAATCTGTTGCTTTGATTATTGCAACATTACATTACGGGGGCAGCGGTGGCCTAGTGGTTAGGGAGTTGTCCCCGCATTGGAAGATTGTGGGTTCAATTCCCTCACAAGTAGGTTGCCCCGTGGTACCGTCACTGCTCCCCGGGCTTTCAATAGCTGCCCACTGCTGCACGGTGTTTGTGTGAATGGGTTAAATGCAAAGGTCCAATTTTGTTGTGGTTCACGTGTGCTGTGCTGTGACCTCGCAATGACAAGGGTTGTCACAACAAAAAAATTACTTGCATAGATGTTCCTATGAAACATTCAGCACTACCAAGCTCTCAGTTACACCAGATATCTACAGATCAGTGTGCAGCATCACAAGGATTTGATTGAAACAGTGATTCTTAAATTTACTTTGATATTTATCTCATTGCTACAAAATTAGCCCAAGATATTTCATGTTTTGTCTGGCCAGCCTCATTTCAGTTGTAATGATACATCCATTCAGGCCTGTGACACATTCTAAAACAGTTGGAAAACGTAAGCTTTTGAGTTTTTTATGTTGCCACTCTTTCTCACAAAACCTTAGAAGATATGGCACTGATACAGGTATTTTGTCCCATTAATTCTGCTGGTGTGCAATATTACATGGTCAGGAACATCCCTGGTAAATATTGCGTCCTACACGTGTCCATTTGGGTTTCTGATTTCCTCCCACCATGCATGTCAGGACATGCACGTCAGGTGGATGTGATGCACCGTGAGAGCTGTGAAATTCTCTGGCAATCTATGACCTTAGACATCTAGGACAAGCAGTTAAGAAAAAGAATGAGTGAGGATGTATATTTTAATCTCTGTGTACCTTTCTGCATTAATGTTGCTGTCACAGAGGTGTTAAATACCTTTTTTGAGTATCACTTGGGACAGCAGTGGCCTAGTGGTTAGGGCGTTGATCGGAGGATCGGGGGTTCAGACCCCTTCCCAATGGGTTACCCTGCGGTGCCGTCCCTGTCATGCTCCTCCCTGCGATGGGCTGGCGACCTGTCCAGGGTGTGTCCCCTGTGTGAGCTGGGATGGACTCCAGCGCGACCCCGCTTGTGACAAGCGGCAGAAACTGACTGACTGAGTATCACTTTAGTCACATATCCTCTGCCTATATTTGCTTCTCAAAGGCTTGTGAATTCTCCTTTTGTACCAAATCATGCTTATAAACGCCTGTTAAAATGATCTGTGTGAAACAGCATTATTTATGTTTTTGACCTCATTAATTGCCCTGTCCCAACTTATTTTAGAATGTGTTACAGCCCTTTAGTGTAGGAGTGGATGCATATTGATAAATGAAACACATTTGACCAGTAAAAAAAAAAAAGAAATGTCTGGAAGGAAGTAAGTCGAAGTAAATGTAAGAATCACCGTGTTTGGTAATGCCTTTTCCTTACTGTCACAACTATTTCTGATTTGGGTTGTGCTTACTGTTTGAGTGTGTGTGTGAGTGAGAGTGTTTCTGTTTTCCTGATTCATTTATTTGAAGCACAAAACACCAGGTGTGTGTATATGTGAGTGAATGATTTGTGTTTGTCCCTGTAGGGCTGAGTTATTGTGGAACTGTGGGAGTGAACACTAAACACTCATTGAGCTGAACATATTTAAAAATTAAATGAACATCAGTACTGACATTAGCTACTCAGTAACATCAATTCAAATATCAGAGAAGGCTGCTGGTCCAACACTATCAATATTCAATACTGAATCACTGGCCAAAACAAAAATGTTTAAAACAAATTCAGCAGCAGAGATGCTGCAACATCAAATCACCATTTTAATTACAGATGGCCATTAGGGATGCTTAAAGAAGGTCTACCCTTAGAGTAACACTGATTAAAACTCCTGGGACCTTCTGCGCATATGTAAAAACACAGAGCACAGAATATGCCATGATATGGCCGCAATTCGCACAATCAGTCATTTCACTAACTCTGTTTTTCTTGGTAGTAAAACTACACCCTTATAGAATGTTTTGGTGGAAAAGACATTTACACATTTACACCACTCTCTAAGTCAAGTTTAATTGGATTGTTTTTCTCATGCTTATATCTTTCAAACAATGTTCCTAATGATCTTATGATTAGTTGATCAAATGTAAATTCAAATGCATTATGAGCTCATATTGATTGAACCCTTAGATTTTTTATCCTAGGTAGTTAGAGACTAGGCCCTTGGATCGGAAAGTCGTGGGTTCGATTCCCAGATCAGTTGGTTGCCCTGAGGTACCCTTGAGCAAGGTACCGTCCCCATCACTTCTCTCCAGGTCCTGGATATAGCTAGCCCCTACTGTGTGGGTGAAAAGCAGAGAATGTGTTTAACTATGTGCTTTGCTGTGTTTCTTAATAGTCACTTTCACTTCATATTGTGGTCACCCTAAGGAACAGTTTGGCCCCTGCACTCACGCACACATCAGGCTTTCATTGCTTCTTTTCTCTGCATTCAAGTCTACATATTAAGATGTGCTTGTGTGTGCGTGCATGTGTGTGTGTGTGTGATGCAGACATGTGATCGTATAAAGCAGTCTGCAAGTGGTACAAAGAGACGTGTGTTCATCATTGAAACCATGGGAGGCTACTGTGGTTATCTGGCTACTGTAGGCGCTCTAGCTGCTGGAGCTGATGCTGCCTATATCTATGAAGAGCCCTTCAACATCAAAGAACTGCAGGTAAGGTCAAGGCCACCATATTAACAACAATTGCTTTACTGCACAGATCTATCAGCTGGCTTAATAACGCCAACCACAACATAAGCAGCCAGCAGTGGTCCCATAGTGAGAAACTGATCATAGAAGGGATGGATAATGACTAATACAAGGAAAAAGATGTGTAGAAGTCTCAAATTATGCACAGCATGAAGTTTCTATTAAGAAGTTTCCAAACTCTCCAAAGTCAGATGCACTACGCCACTCGACTTTTTGGAAAAGTGCCTTGAAACTGTGTCTTATGTAAAAAATAAATCAATAAAAAGGGGGGGGGGGGGGGTCATGCAAATAAAACTAAATATAATTGAAACCCACTTAAGTTGTGTCTCTTCCTGTGTTTGGACAGGTGAGTCATCCATTATCTGGCCTCAAATCACACTGCGTCTATATTAGGATGCAGGAGGTGACCTAGATACACATGTTGATCACACTGGTACATAATTTGGGTCTGTAATTTGGGATTTTATTATTTTTACAGGATTGTTGGAAGTAGAGGAGCTGCCACACATACTAACATCTCATCTACAGACCTATAAATAGAAATATACAGTACTTTACAAAAGACACCACTTGTTTTTAATATTTTGCATTTTTTATGTATTATCAAGAATAATTCTTGGTGCTTCGGCTCTTGACGACTTGATGAAATCACTAGATAGCTTGTAGTTATACCAAATTTTGGCTTTAAATCTTGTAAGCGTTATATCACCGTGTTTAAAACTGTATTTGCGTGTATGTTTGCGCTATCACTCTATATATTGGAATATCTATAAGGAATATCCAAGGAAACTAAGAAATTAGGGGTGGCTCTTTTGCGTTGAGTCTATTTGACTGTTTAGAGTTAAAACACTTAAAAACGGATGCAATGTTTGATATAGTGTCAACTCAAGAGCCTTTAAGAGAACCTAGATAGTAAAAGCACTCCCTGTTGGTGGATTAAATAATGACATTTGTTCCCCCAGGCTGCTCTTTTCTTTCTCCTTCTCCTGCTCTTTACTTAGAGTGGTATATTTAGCCCTGTGGACTATTTCAGGAGTATACAGCAGAAGGAGAGAGAAGGAGGGAAAAAGGGAAAGGGCGGGGAATGCATAGAGAGTCTATGGTCAGGGGCTATGACGTTACGTGTTTTTTGTTTTTTTTTTATAACTTCATTTTCCAGACCAATGTAGAGCATTTGACAGAGAAGATGAAGACCAGCATCCAGAGAGGCCTAGTACTCAGGTACATGCAACACACACACATACTATTCATCCATAGCAGTGTTAACATTTACCGATAATTAATGATTGTTAATTGAGGAAATGAATGCACCTGTAAGCATTAGTTAGTAGATCAACTGTAGACACATCTGAATGTGTGTCTACCTGCAGGAATGAAAACTGCAATGAAAACTTCACTACAGACTTTATCTACCAGCTGTACTCAGAAGAGGGCAATGGAGTGTTTGACTGCAGGAAGAACATCCTGGGACATATGCAGCAGGTACCCATACAAACACACACACAGACACACTCTCGGACACTTACGCAAGCACTCATTGGCACACACAAAAAGTTTACTGTTCATTTATGCACCAACATTCATACAAATAAGAAGACGATTGCATTGTAAGGCTTTGTCGTTCTTGGGTGCAGATGCAAAGGTTTGGGTAAAAATCTTTACCAGAAAACACCTATTCAGAATTGAATGCAGAATTGAATCGTCACATTTGACATATTGGGAACCAAATAAAACATTAAATGCTGTAAGTTCAACAGTTATGGCACTAATTTGATATATATATATATATATATATATATATATATATATATATATATATATATTGACTATATAGTCTCACCAATATGATGACTGTAGTTGTCCCTATGACATACTTTATGCATTTTAAACTTGCAAAATGTAGGCGAAAATGGGAAATCACCCATTTCCGAAAATGGGAAATCACATCATATATGTCATATAAACAATATATATAGGGTGGTGGTGGTCTAGTGGTAGGATACTTACCTATGGCTCAGGAGGTCTCAGGTTCAAATCCCACCTCTGGCACTACCACCACTGGGTCCCTGAACAAGACCCTTAACCCTGAGTTTAGGGGCTCCAGGGGGACTGTCCCTGTAATTAGGACATGGAGGTCGCTCTGGATAAGAGCATCTGCTAAATGCCGTAAATGTAAATATACTGATATAGCCACCTTTCTTTTTATGAACAGTCATAAGCCTTCCATTCATGGAGTCAGTTTCTTCTTCTGTTGACGATCAACTTTGTGCAGCAACAAACACAGCCTTCCAGACCCTCATTCATTTACTGTCTAAGAAGGGCCCACAAGTTCACTGTAGGTAGTGGGCCGTGTCATTATTCTTCAATCTTTATGGTCTTTACTGGTGAGACACACGCAACTTCCATGCATGGGATGGAACATTGTCCTGCATAAAATCATGGTCTTCTTGAAAAATGCCAACTTTTTCCTGCTTGAGGAAAATGTCTTCTAAAAACAGGCATTAAGTTTGGGAGTTGATTTTGAGTCCATCTTCAACCCGAAAAGGTCTAAGGAGACCTCCACCTTGCTGGCATCTTGAGTCGAAGTGGAGCTCTGTACCTGTTACTGATCCAGCCACGGGCCCATCCATCTCATCTCATCAGTCCATAAAATCTTGAAATATTTCTTGGCCCAATCTTGTGTCTTACACTGGTGGATAATGGGTTCCTGGTAGCTTGACATTTGATTCTTCTCAAATCTTTGGTAGTTAATTTGCTTCTTTTTTTCCTCAACACATTTCTCCAACAAACCATTTGTTGGATTATGCCCCAATATCTTAGCAATTTCAAGAGTGCTGCATTCCTCTTTTTTACAATTTCAGAGTCACTTTTTTTTGGCCCATTTTGCCTGAGAAGGAACAGAAGCTACCTAATAATTATGCACAGCTTGATAAAAGTATCTCCTTCGGTCACACCCTCCCTCCTTACACAAATACACATCACCTGATATGCTTAAATCCAATATTTTTCTGACATAGGTATGGTTTTTTTTCTGTGAGAAGTAGAGAGCAGTGATAACGAGAAGTCGAATGTCAAAGGGATACTCTTACTGGATTAAATAAATGTGACAACTTGTACTTAATTTTAGCAATATATTATATATTTGTATGCCTGTTAAAAATGATTTTAAATGTGTTTCCAGGGAGGAGCTCCATCTCCGTTTGACAGGAACTACGGGACGAAGATTGCAGCTAAAGCTATTCAGTGGATCTCCAAGAAACTGAAAGAGTTTTATGTTGAAGGTAAACACACACAAACACAGACTCAGTTCTTCAGCAAACTGAGCAATTATTTTGAAACTGACAATATTGTTTAATTGGCATTTGTGGAGGTTGCTTCATCCAGTTCATCAAGGCTTGTGTTGTATAAATTATGAAATGTTCACATAGCTCATTATAGTTGCAAATTAATAAAGCAATGCACACAACACATTGCAGGTAGAGAATTACAGCCAACACTGCACTATTTAGCAGCATGTATTTTCATCTTTACAAGATAACCTGTGGTTATGTTACTTAGCCTGAATGTACATTGTTTTTGTTATTAGAAAACCCAGCCATGTTGATTACAATACAGCAAGCTTACCAAGCAGATCATTCAGTTGCAACTGTTAATAGTTATGTTGCTCATAATTTTTGGCAAATTTTTCACGACCTCTGCTTTGTTTGAAAAGGTCAGAGCTCAACCGCTCAAGGCTGAAGGGTGAAATGTAGGAGTTATGGAGGACAGTGAGAAGGCGGGTTGTGAAACCTATCGTGAATAATTTGTCTTTCTCATAACTTTGTACCTGTCTTTTATTTTCCTCTTTCTGACATGTTCTTTCATGGATTTTAGAAAAAGGTGCATCTCTTATTTTTATTATAATGATTAAATATTGTTGTTTGTTTTATGTGTTGAAATTAGCTGCATGTCTGTAGTCGTAAATACTTACATAGATGTTCAAGAATAGCTGTGTGTGTGTTGATGTAGATTGCATGTTTGTGTAAAAGTTTGTCTTGTGCATGATTAAATGGAATATATATTTCATTGGGATGATAAAATTAGAAGTTATTGACAACAAAGTATATTTTATCAGTATTGGAGACACTGCTGGAGATAAAGGGCATTTTTTGTGGCATCTTTGAAAGTGCAACATGCAGTTTCTTGATAATAATGCAGAATTTCTGTCATATAACTGGAGAAGACAATGTGATACATTCACTGTTTAACTATATGACATAGCCTAATCTGATGGGTTCAAACACTGAACAGCATTAAGGCAATCATTACTAAACAAATAAACTGTACCGCATCCTTGCCTTTAGCATGAGCATGGCACCACTCAATTAAGGACAGTCTAACTAAGACTGTATAAAATGGAGTATTTTATTGGAGTGTAAAATGAAAACTTAGCCATATTTGCCAATATTACAGGTTATGTTAATTTTTTACTGCACAACAAACATGGTGGGTAACCATACATGTGTGTTTTTATAGGATGTGTTTTTGCCAACACTGAAGACTCTGCTTGTTTATTGGGGATGCGTCGAAGAGCTTTGGTCTTCCAGCCTGTGACACACTTAAAAGAAGAGACAGACTTTGAGTAAGATGGCACAAACACATACGCACACACTGACAAAGGTTCTCATTTGCTTGACTGCATTATGTTTTACCTTCTTTTTATCTCATTGGCCATTTTATCAGAAACAAAGACTAAACAGGTGTTGATTTATATTTAATGGATGCAGCCCATCCATTGCTGCACAATTTATCAGCACCTCCTAGGTATCAATGGGAAGAAACCACCATAGGACCACCAATAACCAGACATGGTGGTGACATCTTAGAGTGGTATGTGCTGGTACAAGTGCTTCCTTTTCTGGGATTTTTACACAGCTCATTGTCACTGCTAGTTGGACAATAGTCTGTCAGCCAACAGATGACCTGAGCTCAGCAAATTACCTCTGATGGAGGGCTAGGCTGAGCATTTCCAAATAGTGACAGTGACATTGTGCTTGAAACTGCTCCATCTGAAGCTGTGTTCACTGATGCAAGCCTTACATCCAACAGCTCGGCCATGAAAACTCTTTTCATAAAGCATGACAGAACCGCACTTGAATTGACAGAACCATTAAGAAAAAACATTCTTTCACAATTGTTTATTAAATCTGACTGCATGGCTAGGTGCTTGGTTTTATACACTTGTGGCAGTGGATGGAACTTAAACACTGGAATTTGGTCATGAAGACAGAGTGTCTTGATACTTTTGTCCATTTACTGTATACACTATGAAATTACATTAGCAGCCAGATGTTAACATCAACTCAAAAGTGGGTGTAAATTCAAAATTAATTGCTGGTTCCACAGGCACAGGATCCCCAAAGAGCAATGGTGGCTGAAGCTGCGCCCCCTAATGAAGATCCTGGCCAAATACAAGACCAGTTACGATGTGTCTGACTCTGGCCAGCTGGAACATGTGGCTGGTCTGAGGACCAAAGATGAAAATGACATGGAGAAAGTGGGCGAGGATGAGTGAGATTGGAAGAGCTGATCATACTGATGGTAGAAGGTGATGAGAGTTTATTTCACAAATAAGAGTCATAGCAAATTCACAGCACTGTATTGAGTGCATAGCTGTAGCATTGGCCTTGTAAATTCCTCTAGTCAGAACCTGCTGCCACTGATGTGCTGCCATGGATCTTATTCACTTACACAAGTAAGCTTAAGTGTGCTAGCACCTCATTTAAGTAAAGTAGACAAGCTTAATGATGTGGTTTTTTCTCTTGGGGAAAAATGGTCACAATTTTCTGTGAAGGATCATTTAGATAGTTTTTCCTTCGTGCAATCCTGTTGAAGCGTGAGGTCAGGTGGGTAATTTGCACAAGACTACGGTCTCTCCCATGCTGTTCTTTGTAGCACCTTGATATTTGTTGTGGGATTAGTATGAATCTGTGTGTTTGCATTATTGTCAAAGCTGGAGTTTACATGTGATGTCTTGTTGACTGTGAGGTCTTGTTTTTAGAATTATGCTGCTGTCAGAAAATATATATATATATAAATTATATTTAATCATCAACCATAGGAATGTATCATAGTGTTTAGTCATAATATTGAGCCAGCATTGGGCAATAAAAATGCAGACACCCCATTGATTTTTGGGATATTGCGTATTATTTTGAGACACCACTGAGCCACTTGCAATATATGGGACACTCCAGGAACTAACTAGCCACACTACAAGTTTGCAACTTTGAAGATACTTCATGGTTGACTTTTTTGAGGCTAATTTAAAATGTAATGTAATGACTTTCAACAATTTGGGAGGGATGCAGATGATTTCAGATGTACAATATATTGACAGATAATTCTGATCAGCATTGATCCAATGTTTAGTGTGGACAACTAATTTATACTGGCACTTAACGAGAGCCCTTTGCCCTTGGACTGTATAAGTGTGCATAAGTTTGTGCGTGTGTGTGTGTGTGTGTGTGTGTGTGTGTGTATGTGTATAGTGATTATGTTTTATCAAGCTGTCCTTTAAGATATGCTTTGGAAAGAGTTTATGGGTGAACTGCTGATGCAGAACTACCGGTTAGTTCCCCTAAATTCATCCCCGCAGTACAAAAAATCTAACCAAAAATTAACAGACAATATTGCGTTTACCAAATAGCCAACGTGTGTTAAAATAAAAACGGGTTTATGCCAAGCTGGGTTGCATTGTAGACAGTGCAGGTATCCCAGACCAAGGTTCAGCCTATACCTAGACTAAATGGGGTTTCAGTCAAGTTCAAGACTAAGCTTACTTAATGACTCATGTGAAAAATATATCTAATATTGAATTATTCTTAAGATATAGTGGAACATATTTTGTAAAAAATACAGTACTGTGCAAAAGTTTTAGGAAGGTGTGGAAAAAATGCTGTAAACAAAGAATGCTTTCAGAAATATAAATAATGATTGTTTAGGGTGGCGGTGGTCCAGTGGTAGGGTACTTGGCTATGGACCTATGGCTCAGGAGGTCCCTGTTTTGAATCCCACCTCTAGCACTACCACCACTGGGTCCCTGAGCAAGACCCTTAACCCGGAGTTGCTCCAGGGGGACTGTCCCTGTAATTAGGACATGTAAGTCGCTCTGGATAAGAGTGTCTGCTAAATGCTGTAAATGTTTATTTTTATCAATTTTCAAAATGCAAAGTGAGTGAACAAAAGAAAAATCTAAATCAAATCAATATTTGGTGTTACTACCTTTTGCCTTCAAACCAGCATCAATTCTTCTGGCCCCCACAGAGCCCTGATCTCAACATCATCCAGTGTGTCTGGATTACATGAAGAGACAGAAGGATGTGAGGAAGCCTGCATCCACAGAAGATCTGTGGTTAGTTCTCCTAGATGTTTGGAACAACCTACCAGCAGAGTTATTTAAAAAACTGTGTGCAAGTGTACCTAGAAGAATTGATGCTGTTTTGAAGGCAAAGGGTGGTCACACCAAATATTGATTTGATTTAGATTTCTCTTTTGTTCATTCACTGCATTTTGTTGATTGATGAAAATAAATGATTAACACTTCCATTTTTGAAAGCATTCTTTGTTTACACCATTTTTCCACACCTGCCTAAACCTTTTGCCTAGTACTGTATATACAATTAAAATACAGAATATCCATATTCGTTATATACAGAATGTAATGTCTTATAGTGTCAGTTCTTAAACCAGTCCTCAGGGAGGGCCCAACCTCCAATGCAATACTTAGGGATGCAGGAAATACATGAACTGTGTTGGGGCGTCTGAGAAAAGGGTTGAGAATATAAGAGGTACTTATAAATGCCAGAAAGAAAGTAACCCTTTGGTCAGAGTAACTGAACTTCAAAATATTCTAGTGATAAAATTACTGAAGGCCTCACCAAATACTTGATTAATGAAATTGGGTCACAATTGAAGAAAAAAAACTATAATGTAGTTAAATACTGCTGTAGCTGCTCAATGCTGGCTATTTTGACAATCCTAGAATCTCAACAATTAGCCTTATGCCTCAATAGTAAGACCTCCTTTTAGTTCGTTTATTTCTAACACACCTGAACCAGCAATGTAAGGAATGTAGATCTGCAGAAAATAGGTAGAATATGAGCTGTAAGGATCTGGAGGGTGTTCTGCAGTGCTTTGTTGACAATAGATGGTCCAGAACATATAAGGATGCAGGATCTGATAGGGACTGGTTTGAGAGTCCTTGTCTTAAGTTTCTGATCAGCTCAACTACCTTAAGTCAGTGGTTCTTATTGTTAACGTCATCAAGGGGTTTCCATTCCAGTCCAACCATGGACCTAAAGAGAGTCATCATTTTTGTTCAGTTACAGCTCCCAGCACATGCCTACTGTAGATGTTTGTATCCAGGTTTCACAGTTATTAGATATTTGCACAATTGAATTGTTCATTATATAACAATATAACATAACCATTCACATTACAATTTAGGTTTAAAAAAAGTGCAGAATGAGATCAGGGTTTGCGTCATCATCTGATAAATCGAACGTTAAAAAAAAAAAAAAAAACCATGTGATGGTAGGCATGTTCATATGAGAACCTAAGACATTCTACCTTCTGGCCAGTGTTACAACACCTTTAGAGGCAACTGTGAGTAATGTTTTATCAGAATTCAAGCTAATTATGCTGTAATCACTTGGGAGCATTAATATCTCAAAAATTAGGACTCAAGACTTAGACCACATTAGCCTCAATTAACATGTGCAAATAAAAGTTGAAATAAGAAAAAGTAAAGCCGTTGTCTGTTTTTTCATCAGCTTAAATTTCATGATCATGACAAGCTTTTTGGGAGCTGCAATTGCACAAAAAGTTGACTTTTTTTTTTGAAAGGCACCAAAGACTGCTTTGGAAAACACTGATTTGATGAAAACATTGAAATACAATGGTAAACTAGCTCTCCTGCACATGCTGCCCTAAATGCGTGATTCATTTTATGTAAAAGCCCAAGTGAAGACCACAAAGCAAGTTAAATATCTGATGTGTAAGAATGACCATAATCACACATTAACACAACTACAATGAAATGTTCTCAAATACATCTGGTTTATTATTTATCACTTCAATATGAGCCATACAAAATTTCATTTCTGCAATTAATATATACTGATGGGCCACTTTATCAGTTATACCTAACTGTATTTGCACTCATTGTTCATTTTATAAGCTCCACTCACCATAAAGGTGCACTTTGTAGTTTACAATTAGAGGCTTTTTTCTGCATCATTTGCTAGAAGAGTTGAACACAACTCTTGTTCATTAACGGGCAGAGATCCACAGAACCACCAGGGGGCATTTGTTATTTGTATAGTGGATGATTCTCAGCTTAGCAGTGACACTGCAACATTTATATAATATATAATAAATACAATATATACAATTGCAATCATATAATATCTCATTAATACAAAACATATTTGCAATCATATAATAATTTTACATACTCAGTGGGAACCAAGTTAAATGTGTAATTTGTAATATGAGTGGACACAGCATTATATTCTAGCAGTGCTGCTGTGGATTCAAACTGTGCAACACACACTACCATGCCATTGGTCATGTTGGTTCTGAGAATGCTCCACCAGCCATGTAACATCTGTTCACTGGTGATCCAGTAGGGGTCTTGACCTCCAATGAACAGTGTAACAGGGCTCAGAAAAGATACAGAGAAAGAGATGGACTACAGTCTGTTATTTTAAATGACAAACTGCACTAAAAGGTAAGTGCTAAGTAAGTAGCTGAGAAAATCTACAATGAGCGTAAAGGGAAGTTGGGTGTTGGCTGGGTGTTGTGTTCTTTTTTCTGTTGCACGCATCAAGGGTTTGGGAATTGGTTTATTAAGTAAGTATTAAGCAAATAAATATCGGGTTGAATTCGCAAACCACCTCACAAGTATAAGAGCTGGTGAAAAAAACGTGAGAGCTGAACTGAGATCAGTCCTGACCTATAAATACCAGCTATGGTGCATCCAGAACTAGGACCAGGAACTGGCTACGGCAATTAAGTGTCTTTTATGGTTCATAACCATTACAGATTACATATTGTGCGTTTTACATTGCAAAAAACTAGAAATACTATAACAGTTATGCTTTGACAGAGGACCGAGTCTGTGAGAAATGCACTTTGTAACTCAAGATTGAAAGGACATTTGGGCTTAGGGCCTAAAGTATTTTCTGCATCAGATGAACTAAGGAATGTTTTGCCACGTTGGACAAAAGATCTGCGGCCTAATTACAACTAGATCCCCATTAATGATCGTCATCTGGGTCTGTGCCTGTAAAACTGAAATGAAAGGAAGTTTTTGTACCGAAAAGCATGTTGTCACTTGCTTTACTTAGTCCAAAGATTAACAACTAATACCTCTACTGCATCTGCAAGAGGTGTAGTGTGTCCATATGAGGAGTCGTGCAAAAAACCTTCAAAGTAGAAGACTCTAAAAGGCTTCGTTTTAAAAGAATCCAGGAGTGATTTGATGATCCAGCAAGTAAAAGAATGCATTACAGCAGAAAGAAGTGTCTATTTGACAATCCAGGAGGGGTCTTTTCTGATATTTTCATTTCTGGGACCCAAAACAGACACTCCACATGTCATCTGTCCAATACCAAGATAGCTGTGGACAAAAAGCAATGACAAACATTTTTCTCCTGAATTTAACACTCATTTACACAGACATTAATTAAAAAGACAAACCTTGGAAATGCATAACAGAACCCTTTTAACTGTTTTATCAAAATTCAGTATCTACAGCACTTCCCTCTAGATCCACCTATCATGAAGATTTGTTCAGAGTAGCTGCCTAAAGCAAAATAAAATGCTATACTGAAGTATTTTTTTATTTATATATTTTATATATATATATATATATATATATATATATATATATATAAAATTATATATTATATAATGTCTAGGCTTTGATAGGTTATTTATTGTGAATTACTAAAAGCTTACTAAAATTACCAAATAGTTTTACAATGTCCTTACCGTCCAGCTACATCCACAAGATTTTTGTGCGTTACAGCAAACAGTCTCTCTCTGTGTGCCTGTTTAACCTCATCACTGATTCCATTCAAGAAGAGCCCGAGAGCTGCAGCACAGGGTAAAGAAAAAATGTTTATGCATTTATAAAGTCCCAACCATTCCAAGTTAAAAAAAAAAAAAAAACCTTTTTGCACAAATACTGCACTTGAGCATTCAATCTAAATATAGGAACCTTTTATACCAAAACTTGATCCAAATATTATAAAATAATTTGGTGGCAGCATTTATGGCTTGGAAACAGAGCTGCATGCCTGAAAGGATTGTCCGAAAGCAAGACCTGAATGGTGGGGACAAGTTTCATTTCTTTGAAACACTGTCAAATGCCATGGACAAGAAACATCACCTTCTTCACAGTAAACGGCAGAACACGTTTCATTTCAAAAGACCCAAAAAGGTAAACAATCAAAAGTTCTACCCTTATCTGAGGGGGCGATCGGGGCATCTACAGAAGAGAAGATGGATAATTTGGCCTCGTCCACATCCTGCTGTGTGAACTTTCCATCTCTTGCCCACTCCACACCGCTTCGGAATGCAGCCAGCGTCTGCGAGCAGTTGGGGTCTCTGAAGGTTTGCATTAAGATAAAACGGTTATGTCAGGACAAACGTAGAGTGGATAACTATTATAAACTAACGACGCATATATTATGGAAGACTGCATCTTTATTAACTTTCTTAATAAAGTATTATTAGTAATATTAGTAATATATAAAAAGTAACAACACAGTTTAGAGACTTCACTACACAAACACATCTGGTTTTACACACCTGTTTAGGTGCCATGTAAAGTGAGTGAGTTTAAACAGGCGGTCCACTAAATTATATTGGACTGTTTCTGTCTGGTGTACAGAAGACTGACAGAAATCTGTTGGTGTTTATAAAGTGCGTTGATTTTATTGTCAAGATGAAGTTCAACTGGCTACATGTATTATTATCAGGTGAATGTAACTTCTAATTACTCATCAGGTCGCATAAACCCTTTGTGGGCTGTAGAAGCTTTTATGATTAGTTATGGGCACAGGTTGTAGACGGTAACAATGTTGCTTCATGGGATAAAAAAAATAAATAAAAATAAAGGTCCATGAAACATTCTCTGTGTTAAGTGTTCCATGATAAGATAAGGATAGGATAGATAGGATAAAATAAACAAATCTCTAAATGTTACATTCTTGCATCACATCATATTGTGGCATTGTGGTTAAACACCTACGTCTCATATACCTGTAAGAGTAAAAGAAAAACACGCCGCTTCCTCCCATTTTTGCTCCACCTCCATAGGCACCACCTTTCTCTCGGATTTCTCCATGCAGGAACTTGGCGGACATCAACCTTCCTAAAATTGACAGACTGAAAAATACAAAGCAGGAAATAAAGAAAAGGGCACAAGGAAAGAAAGAGAGCACACCTTCTACAACACATGTATGAAGAAGATTCTGATATCAGAATGAACTGCATGTTTGTTTGTTTTTTTTTACCTTGCGTAATCTTCATGTGTGAAAGGGACAGTTCGCACACATTCACTAACGAAGTTTACCGGGTACGGGAGCTCAAAATATGTCTTCATCTGACAGGGTTTAAAATTTGCCTCCTATAACCAAAAAGGATAAGAGGGTTAGGGCAGAACTGCTACATAAAGCGATGGAAAATACAGTCGGATGCGTCTTATGTTTAATATTAATGTTAGTATTGAGTATATGTTACATCTTTTAACAAAAGACTACAACTCGATTTGAACAAACATGCTGAATTTTCAAGCTCCCTCTCTGCAGAAACATTCAGTTATAATGCAGCATAATGACAGCTGTGTAACTGACTTCTTATTTCTAAGAAATCAGCAACATTTCAAATAAAACCTCTCAAAAATATGTAAAAAAAAATTCTATATATTTGGTCGAATTTGTCACAACACACCGCAAATTATTTGCAGTTGACATTCACAGAAGCAGAACTCCTTCAAGGGAAATCTATACATATGATAAAAATTCACATACAGACACAAGTTTACGACTGGCAGTTGATCCTGAAGGAGCTTGAGGATCCAATGGCCTCTGGGGTTTAAAAAAAAAAAAGAAACACACAAACAATACACATATTTAGTATCTATAAGAATAGAAAACATATACAGTGCCTTTAAAAGTTTGAGAAGAAAAGGAACAAATCTTTTCCTGGTCATTATGGAGGGCACTGTAAAAGCCAAAAAATATATAGAAAGAAATATTTTCTAAACCTCCCAGATTACTTAACAAACGCTTAAACAGGAAAAAGGAAAAGGGAAAAAAAAAAAAATACATTAGCTGCTTTGCACATTATTGAAAAGCAGCAGACAAACAAAGTAGTTAGTATGGCGATGCTCTTTTCATTACCTCAACAATAACTGGTCTGACAGGCTTTCGCTCCTTTTTATGGGAGGCTATATTACTCATAAACCTTTCCATCGCCACAGCAGCATCTGTCATTTTCTGAGGAGTAGCATTCACTGCACATCTAAAGAGAAAAAAAAAAAACAAAGCACAGAAATGCATTATTTTATAGTCGATCTTATGGTGTGTCTGAGTTTGCGCAATCAACCAAGGGCAACATGTACATTACAAGGGTTTCATTCTAACAAATTTAAACCACTTTAATCAAGAGAGACAGACTAATCACATTTTCAAGAATCAATCATGATGTTCAGATTATTTTCCATAAGTATTAAAATAGTTACATTGCCCAAACTGGGACACTTTGTACGCACTGTTTAAGAGCTAAATAAGTGAAAGTGACAACCATTGTCATTGCGAGGTCACAGCACAGCACACAGTGAACCACAACGAAATTGGACCTCATTTAACCCATGCACTCAAACACCGTGCAGCAGGGGGCAGCTATTGAAAGCACCCGGGGAGCAGTCACGGGGACGGTACCTTACTCAAGGGTACCTCAGGGCAACCTACTGGTGAGGGAATCGAACCCACAATCTTCCGATGCAGGGGCAACTCCCTAACCACTAGGCCACCATGAATTATTATCTATTAGTACTTCTTACACCCTTTTGTGCTGTGATTCAAGTGCTTCGCTGGCAGGATTTTCAGGGATCCTGCGGAGGGGCCAGCACTACACTAGAGTGGTTGCCCAAAAGCAATGATGCAGATGGAATTTAAGCTCAAGTAAGAACATCCTGATCCATTATTTCTGCATTATATTGGTGCACCAGGCTTTATTGGACTGGTACTTGTCATTTACAAACTGAGAGCTTACGCTAGATGTAGGATCTAGGCCCATACTTGATCTCAACCTCTAAATGCAATACCTCCTTTGGCCTGTTGTCATTCCTGTCTGCTGCTGCTAATGGGCTTTAATGGGGTTTTCTACAAAAAACGCCAAAACGTAGATAGATTTTTCTCAGTCTCTGCTTTTAAGGGTATACTTAAAGACACCATCACAAAACATTTAAATCCTGATTAACTGATATCCATTGTTCCACGGCTGGTCATTATTTTGTCTTCATGATAATTTCAGTCTTGTTTAGTACAAAAGGTGTGTTGAGGAGTTTAGGGTTCTGGTAATTCACATTTGAGGGGTTGTATTGGTGTCCAGTGCAGAGGGGGGGGTAAAGACAATGTGTGTCTTTAAAGCATAGACAGTTCTAAGAGTTTTTCTGAGCTCAACCAGGTTTAATATATTAGCAAGCATACGGCAATGCTCTTTTGGAGCACTGGGAGCTGTAAATGTTTTTAAAAAGTATTAGTATCAGTATCTCAGCACTACATGCTTGAAAACAATAGATATTAGAGCATAGTGAGGTGTACTGGAATTATGGAAATAAACTATTAATAATGCAATTTACAGCTCTAGCACCTCATATTATCGGGATTGAAGAGATGTCTCTTTATTCTTGGTAACTTCCTTAAAATTGATGTCAGATCTGTCATTTCGGTCATTCTCTTCATGAACTTCACCTGGGGAAAAAAAAAAGAATAAAGATACGAGTGTTAATGACCTTTGACCAACAATTTCAAGGGACTGATCAAACAGATGGACTACAGTCTGAGTACAGGAACAAGGTAGGTGTACCTACTGAAGCGGTTCAGAATATAATGGCAAATCTGACTGTGCAGAACGTTAGAAAATATTATCATGGGATCATGTGACGGGTGACTAACCTGGTCCATGCCACTGAAAGTCTCTTGCAGATCGGCAGCAGGTGTAAGTGATCGAGCTGCCCGTATCATTGCGTAATTATGACCCGAATACGAGATCCCATTGGACAGTTCCTGAGCCGACATCATCACCAGCACTCTCAGCCTCTCCTCGTCATCGAAATGAGGACTGAAAAATGTAAACAGAAAACATTACATCAGTTTTGCTTTAATCGACAAACCTTTCAGTTTAAAGATTAACAACTACTTTGATCTGTCAACGTGTAAATGAATGCCTAAGGCCTTTCAAACAAAAGAGGGATAAAACCTTCATCAGTACCAGAATTTCATCACATTCCTGCCAGTACACATAACTAATTGGAACCAAACTGGATGCTAAAGGTAGGACTATTTACCTGTTGAATAAGTCACTCCAGAGATGGAACATGTCAGGTAAGTTTCTGTCTAGACAGGAGGAGGTGAGGAGGACACCCTGTAGGCCACAGACATCCATATAAACCTCTAACAAACAGTTCAAAACACATTAAAGCTACATAAAAAAGGCTGCTAACAGCCACTGTTATCCAACTGATACGGCCTTGTACAAAGGAGTGAACATCAGCTTTCATCTGGACACTCAAAAAAGCAAACACACACAAAAAAAAAAAGACCAAAACAATTTAACTACTTGAAAATAAATGTCAAAGAACATAATTATATCATTCATAAAATCAGCCAAACCACAGCCATCTGTCAATCCATCATCTTGCTTTTGCTAATGGTCTTAAAGGGATGCTGAAGCCTGTTCCAGTGTTCTTAGGGGGAAGTTTGGAGATCAGCCAGTCAAGACCATTATAAGTAACAAATTGTGTTTTTCCAAGTCTCGTGCAATTTCAACCTAGTTTATTCTTAAATACATATAATAATGTGTTATACCTAAAATACGATACAGCCTGTTTTTAAATGAGGATATTTTATATTTCTTCACTACTTCTTTAAAGATTTCCACCTTGTATAAATGACACATCTTTGCTTGATGGATCCTGGCCCCGTTTGAATACTGGGTGTGTCTTTTCCTTTTTTTTTTCCCCTCTCACTGCTGTTTTTTTCACATTGGTGTTGCATTGCTATGCTTTTCATAGATTTTTTTTTTATTTTTTTATTTGCATTTAGTTACCCAGCCTTGGCTGTGCGAATCAGTTACCATATAGATTGTGGTAGTAAAGCTGACTGGGAGTTACTTTGACAACGTTCAAATACAGACTAGCGTCAGTAAAATGCGGTAAATGTTGGTATGTTCATTTGAATGTAACCTCGTGAGCAGAATTTCAGATAACAAAAAAAAAGTTATATTTGGCCAATATTGGCAATTTGGCTCAATAAAGCTGCTGTACTTTGAAAAAAAAAAACAAAACTACATTTTCATGTATGTCACATCAACCTACTTCTTTTTAATTTCAGCATTAAGTATTTACCTGTTCATACAGGTCGAGGTTGACAGTGTCTGATATGATCTGCGGGGTCACAGACATGCCTCCAGTCTTTAGTTCCATCTGCTGGGACTGCTGACGATAGTCCATCTCTCCACAGCCTAGCCTGAAATTATATAATCTTAGTTTATTATTTGAATGAAGAAAAAAAACAAAAAATGTATTTATTTTATATATATATATATATATATATATATATATATATATATATACACACACACACACATATACACACACACACACACACACACAACCTCTGGCAAATCTGAATTCATTCACCTAAACAAATGTTAGCATAAAAAAACCTATCAAATCTATCTTTCAGGCTGTAATAAACAAAACCATACATTAAAGGTATTTCATTTTACACATTTAAAACTAAAATTAATAATAAAATCTAAATGTCTTCACTGTAAAATGAACTGGATGGAAGTGGAAAGTGAAAGTGAAATGCTTTACTTAAAAATTTGCTGTATATCCTAAAAATAATGCCACTTTTCTACCTCTCAAACAGGATAAGCAGGATTATCGAGATTCATGTTATGCCTCACTTTGTGATGACGTTGCAGAAAAGGGGCACATAGATCTTCAGGTCCTCTGGGAGTGTGTTCAAGTTACACATGGCTCTGAAATATACCATGCCATTAGTAGGCTGCTCACAATATTGAACGGGCACTCCTCCTGCAAAGATATATGGGTGAGAGAAGATTAAAGGTTGCAAGCGAAGGGGACAGATTTATTGCAAATTCTAGCATGTAATGATGACCTTATCACAGCTACTTTAATTATAGTCTCCTGTTTTCACAATTACTCTGCTATCCTTGTTTAAATAAGCACATTACTCTGAACTGTATTCAGCTGAACGGGAGACAAGCATTTATCTAAAAGTGTTAACAGCTAAGTGTGCTCAGGTATCTTTTTGATGTCTAAGTGTTATGTTTACCTGCGGTACCCATCTGCACAGGGGTGTGTGGTATGGCGGGTTCAATGTCGGACACTTTCAGGGCAGGTAAACAGGAAATGTCCTGAGTTCTGCTCTGCTCGGAGAGCAACTGCAAACCTGAGACATCAAACATTGTAATGTTCAGCTAATGTTACAGTTTTGAAAAAATACAATGGACCCCCCACAAATATCTAGTCTAACAGTGATGTAAATTAAAACAGGCCATTTGAAGCATAAATATAGCAGCACACAGAGTCCGTAGCATATCCATGTGTTTGTTATTGGTGGTTCGTACCCTTCTCATAGATGTCTTTGCGGTCGGTGTTGCTGAGGGCCTGTATTTTCTGCTGGAGTTTCTCCTGCTCTGCATTACTCTGCTTCTCCACATACTGCTCATCTGGACTCATGGACAGAGTCAGCCGATGGGAGTTCTCCTGAAAAACCAACACACTGCCTACTGAAAACACTGCCTAACAACCAGAGTAAAATGAAAGAGATATTTTGTCTCTCTTTCTGTCAAACTGCAGGGCCTCTCACTCCACAGGTTTGGATTACTTGAAAAGGTCAAGAAGGGTAAGGTTTCTGGCCCAGTGAAGTTGCCACAAAACAGGCACTGATACTGTCTAATGTTTCACTTAGGGTCCTAACAATTATGCAAAGAAATTTAAATCACACCCCCATTTCCTGCCTACAAAGTGGTCAGTTTTGAAATAAGCATTGTTAATATTACAAAACTACTTATTCTAATAACTTAGTGATCATAATATAGTTCTAATCATTTTATATGGATAGAGATGCTGTTTAATCTAGCCGTCTGACAGGCTGGCTGCCACGATGCATCGCTGGACCGGTTGATTTTCAATGATGCTGGACTTTGTCAAGTCTAATCACTTTTACTAATCACTTATATAGATAGCTTACCTTGAAATAGTACTGAACTTTTTCTTGCAAGTATCGTGGATTCTCCTGCAGGCACTGCCTGAATCTGGAAACATTCTCACTAATTTTCAGCAAATGCACCGGGTCGCCATCATGATTCCAGCAGGATGCAATATACTAGAAGAAAACAAAAAGAAAGAAATCAAAAGTGATTAATAAATATACTTCTTCCCTTAATCTGAATGGCATATCACCGTATTGTGCATTTCACTCACAGATGCAAGGGCCAGGCCGAAGCTGGTAGACTGGTGTTTCATCTGGATCTCAATTTTATGCAGTAAAGCCTCAATTCGCTCTTCTTCAAACCCAGTTCTGCAAACAACCACAGCTACAGTTAAGATTACAATTGAAAGTGAAAGTGACTATTCTCATCACTGTGAAACGTAGCACAGCAAAACACACACACAAAAAAATTCAACCTTTGCCTCTCACCCATACACACACGTGCAGCAGGGGGCAGCAATCGAAAGCACCCGGGGAGCAGTGACAGGGACGGTACCTTGCTCAAGGGTACCTTAGGGCAACCTACTGGGGAGGGAATCGAACCCACAATCTTCTGATCCAGGGCAACTCCCTAACCACTAGGCCACTGCTGCCCAGTGAAAAACCAGTTTGTTTTCGATTGACATCCACATGTTGGTTAGATATGAACCTGATCAGTGTGTATGTTTGATCCACATCTCACCCCAGGGTGTGACTGAAGTCAATCAAGTGTCCATCAATAGAAAAGCTAATAGGCTAACAAATGAGTTTTGAAATTCATTTAACACAACATTATATAAGCATAGATAGTTATCTGGAAAGGCTGGAATTATTTGGCCCAGGGTAATCATTAGAGCTCAGCTTATTTGTAGACTGCATTTACTAGCGAGGGGTCTTCAAAACAGTGAGAATAGCATGCCTTGTACAATGGAAAACAACTGGAAACAGCATATCTATGACATTTCTGTTCGATATAAACCATTATATCTCTAATGGCATTAAAATACAGGACACATTATCTTGTGAAGCAGTGCAGATTTGATGTTTTGCTTGTCTGCTGGGAGAGGAGCTGATCAACATACAAGATGCTGTTACTGTCTGTCAGCACAGCATCAGTTGAAGACTTCATCATTAGCGCTCAGACACCTCTGCAGCCCAGGTTTATCAAAAGCAAAGTAAATTTCTGTGCTGCTGAAGGTAGATGGAAATATGGCTAGTTTGGATAATTACAGGAACAGAAGTTGCAGACCCAACAAGCCAAACAGGATTAGCCAACATGTTTAACCAGGAGGTGAATCGTATCTAGTAATTATTAAGTAGACCAAGCAGACTGACACCATCACAATTTGACCCCCTAGAAATGCCCCAGACAAAACATGCTGCTGCCCCCCCCATTTTAAGGACCTGAAAAGAAATCGAACACCCAAATAGAAAAGTGCTTACTCAATTATGTCATCAATGGTTTGACTAATGATGCATTTGACTTTGTCAATGTCCTCCTCCGCCATGCCTTGCAGGCCAACACTGAATGATGCCTGCCTTGTACTGCCATCATACCTATGAAAAAGAAATGGTGCTATGCATTTACAACTGCGCAGTCCTGTAATCCAAATGTCCAGTACAGTTTCTTGCACAAACCTCAAACTGATCACTCTGAAATACATTTACTTAACAATTAAGAGATTGTTTTTAAAATTGTAATCCATCTGATAAAACCTTACCCAACTACAGAGGAGTAGTCAGTTCCTATTTTGGGTTCAATCAACGCTTTGTAGAACGGAGAGTTTGGGCCAGAGATCATCAGAGAGGAGAGCAGACTCAGAGTGAATGACTCAAATGTATCTGTGATGCTGCAGACAAAGCATACAACACACGCACACAGAGACAAGAGTTTGCGTGTTAGCACTTCACTTCCGTGAAGAATATTCCATAATCAACTGGATCTTTTCACAGCAGACAACCACTGGCTCATTAGGCTGTGTTTTCTTTCATTACCCCATTGACACAGCATCTGCATGACTTATGGTGTGTTTGTAAATTAGATGCACGACAGCAATTTGCAAATCATGTGTAAAAAAGGGAACGGTCTACAGGTGCTTGTTTTCATGCAGCTCAAGTTGACACTTCGACTGTGTATATACATGTTTTGTACAACAGTTAAATGGAATCTGTGGAGCTTCTTTGTCATCATCCCATCACTTCAATCTGCATGTTGTCATTATGTATTCTGTGTGTATTTGCTCACTCTCCCAGCAGGTAGCTCACACAGACGGTGTTCTGTTTAGTTTGATCTGGAGCCAGGGCATCAGGACTGCAGGTCACATGATCTTCCCTCTAAGAAACATGAAATGTGAACAAATTAATAAAACTGAATTAAAATGAAAGCAAAACACATGTGTGCATCTGTCTAACCGGTTTGCTCCAGAGTATCTGAGCTGGTACTGCAGTGTTGGGGTCGGTTCTTTGAAACTTGCACAGAGCCTCCTCCTGGATCTGCTTCAGGTGCTGCTCCAACGGCAAGTCCCCATATGTAAAAAACCTGTTGAAGATGGTGTCACATACTGAGTGTGTGCTTTTTTCCTGTTGTATTGCTGATGAACATAGTTTGCCTCTCCACTGAGTGTATGTATTAGTCTTGGGTCATAGGATGATGTAATCAGGGATGGTTGACAAGCATGATGACCATGATTTATTTGCCATTACTTTTAAAAGAAAGGACTCTAATGGGGCATTAATCTAAAGCAGATGAAACTTCCACAGTGTTCCTGCAGAGGTATGATGCACAGCATTAGGAAAATCCCAATCTGGATGACTCAGGACAGGGTAAGAAATAAAGTTTTTTTTTAACCAATTCCAGAAAGAAGCTAAGCCACTAAGAGCTTTAAAACACTATTAAAGAACTGTAAACTGGATGCTTTAACGGACAGGAAACCAGAGCTGCAAGTCTGAACCTGCAGTAACAAGGTTTCTTCTCTTGATGGTTGAGGACAGTTTTATTTCACATTATTAAAGGTGAGCTAATTATGACTCGTTAATTCTTATAAGTAGCGTGTGCATACCGTGCGTTGCTGGGATGATAGTGTGTAGCATGGAAGTCTTTGAGCTGCTCCCAAGTGAGGTCCGTTATGGCAAGGGGTTCTCCTCCTGACACCACTGAGTATGTGTGATCAGGCAAGAGTTTATTCTGCAGGTACTGCGCATACACTCGCTCATTATCCGACTACACACACACACACACACACACACACACACACACACACACACACACACACTTTTTTTTTTACTTGTTTTACAGCATGATGCTTTTGCATGTTTAACAGCATTCTGACACTAAAGGAGTAACAAAATAAAATAATGTGGGGTTTGCTGTTGAAACTAAAATGGGAACGAGCCAGTTCACCACTAACCAGTACAGAGTATATTTATTATGTGGGACTGCTGATTCAGCAGCCACATATATTCTCTTAAGTCACTTCGCCTATTAGGGCAATTAAGGTATTGACACTGCTCAAGTTATGACTTCCTGATTACACATGGGTTGTGCAAACACCGGGCATGGGTTAAATGCAGAGGTCCAATTTCATTGTGGTTCACTGTGTGCTGTGACCTTGCAATGACAAGGGTGTTTCAATGAAAGGGTCACTTTCACCTTCACTTTTGCAGGCTAGGGAACTTGTATAAGTACCAGACAGTTGTTACTTCATATCTAGACAAAGGCCTGATCCTGTGCAGTGGAAGTATATAAACATTTCTGATCAGATGGTCAATTTCTGAATAGTGCTCACTTAAAATCCTTAAATCCTTAAAATCCACACCCATTTTACGACTCTTTCCAACATGCAGACACTCAAACTCAATTGCACACAAAAAAAAATAAATAAAATCATGCTGGATATCCATACTGATATTGAACGGGTAATGTGTTAGGAACAAAAGGATGCCACATCATTTGATGAAAATTATCAACCTACAGAGGGCTTAATCTGAAGTCACAAAGAAATTTAAACAGAAATATTGATGCGGCAAGCTACTCTAATTTGCTGAAATGTCAGTGCAGCAACTCAGAACGGTACTTAGTAGTTTGTATGGCCCCCACGTGCTTGTATGAATGCCAGACAACATCGGGGCTTGTTATGAAATGACAGATGGTGTCTTGGGGTATCCTCCCAGATCCTGACCAGGGAATCACTGAGCTCCTGGACAGTCTGAAGTGTAACCTGGCAGTGTCGGATGGACCTAAACATGAGGTCCAAGAGATGCTCTACAGGATTTAGGTCAGGCGAGCGTGGAGGCCAATCAATGGAATCAATTCCTTCAACCTCCAGGAACTGCCTGCATACTCTTGCCACATGAAGCCAGGTATTATCATGCACCAGGAGGAATCCAGGACACACTGCACCAGCGAAGGGTCTAACAATGGGTCTAAGGATTTCGTCCTGATACCTAATGGCAGTCAGGGTGCCATCGTTTATCCTGTACAGGTCTTTGTATCCCTCCATGAATATGCATCCCCAGAACAACACTGACCCTCCACCAAACCAATCATGCTGAACAATGTTGCAGGCAGCATAACGTTCACCACGGCTTCTCCAGACCCTTTCACGTCTGTAACATGAGCTCAGAGTGAACCTGTTCTCATCTGTGAAAAGCACAGGGTGCCAGTGCCAGACCTGCCAATTCTGGTTTTCTCTGGCAAACGCCAGTCGGGCTCCATGGTGCCAGGCAGTGAGCACAGGGCCCACTAGAGGATGTTGAGCCCTCAGGCCACCCTCATGATGTCTGTTTCTAATGGTTTGGTCAGAGACATTCACACCAGTGGCCCACTGGAGGTCACGTTGTAGGGCTCTGGCATTACTCATTCTGTTCCTCCTTGCACAAAGAAGCAGATACTGGTCCTGCTGATGGGTTAAGGACCTCTGACGGTACTGTCCAGCTCTCCTAGAGTAACTACATGTATCCTGGAATCTCCTCCATGCTCTTAAGACTGTGCTGGGAGACAGCAAACCTCTCTAGGGTCCAGGTAGCACCTCATGCTACTAGCAGTGACACTGACCCGAGTCAAATGCAAAACTACTGAAAAGCAGTCAAAAAAAGATGAGGAGGGAAAAAATTGTCTGTGGTCACCACCTGCAAAACCATTCCTGTTTTTGGGGTCGTCTCATTGTTGCCCCTTTAGTGCACCTGTTGTTAATTTCATTAACACTGAAACAGCTGACACTGATGCACAACCCCCTCTGCTACTGAACTGACCAGATCAAAATCCCAGAAGTTTAACTAACCTGATACTATACTCTGATTAAAAAGTGTTCCCTTCATTTTTTTTGAGCAGTATATAAATGTAATTGATTGGGGTAGAGTATCAACTTACAAAAGCTCCCTTCATCTCATTGAAGACCACACCTTTGAACACTAGAGGGGATGAGGAGTCAGTAGGATTCTCATTTTCCAAACGCCAACCTTCTTGCCTGCAACAAAAGTACAAACAATTTTGAAACAACTTTTACTTCCATTATGGCAGGTATTATCACAATGGTAATAATGCCTCACAGGTCTAAGGCAGGGCTAATATCTTCTTGATCATTTTTTTCCTTTTGTTTCTATTGTTTAAATGTTTATGCTGCACTTCTTTTCAGATAAAATTTTCCCAAACGTCCCTAACCAGGCTGTTTTGTTACCATGGCTTACAAACTAATAGCATTCAGACCAATATAAATAGAAAATTACTTCTGATTGCCCCGTATCATGCTTCAAACAAAAAGTATTCCATACTGAAACACTGCTTTTAATTTTTCTCACACAACAAAGCAAAGCTTAGATTTTTACTTTTCACTTTTACTTTGATCTGTCAAAAAAATGTTGGGACACAACTGCAAGACTTGTCTGCAACCACCCAAAGTTCTCTCATACCGCTGCAACGGAAACTGCGCTGGCTCCCAGTGGGTGGTCTTACAACTTCTTATTTAATGGCACTAATTAGGCAACGTGTCCCTTCTCGTCCCCTCAGAACATCAGGCAGTGGTCGCCTTGAACCTTCTCGGTCCTGGCTCCTCAGTGGTGGAATGAACTTCCCCTTGTGGTCAGAACTGCTGAATCCCTTCCGGTCTAGAAACAAGCCCTAAACTTTGCAATCCATTTGTCACTAAACTGTGGATCAACAGTGACCTTTACCTAGGTTACACATCTGAAGAACAGATGTGGACTATGAAGCACTGATATGCGTTGCTCTGGATAAGGGTGTCTGCTAAATGTAACTGTAAATGGTTCATCATCTTTGCTGCCAAAACTTCAGACAGCAATGGCTGGTCATTAAATTTACAGCATTTAGCAGACGCTCTTATCCAGAGTGACTTCCATGTCCTAATTAAAGGGACAGTCCCCCTGGAGCAACTCAGGGTTAAGGGTCTTGCTCAGGGACCCACTGGTGCTAGTGCTAGTGGTGGGATTCGAACCTAGGACCTCTTGAGCCAAAGGTCCATAGGCAAGTTATCCTACCACTAGACCACCGCTACACATTAATCCTGACAAAGTTGGAAAACATCAAACAGGGGCCAGAAAAAACAATGTTGCATTTTTGTCAGCTGAAAATCATCTGATAAAGATGGAATCCTTTCTAAACGTATTCAGTTAGAGGTGGAGGTAGCCGACTCCAAGGATACTGAGCTGCTGACCAAAAGGTTGTGGGTTTAAGCTCGGTAGCTGCAGCGCTCACATTCAGTCTAATGATTTTCAGTTGAGATTATCTTCATACCAGAAATCCAGTTCTCGAAGACAAGGGAAGAAGACAGCATCCAGATAGACGGAGAGAAGGTTCTGAAAATCTTTGGTATTTTGGGTGGAGAAGGGATACATTGTGTAGTCACTAGCTGGAGAGAAAGAAAACAGTGTACACATTAGCATTGCAATAAACAGGTTTACAAAAAATTTGCATGAGGTAACTATTGCAACATAGCTTTATTCTGGTATCAGCTACGGTGCGTTACAGTGATTCAAGATTTAATTCATATACAACTAACGTGTAGTGAACTGTAACACTGAACTGTTATAGCAAATACAGAAAAACAGGATGGAGAAAGAGACATGATAAACTCAATTGCATTGCGCTTAAGAAAAGTAGCATTTTACAAATTGACATGCAAATGGCAGATGGTGAAATATTCAGTTATAATCTCTTTTTTTCAGGCAAATTTCAGACATCTTGTTAACTATTCACAGGACCATCAAGGTGTCAAAACCATGGTGATCCTTTCCCACTACACAGGTGCTGTTGCAGTGCCAGTTCCCAATTTGGAACCAGTTCAATGTTTACCTCTGACAGAAAGAAAAAAAAAAAAAAAAAAAAAAAAAAATGGTGCCGGAACAAGATCAGCGCCTAAACTTTGCTGCTTGTGACATCACTGACAAGTAAGCAGTAAACAAGCAAGTCAAGACAAAGAGAACAAATAGAAAAGAAAGTAGAGTGCGCTCAAAGAAAAAGGGAAAAAAAAAAAAAAAAAAAAAAAAAAAAAAAGTGTACCAGGAGGACAGTGAGCTAAAACTGCACAATTCGACCAATCAATAGAGCAGAAGTAGTAGATGTGGCCATGTGATGTTGATTGCATGTTGTTACCCGGCTCATAAATCAGTAGAAAGTGGTTTGTTCTGCCTGGTTCCCAACTTCAGCACCAGTGCAGTGGTAAAGGGGTATATGTTAGTCCATGAAAATGAACCATGACTAAAAAACCAATCATTAAAATAAATACCCTAGACCTGTGAACCACTGGCTGCCATTTTTTTTTGGCAAGAGTTGCATGTCTAATAACATTAATCCACCATCTTCTCCTCTGGTCTTTGTTTCTATGTTGGGATTCTGTAGGTCAGCCATTGTCAGTGCATCAAATCAGACAAAAACTGTGCAGCAAAATAAACATGCAAAAAATAAGGAACCTGTTTGTTCTCCAGGTGGGTCACGTAAAAACCATGAAAACTAAACAGAACAAAATTCACTATATTTTCCAGTACAACATATCCTCTGAACATCATTGGTTAAAAAGTTAGGATTCTGTGGTATTATAACTGGAAGGCCAGTACCTGTAAAGGCATTCATAAAGGTGGAGAGAGAGCGATTCAACATTTTAAAGAAGGGATCTCTGCAGGGGAAACGCTGGGAACCACACAGAACTGTGTGTTCCAGAATGTGGGGGACACCTGTGCTGTCCATGGGCGTGGTACGGAACTGCACACTGCACACATACACAAAAAGAGATGGGGATACAGAACAGAAAAGTAACTAGTTCAGTTGACCCTCATCACATAGAAGATTAGAGAATTTCAGACATTCGTTTCACACACAAACAAGTTAAAACACCTGAATAGGTTGTTGGTGTCATCTCTTGCTGCATGCAGATACTGGGCACCGGTGACATCATGATCAAGTTTAACTGCTGTCAGGAAAAGGTCTGGCACCGATGTTACCTAGACAACCACAGTTCATTAAAACAGTGCTGCCTAGGCAGATTATTGATACTGTTGCCTAGGCAGCCAATCAGCACACTAATATACTGTTGCCTTGACATCCACACAACATACTGTTACGATGCAACCACGCAGTTCATCAAAGGTAGTTGTTTGCTGATGCATGCAGTAACTGTTGCAGTGGAATTTGGCTTTGAACTAAAAAGCAGTGCAATACACATATATATATATATATATATATATATATTACTAGACTAATAGTTGATCTTAGCTCTGTGAGGCCTGAGGTATTTGTGTGGTACTACTTCTCTTTACTTGTTTTCTGGCACTTCTAGACATGTGGTGCAGCATTTGGAAGAGAAACTGGAACAACAGACTCCTATTACAAGGAACTAGGTGAAATGATTATGTGGATGTTTGTGAGGGACAAACTTTGATGGCCATTGTGCTTAGACACATCCGTGACAGTCACGGTCTCCATTTTATTTGCTCTACCAAGAATGATGAATTTAAATGTGAGGTAATCTGTGTTTGTGGAAATATTGTGATATTAATTATTGTTTTTTTCTTGCTAGCTCTTTGTGGTTTGTTTGTAAGATCAATAAAAGGGAATGTTAAAGGAAATGATTTGCCAAAAAAAAAAAAAAAAATCTTATTTACATGATTTTTTCCCATTTTTGATGGACGATCCATTAATACTTCCTTCATGAAGTTACTTCCAACAGAAACAATGTATGTATCCATCTATCAAATCCAATCTGTTACATGGTAATTTTTGCAGAAATCACAGGCAAGTAATTTGCAATCAGAAAGCTGTGATCATTCCATTACTTATTTCAAGCGTGTTTATATCAGAGGTGTGCATATTTAGTGTATGGTGATGCTGAGTAGGCCTACCTCCCGGACAGTGAAGCCATGGATCTTTTGACCAACAACATACTTTAAAGCTCGTTCAGGGGCAGAGCTGCTCTTCGGCCTCCGAAATACACTGCAAAAAAAAAAAAAAAAAAAAAAAAAAAGGGTTTTAATTTAAAGATAAATCGAGGAAAAAAATGTGAGAGTCAGACAGGATTTAGAGTTAACATACAGAGTTACTGCAAGTTCAATAAATTTAGCCCCAGTCGACAAACAGGATTATGTTTAATCCTAAATACAACCGTGTGCTGAAAACACATGGGGGGCGCGCATTACAGGGGCCCCAAAAGACTTTCTGAAGAGAAACACTCTGTAACGATTACTTGTGTTGAATGTAACTGTAGTGATGAATAAATATTAACCAGTGGATTCACTACTTTGGAGGTAAATGGAGCAGAGGGACCAATAGTATGTAGATTCTGAGACAACTGTACACTTATGACAAACTCTGATGAGTATTTATCTCCCTCTTAAGTGTCAATTTTCAAATGTGTAACAACAGCAGGAGAACATTAAAGACAATGCAGCTGGTTGTTTCCAGGTCACTTCAGTTGGATAAATAAAATATGTAGTGATATGAAAAAGTGAAACAGACATTGAAACACTAATGGGAGTAATGGGGTGTACGGATAAAAATATGAAGGCCCCAATGCTGTTCAGGAAAGTGTTTATTACTTAAATTTATTACTTTCCAAAACAGATAATTAAAGTATAAAGTAAAGTGGTTTGTGAGGTCCAAAGCAGTGGATCACAGTCCAGGTTAACCAGTTTTGTGCTTAGTGGGGGAAAAAAATAAAGAAAAAAAGAACTGTCCCAGAAGCTGATTGTTCTTGTCCTCGTGTGAGCAGAGGGATTTGCCTGTGGCTGGGGAGACTGCTGTCCTTTGAGATTTTGTGCCCATTTTACCTGCACCACTGGGTTTAGAGCAGGGGGTCAAACTCCAGTCCTAGAGGGGCAGCACATTTTAGTGATTTCCCTTTTCAAACACACTTACTACAGCCGCCACTAAGTGTGAACCAGGTGTGTTTAAGGAGGGAAATCACCAAAATGTGCTGGACTCTGGCCCTCCAGGACTGGAGTTTGACACCCCTGGTATAAAGACTATGCAAGAATGACAGTTCAGTTCTGGTGATGAGTTGAACTTTCTTGACTTTACAATCTGATACACTACAGCTGCCATACCAGACTGTGAAATAGCCAATCAGATATGATCAATGGTGTACTGGTAGAATTTAACAAGCATCTTGTTGTCCATTTCAAATATTCTCAGAAGAAATGATGCCCTATCACTGTGTGGTCTTATTCATGATGCATGATTTTATAAATAATATTTGAATGTGTTTTCTTATCAGAATCAAAGCAAAGGTTCTTGGTAATCTCTGTAACCCGGTCTTATTCAGTGATGCAGAAAGACTAATATGATGAGTAACACTGCATTAGGTAAATGGATTCTCAGGTAAACCTAAAGTAGAAGAAGATGGGTGGAGAGGTATGCCCAGAGCATCTACTTGAGAGCATAACAGTGAGAAATCTAGCAAGATTCATTCAATTTTTTGGACAAAAGGACACGTCCCATTTCGCATGTAGCCAATACAAATTTACCTAAGCTGCCTGAGCATTATATACTCGAGAACAAACTTTACAACCCACTGAAATGAAGTCGTTTAGTCCAAGAATGGACATTAATCCGTTAGCGAGTTGATTTACACAGACCGATGTTAGGAGTCATTCATGGTGACCTAGTTTAAAAAAAAAAAAAAAAAAAAAAAAAAAAAAACTAAATTCCCTGCGTCCAACAGCTGCACTATGTTACTCACCTTAAATATCGTAGCTTAGACAGGAACGTCTGACTTTGCCGAAACATCGTGCCTCTGAAACCACTGAATCCGGATTAAAGATCAGTTGTCAGACTGCATAGTAAATTTAGTCCGCCTAACTGTTAAAACTCGCTATGATCACAACATCCTGCCCTTCCATGCCCAGCGCTGTCATGCCGGCGCATGCTCACTGAACACGTGGGTGACCTCACTGCAAAGTCGCTCCCGATTGGCTAGTTTGCAAAGAAACTCTCCCATGATTGGACCTCGTATACCTAGGTTAGTTTTTTAACACGTGAGCACGCCTGGTTGTTTCTCCATGTGCGCTCTTCGCGTTTCTGCCCTTCCTGTGTATTAAAGACTTAGACATCAGTCAAAAGGAAATCAATACAATATCTTCATGAATATGATATGATACTACTAACAACTAGCAAAAGGAGGATAAAACAAAAGTGTATTTCAGTCACAATCTGAAAAAATAACAGTGAAGCACAAATATAAGGTAACTTGCCAACAAATGATTTGTGAAAAGTGTAAAATGTTGGTGTTTTGCATTTTATATATTTGTATTTCTACTAGCTTGATATTTACTTATTTATCTATAAAGGTTCACTGGTTCGATCTCACGGGTGTGAGTGTTGCTCTCACTGTGGGCTGACTGCAGATAGTTTATTATAAATTTCTTTTTTTTTTTCTTTTTTTTTTTTACTGTTTACAGTTTTGGCGTGGGCGGGGTTAACTGTGCTGCGTCCCCATTGGCTAATTAACTTTTGAGCGTTTTTTTGGCACAAGATTTGATTCCATGTCGTTCTTGTTTGCACATCAAAGTGTAACAATTTCATGACATATTTCTGAAGAAGGGTCGAAAAATGAAAGTGAATGATGGTGGCAGCTAACTTATTTCTTGATATTTAAAATCTGTCTGTAGATTTCTTGTAACTGAGCTGGGCCTAAATACTGTATTTTATAGAAAATGTTTTTTTTTGCAGAAAATACAGTGCTTAATCTTAATATATGTGTATCAAATATATGAAAAAAAAAATATATATATATACCCCTCTGATGAATAATCAAATATTGTGCTATAGTATGAATAATGTTAGTATTAGCCTAAACATCCCTATTTATGATGGTGGGAATTATTAGGTCCAGTTACCATGGAGACCAAAAAAGGTACCACAGATGCTTTGTTTGCTCTGAGGGTGTTGATAGAGTAGTACAATGAAGGTCAGAAAGAAATGCATTGTGCATTTGTGGTCTTGCTTTATGATTACTTGCAAAGAAATACTTACAGTCATCATTTCTTTGGAACAAAGGGCTTCACAGGCAGGATATTGCTGCTAGATTGCACCTCAATCAACCTTTTATCAGATCATCAAGAACTTCTATAGGAGAGTTTCAATTGTTGTGAAGAGGCTTCAGGACACCCAGGAAAGTTCAGCAAGTGTCACGATTGTCTTCAAAAGTTGATTGAGCTGCAGCATCAGGGCACCACCAGTGCAGAGCTTGCTCAGGACTGGCAGCAGGCAGATGTGAGTGCATCTGCACGCACAGTAAGGCGAAGGCTTTTGTAGGATGGCCTGTTGTCGAAAAGGACAGCAAAATAGCCACTTCTCTCCAAGAAAAACAGGGCAGACTGATATTCGACAAAAGGAACATTGGACTGGTGACGACTGGGGTTGGGAAAGTTGTTTTTCTGATGGATCTCCTTTCTGATTGTTTGGGGCATTCAGAAAAAAGTCAAGGGAAAAAAGGTGAGCACTACCATCACTCCTGTGCCGTACCAACAGGAAAGCATCCTGAGATCATTCATGTATGGGGTTGGTTCTCCTTGCTGGGCTCACTCACAGATTTGCCAAACAAAACAACAGCCTAAAATTAAGGATGGTACCAAAACATTTTCAGAGAGCAACTTCTCCCAACCATCCAAGACCTGTTCGGTGAAGAACAATGCCTCTTACAGCATGTTGGAGCACCATACCATGAGGCAAATGTGGGTCCATGGCCAGGAAACTTCCTAGAACTTACTCCAATTGAGAATTCCAATTGAGGTGGGTGGACAAACATCCATCCATCCATCCATCCATTATCTGCCGCTTGTCCCAAACGGGGTCGCGGGGGAGTGCTGGTGTCCAACCCAGTGCACACAGGGCGAGGACGGGGGACGCACCCTGGACAGGTCGCCAGCCCATCGCAGGGAGGGTGGACAAACAAAAACTCACAAAAACTCTTCTGACAAACTCCAAGCATTGATGATGCAAGAATAGACTCCATCAGTCAGGATTTGGCCCAGAAGTTGACTGACACCATGTCAGGTCGAATTGCATTGACTCTTTGCATTAACATAATGTAATTGTAATTATGCTTAAGTTTACCATAGAAACATCTGACAAAAAGATCTAAAAACACTGAAGCAGTGGACTTTGTGAAAACCAATGCTTGTGCTATTCTGAAAACTTTTGACCACTGCTGTGCAATACACCAGTGTACCACTCTAATTCTGTAGCACTCAATGCACATGCTTTTCCAATTGAGACCACTAGGTGGTATCTTGACATAGCTCCAAATATCCATTAACCATTAAAATAAAATTGAAAAAAAAACAACAACAGAACAAAACATGGCATGTGATGGACTGGCCATGGTACTTCTTTGCTTTTCAGATTATGAGTGCTGGGTCAGGCTCAAGCATCCCCAGCAACCTTAGCTTGATCAGCAGGTCAGATGATGGATGGTCAATGTTTTATTATATACTGTACTGTGAAAAAGCCTTCAGTCACCCCTCATTTCTTCATATTTTGCTGCCAAAAAGCCATTGTATTTTTAATGAATTGTTGAGTAATAGCCCTCCAGGCTTCCTGAAAGACAATGTATTTGGCTCTCGTTTTCAGTCCATTTTTTATTCCGTTTTTTGTTATTAAGTCACACAGTGACCTCTGTATGAATCATTCACACAGACCAAAGCCTTCTAACTTAAGACATGAAGCAGAGAAGAAACAGATGTAGTTGATTCCAGAAGATCAGGCTGATGATTAGTTCACTGGTGATGCTGAATGCTGAGTTGCTGGAACTCCTTTAACCCGACACCTTGTATCTTTAGGAATTTTGCAGCCTGTCATTCCAAGATTTTTGCTCACATTTCTGTAATTTAATCTACACAAAAAACAAAGATGAGAAAAATCGAAGGGCATAATAAGTGTGTTTGCACCAACCAGGCGATTCCTTTGTCAATGTAAAGAGATAAGGGGTGTATCAAGAAAACAAGGGGTGGATCAATACTTTTGCACAGTAGTGTTTTAGGCAGCTAAAGGCTTTTATTATTGAGAAATCAATGACAACTTTTTATTTATCATTATTTTTATTTTTAATATATTATTTTATAAATACTATATTCTACATGTTTTTCTTTTAGCAACCAGGCCTCACAATGTGTGTGTGTGTGTGTGTGTGTGTGTGTGTGTGTGTGTGTGTGTGCGCGCGTGTGCGTGTGTGTGCTATTGCAAATATTGCAATGAGGCAAAACATTTTCTTTGTTTCTTTTACTGGTCAGACAGTTGAATAAACCCTTATAATTTGAAGCAATTGAGTATATCTTCTCTATTTGTTAGTGTTTAAATTTGTCTGTTTACACTGGACAGATGAACCAGCACCGCCTATTAATAATCACGCAGTGGCCTTTTTATCTTCATGTGCTTATACAGATATTATTCATCATAAGGAAAAATAATAAGCTGATTGTGCATGCAACATCATGCCTAAATAAATAGTGGGCCAAAATAACAAGTGGGACACAGGAAAATTGCAGGGGAGCAGTGAAGCCATTCTGAGTTTTTACCTATATTGCTAAAATAAAAATGGTGCGTTTACTGTACTGTAGTACTTTTGATTGCTTTAGATGCTGTCTATTGTACAGTACAGTGGTCACCATTTCTGCATATCTACATTTACATTTATTTATTTATAATTTATTATTACTTACTATTATTATTATTACTATTATATTCTCTCTGTTTACAAGGTTATCTTTCCGTTTTCATATTCTTTCTTTCTTGTTAATTGCCCTGCAAATATGTATATGTATATGTATGTATGTATGTGCATATATATCCATCCATCCATCCATTATCTGCCGCTTATCCCAAACGGGGTCGCGGGGGGGTGCTGGCGTCCAACCCAGCGCACACAGGGCGAGGACGGGGGACGCACCCTGGACAGGTCGCCAGCCCATCGCAGGGAGGAGCAGGATGGGGACGGCACCTTGCTCAAGGGTACCTCAGGGCAACCCATTGGGAAGGGGTTCGAACCCCCGATCCGCCGATCACATGCTCAACACCCTACCCACTAGGCCACCGCTGCCCTGTGCATATATATATATATATATATATCTGTATATCTGTATATGGATATGTATATTGATATCTTTATATATTTTTATATATTTTATATATTTTTTATATTTGTTTTTTTATATATTCTCTCTTTCTTTCTGTTCTTTCTTGTCAAAGAGCCCTGTAATACCCAATTTCCCAGTCATGGGATAATAAAGCATTATTCTATTCTATTCTACCAACAATACTCCTGGAAATCTACTTTCCTGTAGAATTGTACATACTGCCCCCTCCTTAACAGCACCTCCTTAACACATTTGATTCAGTCAGCCAAGCAATTCTGAAGCTGTTAACTGGTAGCTGTGATAGATTATGGTTGGAAAATCTGCATAAAGGTAGAGCTCCAGGACCAGATGACCACTTGTTTAAATTGAAATTGAAATGGAGTGCTTAGTCCCAACTGGACATGCTGTTCCACTTGGGACCACTAGATGGTACCTTGCATAAAAAATCTAATGCAAGACACAATTAACATCTATATTTGAGCGTCCCAGTTTGTCTCTCTACTCAGTGGCCACTGTATGTGATGGACACTTAAAGACAGATCCTGATGAGTTTTGTCTTCCCTGATTAGACTAACATTTCGGCAGGTGGGATGCTGGGCCTGGTAAAAGTATATTAAGTGTCATACGGTTTCTGACTCTTCTGGAGCAAAATAAGTTCACTGGATAAAACATGTTATTTGGGTAACATTTAATTTTTTTGTTACAAACAGCAAAGGACTAATGAGGACAATGTCAGCATGACAAAACAACAGTAAAGCAGTTTACTTTATATTATTATTATTATTAATATTATTATTATTATTATTATTTTAAGGATTATTTTTATTATAAAGGATAAAATGACCAGTGATGTAAAAAAACAACAAAAATACAGAGTAGGTGATCTTTGTCTATTGATGACCCTTGGAGGGCTAACAGTGTAACAGTGGTCTTGAATTTCCTTCAATTGTAAGCAATCTGTCTGTGGATTTTGGAGATTGCTTTGTTCTGATTGGCTGGTCTTCAAAAGCCAATTCAGATTAATGTAACCTCATTATACATGGGTGACTGTACACTGCCATCAGCCAAAAAGGTGACCATATTTAAATTATTTTTTTATGCTATAATAGTTCAGTCAAAACAGGTTTTTGCAATGTAGTTTCAATATTCCATATATCGACTTAATGAACTGAGATGTTCTAAACCTTTAAGTGTTTACATATTACATCAAAAGCTTTAAATCTAAAAAAGCAATTAAGGTCAATTAATACTCTTAAATTCAAAAGATACATTGGATGAGCAGGTGTCTTATAATGACCATATCAGGTGTAGTGCACATAATTTCTCCTACAATCAAAAGTTATTTTCAGGAGTGGATTTATTTCTTTTTCTAAGTTCGCTGACTCTGATCTGCTCCAGTGCTTTGTTACACAATGTCACAGCCACTTTTAGTGCACAGCTTTACTGCACTAAAACAATAGAATCTCCCCATATCATCACACTTCCAACACCAGGTTTAACTGCTGGGATGATGTTCTTATTGTGTCAGTGTTGTAAAGTCAAAATGGGATGATTTTGCAGCTTAATTTTATAGATGGGCAGGTTTATTTTAAAACTTTAACAAAGCTTACATATTACTGCAAAAGCTTTATTTGAAAAAAATCAAAGTCAGTTAATACCATTGAATTTGGAAGAAACATTGGATGAGAAGGTATCGTACAATAGTATTTTCTAAAATTGCCACTGTTGGCTCTGATCCCATAGCTCCTGTTCTGTATTGAGCACACACTGCATAGAGCCTCTTCACAAAATGCAATTTCCCCTACCTAATGGACATGATGCTCAAACACTCTTAGCAAATCCATTCAACAACTTTAACTTCCAAACCTGCCTTGGCAACAAGACCAAGAAGATACAATAATCGTGAGCAAGATACACACAATCTGTACTGTCCACACACTAACTCCCTGGGTCATGAACCTTCCCTGTGCTGAAATATGGAAACACTGCTTAACCCGACAGTTCAAATATCTTGCACAATTTTAAGTTCTTAAAATATTCATAGAATAATCATAATAATCATAAAATGAATCTTTACTAAATATAGAATCTATTCGATATATTATTATATCATATTATTCTTTCCTTTAGAACATACTTAACGAGGTAAAGGATTATTTTAGGTTCTTCATTTAACATTCATTTAACAATTAAGCTATAATAATTTTTTATATTTTTTGGTTCAGTTTTTAACAAACACTGGGTTTGAAATGCTTTCAAATTTTGACCATTGCCTTTTTGTCATTTTAGTATTGACCGCTGTGATACTGCATTGCATTGGAAGCAATGTCCAAGGGCTGGTATTGTGATAAGCCCAGCACAAGAAGTTTGAATTTTTAGACTAGCATACTTAGTCTTAGTTTTATGTGAGATGGTAATGGGACTCTGGATGAAGGTGTGTCCATTAATTCCTCATACTGAGTCTGTTGTGAAGGGTGAGTGTCCTGACGTCGTTAAATCCTTTATCTCCGACCCATGTCTGTGTGTACCCTCCCCTCCTTCAAACAGTGGACACACACACCAGCACTGTCACACTCACTAACCCCTTCCATCCCTGCCCATCCCCCTCTGGTCATTAGGGATCCAGTCTGTAACGCTCTAGCGATCTAGCCAAATTGAAATAAACCTGAGTGGACTCTACTTATCTAATCTCCCCTGCTGTGGCACTTCATTTGTCTTACAACTCACTGGATCAGGAACATCCAATCGTTGCTGAGCTCAGGGCATATCCTTTCAATCTCGCCCTCGGCTCCCCCACATCTACAATGCTTTGCAGTTTGACTGTGAGCAAAGGTACTCGGTCTGTAACACTGAAAGTTAGTTATGGTCGTCTACACAGCATGTACCAATGCCCAGTGTACTAATGTTGGAGGTGATCAACCATTAACATAATTTGGATTAGGCCAAGTTGGGTTTACAGAACGCTCCCTTTCAGTACACTACCAGTACTTCAGCTTTTTAGCTACTTTATGAATTCCTGCCCTATAAGTCTGCCACGTATATACATGTACTAATTACAGATGATCACTCATCAGATATTATTTGGGCAATAGACCATGCCCAGCATAGCACTGACACTGACAAGATAATTGTGTGGCTCTGGTACAAATGTGTCAGGCACTGTGTTGCACAGGATTTAGACTTTTCATGTCACTGTAGAGTGCTCAATAACCGCAAGTCCAACCCAAAGAATTTGTGCAGTCAGAACAGGACAAGAAGATTAATCAAATAATGTAAAGAATTCAGTTTGTTCTGTTTCTACCAAAGCTGTTTATTTCTTTCTGTAGAGTCATAAAGGTTATTGAGTTCAGTCTTTCTCAACTCTGCAGAGGAATTCTGCCAATTTAACATCCTGCCAGAGCAAATGGGATTCAGCACTGGACTTTGATGAGACCACTCCAAACCCTTAACTTTGTTTTTTTTAAGATGCTGAAAGATGGTCCCATGCTTGAGATCCTTGCTGTTAAGCTTCAGACCATTTTTAGCTTTAGACCAGATGTAACAGGAGGCCTGTTTTCCAAAATGTTCCTCTTTTCATAAATATAAAATGAGCCTTTATGTTCCTCTTGGTTCACCAGTGTTTTTTTTTGTTGTTGTTTTGTTTTGTTTTGTTTTTGCATCTCCTTTGGATACTGTTTTGGCTCAGTATCTTTCTATTGGTGGAGTCATGAATGTTGACCTTATCAGAGTCCTACAGTTCCTTAGATGTTTCGTCTGGTTTCTTTTGTTGCAGTAAAAGAGTGTTTACACTTGAACTAATTCATGTTGAATTGAGCAACTGGGGGACTATTACTTTTATACACTTTGGGGTCAAAAAGCTTTCTATGATGAAACGTATTTTGTGTTTACTCCAGTTTTTTTTTATATATGTTTAGTTTGAAGATCTATGGCAATTAAGTAATTTTAGGAATAAAATCAATTAGGAGGAACTATATATATTTTTGTTAATGTGTGCCGCTGTGTAAAGCATTGCAGAAAAAGTTCAGCTAGTTATGTTGAAGAGCACAGCAGCTATGTTAGGGAAAAAAACACACCTATATCAGCTGAGTGGCATGTGTCACAGTGTTGAGCTTATTTGCTGGCAGGGGAAGGTAATGATATGGAATTGGTGTCTAGAGCAGCGCTGCCTGGAGGAACTACAGTGCACCAGAACATTGTGCACAGCGCTATTCAGAGAAGTGCAACTTTACTGCAAACTGTCCATGTTGCCACATGCTGTAAATGTCAGGGAACCAGCATTTATAACAGCAATTTTTAAAGATCCCCTCAAATAATGATACGTTTACAATGAGCTGAATGCGAAATGAGGCAACAAAATGAAGGCATTCAATTTATAACCAGCAAATAACTCTAAAATCTTATAGGGGCATCTCAGGGGCAAAAAACAAAACTTTTTTTCATTTTGCTTAAGAGATTCTGAAATGTTGCATGCACACTGTATAGGGCAACTTGCTCATCTTTAGGGGGATCCTTCATTGATCATAATTTTTAATTTCTATATCCATCCATCTATTCATTACATTCATCAAGGAAACAGGCAGGGAAAATCATCACAGATACATCACATCCTGGACACAACTTTTTTGAACCCCTCCCCTTCAGCAGGAACTGCAGAACCAAACACGGTAAAACAACCCAACACAGGAGCTTCTTCCCTCAGACCCTCACCCACATAAACAACTGATCAGTAATGTCAATGACCATTCTCGTTTGTATAATTACTTTAAACCATAACTCCATTCCAACTTATGTGCTGTGATACTCACCGCTGAACTACATCCCACCATAGTGGAAAATTTGCATCACAACCCACACATATACATTCTTTACCATTACTTCTTACAGAGCCTATTTATTGCCTGTTATCAACTGTAATTTGCATATGCTGTGTGCATATTGTGTATAGAATTTGTATATTGTGTGTATTATCTGTATGTTTTGTGTAATTTGTGTATTGCATGTTTATTTTACATTAATGTAAACATCATCATCAGCTGGACACAAATTTCTTGTGTGTCTGTTTGGCCAATAAACATGATAGTGATTCTAATTCTGATCCATCCATCCATCCATCCATCCATCCATTCATTATCATAGTCACTTAAGCAGCCTTGGCCTAGTGGTTAGGGAGTTTGCCACAGGATCGGAAAATTGTGGGTTCAAACCCTTTACCAGTAGGTTTCCCTGAGGTACCTTTGAGCAAGGTACCGTCCCTGTCACTGTTCCCCGGGCGCTTTTATAGCTGCCCCCTGCTGCACGGTGTTTGTGTGCATGGGCTAAATGCAGAGGTCCAATTTCGTTGTGGTTCACTGTGTGCTGTGACCTTGCAATGACAAGAATAGTCACTTTCACTTCACTTTCACTTATTCAAACTTGGGCCACCAGGGATACTGGAGTTTACCTCATCTAGATCTACATAGCAGATGTCTAGAAATATTCAAAAACATTCAAAAAGTCACAAAATATTCACAAAATATTTCCACTTTTTTGCTCTGTCATCCCTGAAATAAGTCTGGGGAAGAAAAATCATGTAATGTATGATTTGTATTGTAAGGATTGGTATTATTATTCAGCCATGCTGTATATTATGGACATTGTTCATGGTTATGTGGCAAGAAAACAATGACAAAGTGTGAGGGATAGCGATGGTTAGTGCTGTTGCCTCACAGTGAGAAGGTCCTGGGTTCAATTACAAGTTGAGGTGGTTTGGGCCTAAATGTGTGGATGGCAATCCTCCAGTTTGTTCCAGCAATCTAAATACATGCAATCCAGGTGAATTGGTGATAAATTGCCTCTTGGTGTGGCTGTGTTTGTGTGTGTGTTGCCCGTGATGGACTGCTGACCCATCCAGGGTGTCAGCTTTTTGCCCTATGAGCACTGGAGTCTCCAGCAAGCCCAGTGATCCTGGATAATAGGATAACAGGATCAATCATTGGAGAATGTATGATGTTCGCTTAGGTTGCACATTTGCTTACAGCTGATACTGTATAGGGTATACCTTTTTTTCCAGTGTTATTTATTTAATTACCACAATTGTCATTTTTCATTTCATCACCCATCACCTTTTTATAGCATACCTCAATCCATATCTAGCACTGAAAACAATGCAAATGTTCAGTCTCTTCAGGTCTAACATATGTTAGCATTGCTTGAATGATGGTGGTCTCCTAATCATTGTACTATACATTAATTTAAAAAATACTAAAAGTGTTCACAGATAATTGGTTGTTTTGGTTTTGTTTGTGTTACCATGGCTACACTGTCATACCTGCAACACCAACATAGCTGTGTTTTTCTATCTCTTTATAGATAAGAATATATTATCCTTTTTTAAGTATTGGGTAACGATGGTTTCACATATCTCAAGTCAGTGAGATATTTTTAATATTTTTCGCTTGAGCTGACGTCCCCTTTAACTTTTGTGAAGAATTCATGCCATCTGGATGAATGCAGTGAAAAAATTGAATATCTGAAAGGCCGAGAGACCTCTGCATGTCTCTCCTTCTAATAAAAGAGACAGGAGCTTCTCTCCTTCTTGTCACACAGCTGACAGTATGTGCCTGAGGAGTGTTTTTTTTCTATCTGCCTAAATGCGAATCTCCCACAATGCCATCAGCATGGTTTACAATGGACACTCGCTTGCATGCAGCCCATAGCGCAGTAAATAGCTGACAGTTCTCTGGGTGTGCCTCTAAATGTCACTTTCCCCTAGAGATGCCACATGAAGGCCATTCTTCAATGCTGCTGTCACTTTAAGTACAGGCCATTCTTTCTACAGGCACTCTTTGTTGAGGTGTATATTGAAGGTCCTTCTTGAAGGATGACAAAAAGGACTTTCAGAGAAGAACAGCAGACGAGTCTGCACACCTTCCTCCCCATTTTTCTCTCTTTCTTGCATACATTATAAAATAATGTCCAGAGGTTTTTTGACACCTGCTCCTCCTAATGTTATTACTAGAAAGTCTGCACTAACATTCTCTATTCTTCATTTTAGACTTTGGAACATTGCTGATGTCACGTAGGATGATTAGTACTGGATCACAAACGCCACTGCAGCTCATCCGAAGGAGTTTCATTATGCCAGAGGAAACTGATCCACTGCTATACCTATGCCTGTGATGGACTGGTGACCTATTCAGGGTGTTGCAGTGTGTTGGGTCATTATTGGTTGCATGCTTGAAACAAGTAATTAAATTTTGTCTTTTGTTAGAACAGCAGCACCAGGACACTTTTCACATTTAAGGCATTTGTCCTTGTCGGTGGCTGCAGACTTCAGCAACTAAATATGACCTGCTTAGTACACAGACAAGGAGTGATTAAAGGTATCATTTTTATTTACCCAAACATAATTGCACATCTGAGATATGCTCAGTGTCCAAAGTTTGAATATTTAGTTTTGCACTGAAGCTTTACGGTGATTCTAGTAATGAAAGCATCACAGATAGACCAATGGTTACCTCACCGATCAAGATCATAACTAGGATTTCATGGGGGCCAAAAAAGCACTGCGCCTCCTCATAGGAATTTACTTTTGGTGAATAAAATATGTCGATATTATTTAATAATCCGGAGGCCTTGATGTTCACAAGGCATGCCACCAGACCCAATAGTACCTAACATAAGCTTAAATGTTGGATGAGATAAATGAGAGGGAGAATAGCAGACGTCAGGGCTGTCTATCTATTGATGATGGAAACAAAGTGATGAGATTAGATCCTTCTTTGAGTCATGGATATACAATTGTTTTTAGGGAGCTGCTACTGCCCAATGTTCCCCCGTGCTAGGGCTGCAATGCCCCATTGCTAAGCCAACTGCATTGATACAAACTACATATCTAAATCATCATCACACACTTCTTCGTTTTCTTTTGGCTACTCCCATTTAGGGGTTGCCACGGCGGATCAACCATTTCTTCCGGTCCTCTGCATCTTCCTGCTTCAAACCAACAAGCATGTCCTCTCTCACCATGTCCATAAACCTCCTCCTTGGCCTTCCTCTTTACCTCTTTCCTGGCAGCTCCATCTCCAACATCCTCCTTCCAATATAATCGTCATCATACACTGAAACCACTTAAACTGTCATCTCAGACTCAACATTTGTTTATACTTTTTTGATATCTTTTGATCTTCTGTTATCTATAAAAAAATGGTTTCATATTGCTATCAGATTGCTAATAGTATTTACCTCATACTATTCACATACTATTGTACAGTGTCAGAAACACATGAAGAATTATATTTGAGATTCCTTAACAACAAGACCCACATGAGGTGTGTGATCAATTTAAAATTCATTTTGTTGAATGATAATCAAAATCCAGTTAGGTCTTAGCTACGTTTGCCTTGTATCTCTCTATATCTATAAATTAAATGTTCTTAAACTATCACTTTAAACCTAATTGATATTCATCCTCAGCACACTGTAAAACCTTCAGTCTTATCTCAAGGACATCTGCACCTTAGTGATCTTCACCAGCGCAAAGCCTGGATTTTAAAGTTATTCCCACCATCTTCCTCTGAGAATCCTCAGTCTGGGCTGTAATTAGTAATCACTCAGAGAGGGCCTGGGCTGTCCCTGATGTGGCCTGGCCCGTAATCACACACACTTGCTGAGTACCACCAGAGGAAGCACCAATGACAGAACGTTGTGGTAGCTGCGGATTTTAGACAAAGAGGGTTAACAAGGGGGTTGATCACCTTGGCCATGAGCACACACTTCATCTTCTGCACTGAGGAAGCAAACTGGTGCAAAGATCAAGGGTCAGTCACATGACGCAGGATAACCAGAGGATGTGGTGTCATGGAGGTGATGCTGCAAACATTTCATTCTAGACAGCAGGAAAATCTGTGGAGGATGGGCTGATGGTAAGAAAAACAGTGAGCAGAAGGTCCACAGATACAAATGCACAACGTTTTAATACATTTGTAGGACCACTATGTACTGACACACTGTGTAATGTTATTCCAGAGACTTCATTTACCTGGAAACATCATCTAAGGGTTACTGTAACCTTACCTTACAATTAGACATTACATAAACCTTTTGGACTCAAGTGCTTTAGCTACAGTAACCAAATGTATATCCAGGAAAAAAGGAGTGGTTTGGGGTTATGTAGCAGTCAGTTGCACAGGAAATGTTGTAGGGACAAAGGTATGCAAGACATCCTTCTAAATAGCAACAAAATCTTGAAAACTAATGCTTAATTGTCAGTGAAGAAACTAGGGAAAAGTGTTTGGCTATAACAAAAATGCATACTTTAAAATCTTTATTGGTCTGCTTAATTAAAAATTTATATTTTGGAATTGCTAACATAGTCCCAAACCATGAATTTCATTAATATTATTAAAACATTTGATTAGATCTTAAACATGTAAGATGAGCTATAAATATTTAAGAACTGGAATCTTTAGCTTGAAGCTTTTTTTAAAGAATAAATCTCATAGCTTCTGGTTAGAAAAAGCATTTGGAGTCTGTGCTATCAATCAAAAGGGGCTGTACAGACTGTGCTGACTGGAAGCCTTTGCACATAACTTACTATGTGTTTTTTCCAGTATGTTAAATTAAGCAAATGACTAATGACTGTGCATGAATATGCAGAAATATATGATACTTTCTCATGCAAATTCGAAGTTAACATCTTTTAATGTAGAAAATCAACAAAATCTGCCCAGAAGTACTCAAATTTTTGCAAACAAGTATAGATAATTTGGTGTCTACATGTAAAGGTTATATAATAAAAACTCTATATGCTTGCACATAATTGTGGTGATTGATGCATGGTAAAAGATTAAGAAAAGGGAAAGCAGATGCCATTTAGATTTATTTAACTAATATTATATCATAGTGCTATATATGACCAGGTGCCTGAACTTACAAGGTCAATAAGTGAAACTGAAAGCCAGCTCACAAACAGTACACGACATAATGAAATGCTTCTATGCTCATACACACCACGCAGCCGGGGGCAGCCATGCATGCAGTGCTCAGGGATTAGTGTTGGGGACAGTACTTTGCTCAAGGGTACCTCATGGTAACCTACTGTTCTAGGCCTACAACCTTGTGATTACAGGACCTAGTTCCTAACTACTAGGCCACCACTGCACAAAGATTTTTACCTTTATTTAATGTAAAAATATGAAATATATTGAACTTCTTCAGTCATCATAGGACAATCCTTTAGATTACTCCTGTTTTTCCCTGGTTTCTATTGCTCCACATTCAGAGACAACATCTCTTTATTGATAGCCTGTTAGATTTCATGATAGAGAATACTTATACTAGACCATGCCCTTATACTGAAACTGAAATTTTCTTACAACTGAAGTCATTGCTTTCCATTTGCAATACATTTTATATGGAAAATCATTTTCTGTAAATTAAAAAAATCTATTTTTATTTTACTGATCAGGAACAGTTTTTTGAGCAAGTAAATTTAGTGCATTTTTTTTTCCCAGTGTGTTCATGTTAGCTCTGTTTTGAAATGCTCTTAGCCCTAGTCATATTTGTTGCTTTGTGAGAACTGAACTGTGAATATTTGAATGTAACTCTCATTTTGTTCATTGATTATACATCTCTATTGGGACCTCCTGGAATGGGGTTTGGGATGGACCTTTCACCTCAGAGAGGGAAAAGCCCCATCTGTCTGAGAAGCTCCCCATTTGAACATTACCAAAGAAGCCCCTATCAGTAGCACTGGGGCCTTATCAATCACTCTGAGAGAAATCAGCAAAATTTGTGTTTGGCCAGCCAGAGGAGGAGTTTGATGGGCTGACATTTGTTATCAACATTTATTCTCAGTGAAATGTATTGAATATTTTATGGCTTGAATAAAGGACTGTGCAAATGTATTGATCTGCCCCTCATTTCTTTATATATTTTGCTTACAAGCAGCCAAACTTTCTTGTATTATTTAATGTATCGTTGACTCACAGATCTTCGGGTTTCCTGAAGGGCAATGTTTTTGGTTAAAATCCAAGAAACAGATGATTACAGATGATCAGTGATTTATACACTGGTAATACTGAATGCTCATGACAATTACAAGAGAACAGAGACTATTTTTTCTGCTCTGTGTAATTTGAGAGCTTGCACTGAATAAACACAAACTAGTGATATTGGTGCAGCTATCTGATCTAGGATAGGGTGACCAAACATCCATGTTTTCTATCCAGGACCTTTTTGTTGCTTGGTTCCCAACTGGAGCTGGGCCTGGACATGTCCCTATTTTTAACTGTGAATTAAAAACAGAACAGACTGAAAGACCAGACAGCAGAAGAGGCGAACTGGTGTTGTGCAGGTATTGGCAAACAATGTCTGCAGCTTCCTGTCACTCTTCTTGCTATGGTAAGCACTTGTTCACATAGTTTTTTCACATCCCCACAATTGCGTTTTAAAGCAACTAACCCGGATTTAGGATTGGGCAGAGGGTATCGGACTTAAGAATCATTCTACCAGGTAATAGGTGACTGATTTTTAGGCATTCAGTCTATTTGGCTGTAGCCCTGTGATCCACAAATAAAGTGCATATGTTAAATTAACATTTAACATTCTATTTTTTAACAGGTGTGAAGGGTATTGGGCTGCCTTCAGCTTGTTAAACAAATTCTAGATGCAGAATCTTCATCATACTTTGTAATTCATTACAGTATATAATAAATACCATAATCAAAAAGCATAAATCTGTGTTGTGTGTTTTACAATTTAATATCATATATATAAAAAACTTTTTATTTTATAGACACATACTCATCTGATTTATGCTGAACAAGAAAAGGTTTTAATTTCAGAAATCTGATCACCCTAGTCTTTGAGTGGTAACCTTATTGTGAATATTTTGCCAAACAGGCAGTAAATTTGAACTGAGCAATGAAATCCGCACCCCAGTGGAGTTCCTTTGTCCAGCAGGTGGCAATGTATCTCTGAGCCCATGAGTCTCTGTTTTATAATTCAAAAGCCCTATTGCAGGCAAAAAAGAATCAATTTTTAGAATAGTGGACAGAGGGGTGCTTACTAGTGACATAACCTACATTACATGCGGTTTTAGGGAGATGGCAGGCTTTTCTGCCCTCTATTTTCCCCCTGGTAGACAAGATCTGGTGTACCCAGGACACTCAGTATGTATGAGTGTTCCAGCAGAGGTTTCTCATACAGGAATTGCATCAGTGTGGGCTCATTCTGCCAGACTCATGGCTGTCCCTTGGCCTTCACATCAGCGGATGAAATATCTGTCTGTGCAGTTTTTAGATGCATTGCATATACTGGAAAGGACCATGGACTTATTTTTTACTTGGCCTACGCACAAGGGCCAAGTGAACAATCACTACCCCAGATGTCCACTGGCATCGGCTCATCTGTGCAAACTTCTAAAGCAGTTCAAACTGGTTTTTAACTTGGAATTGGTTAGGCCACTCATTTGGATTACGCTTGTTTAGGGAGCTGCAGTTAGTGAAATATTTGAAAAGTTGTGTTTAGTTCTCTGAATCTGAGTTTACCAGATTATCTAACATCTTGAATGCTGTTCCTCATTTGTAAGTCGCTTTGGATAAAAGTATCTACTAAATAAGTAAATGTAATGTAATATAATGTCCATGTCCAGAACATAGTCCAGAGCTTACAACCTGTAACGGTGGCGGGCAGTGTGAAGGACGCCAACGCAGAGCCAGTGGTTCCGAAACGTAATTTTATTAGCCAAAGTGACCACACAAACCAAAAGTGCCACCACTAACTGTGAGGCGTAGCCTCGATAATGAACCGCGCTCTGTCCTGACACACCGGGGCTTAAATAGCAGCCCCTATGAAGCACACCTGTGTCTAAACAAGCCCAGGTGTGCTCAGTCAGGGCAGAGCGCCATCTGTCGTGCCCGATCGGAACCACGGGTACGACAGACCGTGACACAACCGAACCTCAGCTTGACTGCCTTCTTTAATGCCTTTTTTTAGCTTGTTAATTTGGTCAAGGGATAGTTTTTTGTTTTGTCAGTGTTTTGTCAGTTGTTTTGTCAATGTTACTTGCATTTCCATTCTTCTTTTAATGTTTAATAGTTCTCAATTTTTCAAATATTTTTTCCTCATCTTTATCAGCATAATAGCATTCAGTCGGTAATGGGTCCTTTCATTATATTCATGGAAATAAGTGGTGAGTTGTGATGATGGTCTAGTGATAGAATACCTAACTATGGACCAAGACATCACAAGTTGAAATCCTCCCTCCTTTTCTTTTTCACCATAATAGCGTTCAGTTGGTAATGGGTCCTGTTATTTTATCCATGAAAATAAGTGGTGATCTAGTGGTGTTCCAGTGGTAGAATGCCTTCTTTTGGACAAAGAATCCTACATCCAGCACTACCCCTGTGGGTTCCTGTGTCTTAATCCCAAGTTTCAAGGAGAGAGTAGGGGGGCGTAAAACATAATCTTACATGATTTTGTAAATATTTTGATATATTTTAACACTATAAATAAAGATAAATTCTCCAACAAAAAAATATAGTGGTTAGGGACTAGGCCCTTATGATCAGATGGTCGTGAGTTGGAGTCCCAGGTCCGTATGTTAGTCTGAGGTACCCTTCAGTAAGGTAACGCTGCCAGCACTGCTCCCGGGCACTGAGCTTGGCTGCCCACTGCTCTGCTGTTTGTGTATGGGTTAAATGCAGAGAACCATTATATACACTGTACTGTGTATATGACAATAAAAACCTACTTAACTTGAAGCAGCGACCCTTATGTAGCAATGACTGCTGCAGCCTCTGACAACCAAGGATGAACAAAAGCTGGGTTTCAAGGGAGTGGAGATGGACTATGTTTCAAGTTGATCAAACCCCAAAATATTCTAGAAAGATATGTGTTTAGCTTTTTATTGACCATATCAACCTCAGTACACCCCAGTAATACAGTAGCCTACAATACTGCAGCAAGGCCGTTAAATCCTTTTAGGGTTTGCTGTTCTGTACATTGTACTCAATGCAGAGTCACGGTTATGTTTGCTTGGTCTCCTTGGAGCGTCTTTTCTACATGCTAGCCTCTATGTGCTGGTCCAGTTACTTCCTTGTCCTCCTTCTTTGCATTATTCACCATGAAGAGGCTAAGCTACAAGGCACTGCTTTTGGTCCACCATTGAAACACCTTCCCTCCATTGTGGATGTAAGCTTCTCCATGCGCATCACAGCACACTCTCTCTTGACACAAAGACAAAGGGCCTTGTACATATGTGTATCGCCCAAGTCCCTGACAAGATTAAATATTAATGTTGGCATAATTTCTGAGGCTCCAAAAAAGATGAACACCACAAGCCCCACAGTCATCACTGAGTTATGTGTTTTCCCAGTAGCAAGAAGATTGTCAAAATCAATTCTGCACTGGCTAGAGGAACAGCTCTGTGTTTAAGGCTGCATTTAAGAACTTATGAATGCATTAATACTGGAGAGGCTGCAAATGCTACCACTGGAGTGGCTTATTACTCTTGCTCACTCTCTCTTGCTTGTAGATTGAAGGCGTGACAATCCTACTCTTCCCAGGACACTAAACAAGACTTATCTTGGGGTTCCCTTTAATTGCTTATCTTTCCCATAAACTCCTTAACACCCCTTACAACCCCAGTAGGTCTCTGTCATGTTTACTTGCTACATTAACATTAACTATAATTTAAACTCATAAAGGTTGTCATAATGAGAAAGCTGCCTATTAACATTTAGTTCAAACAGTGTAATATCTATGCTCAAATAATGCATAACACCATGTATAGGATGCTGGGCTGAATCTCAGATGGCTCTAAATAGTTTATAGTGAATTATTAAGAGTCCATGCTAATCCTGCATAGGGAGTATGGAGCCACTGCAGATTCCCCCATGTATATTAGCTAGCATAGGCCCCAGTGGAATCAGTGGAAAAAACATTTCAAGCATTTTTGGCCACATTTTTAATGAAAGGCCCTAACAATGCCTCATAGAGCAGTGCAGCTCCATGTGTCTTTTTTACAGCTTATTTGTTGATGTGGCTTTTGTGGCTCCTTTCACATTTGTCCAATGTGTTCATATGAATGACAAAAAAAACAATGCCTCCCATTGATATGCTTGACATTTTAATCGTCACAAAATGCCCAGGCCTGTATGGATTCTGTGCAGTAATAAATTCTTTAGAAATGTATATGGCATATCCAGCAAATAATATTAAAATATATGACGTCATCCTTGTCAACAGCCCACTCAAAGGGTGAGAGGCTCCCTAGTTTGTGCATAGAAAGGACCAACAATGAGCGTGTGTGCGTGTGTGCGTGTGTGTGTGTGTGTGTGTGTGTAAGCAGGTGGGACAACATATAAAACTGACAAACCCATAAAATAACTTTAGCCAGTTGTTGCATTAAATACTGTGCATATATTCTTGATACTAATTTACATAATCTAAATACATTTTAAAATGCTGTTGAACAAGTTGCTTAATGAAACTTGCATACACTGGGTCTGACGTTTCTTTAGGATGGATTGATTTAAACAGAAATCAGTTTTGCAGTATTTTTCTAATAAATCAACATTTGTCATGGTGTCATGTTATCAGATGACATTGATGTCCACATCACTTGCAAAGTCTGAAGTAATTTTGTCCCTGCACAGTTGGGCTTTTTATAAATAGGCTTTTTTAAATTGTAGACTCTTATGTAATCTTTATAAAAATTATAAATTATAAAATTTATTTTATAAAATTATATAAAATTATAAAAAATCAAACAATTTTCAAGACCCTGTCAAAACTGTTCTTGCTAAAGCCTGAGTATACTGAAAAAAATTGAGAATCTTGTCATATATCTCTACAGCTTTATTGACCCTCTTAATAAGTGATAAGCTCAGCATCTATGTTGCATTGGATGGTAGATCTGTCACATGATATGATGTTACATACATGGCATTATCTGAAAATGTACATATTTTATAATCCTTTTTGCTATCCCAATATATCATAAAAATGTTGATAAAATGTTTATTTTTTATATATTTTTTAATTTTTTAATTTTCTTGTTTACTACTGCAAGTTTAGCAATAGTGCAATAATAAATCTTTTTTTTGGGGGGGGGGGGGTGGTAAGTCATGTATCTTATAGGAAATAAAAGACTATTCATTCTTTTCCCACAAATAATCAAGGTTTATTTAGTAAAAACGCCTTTGTTAAATTTCAAATTGCCAACCAGCCATGTAATTTTAATACCTTTCCTACCAAAATCTTTTCTGAATGTATTTTGCATTTGTTACTTTTTTATGTCACAAATAGATTTTGGTAATGAAACATTGTAATCAGTATTTAGCCATCACTACAGTTTGAATGTATTCAAACATGTGGTGCCCAGCCCATAGAACCCTAAAGAAGGCTTCAGAGGAAAGTAATGCCTGTCCTGTATGGACATTGAACTTTATTGGGAATTTCTGAGGCTGTCAGTAGTTCTTTTACCATAAGATAAGCATTAGACTCTTAAAAGGTTTGTACAAATAGATTATTTTTTTCCCGATGGAAACCCAGCTCCTGTATGTGATGATTAGTGGAAATTTCAAAGGGGCTGGGTGTCGAAAACAAACTGTCAGAACCAATACTGTAAAGGGCTTAAATGAAATTCCTTCAAATATCTGTTGTTTAAAAACAATCATCAGCAACGCTGGCTCAGTTATAAGTCACAGGTTCTGATAATGCCTTTTTTCATGGCCGTTTAGAAAACACTTTCATTAACTGTAAATGTAATATTATGGGTTTGATCATTTGTAAGTTGGTCATTGAGTTTGGGTTTGGTCTTTTGTACTTTTAGTTTTTTTTAAGCATTTAGTTGCTTGTGTATGTGTGTAATTTAACACCTATAGCTCTGTTTCTATTCTCTTTTGAGCGGTATATTGATAAATCACATGTAAAAGTTGTAACAAATGTAACAAATGGTAAAAATGGTTGCATAAATAAGTTTCAAATCAGTGCAGAAAAGTAGCTTATCATTTCATTTTCAGTTCTTATAAATACTAAAACTTGTGTACAAATACCTTCTGATGGGTAGATCATCTTCTTTAGAAATGACATTTTATGCGTTTTGACTGAATATGACATCAACTTATGTAAGAATTCAATTCTGTTGGAATAGTGTTTCTTTTTTCTATAAAATTATCACTACCTGTTTCAGAAAGCATCTGGAAATGGGGTGTTAAACTGGGTGACTGCCCATTTCCTGTGATATTTTTGCTCTCCACCCAATCCTCCCACTTGATCCTCTCAGAACCACTCAGAATTCCAGCCCAGATATAAGCTTGTTCGTACACATGCTGATCAGTATGGTTCAAAATTAAGCTTTTTTTGTAAACAGCCATGTTTATGTGAAACATTTCATTCACATGCATTGAACAGACAGATTTGATTCAAGTCATTTTAAAGCAGGGAAGTACTTTGGTGGCAACAAATTACTTTAACTCCTCCTTTTTTTCTTATTCTTCTTTTGGCTGCTCCTATTCAGGGGTCGACACTGCTGCTCATCCGTTTTAATCCCTTCCAGTCCCCTGCATCTTACCTATTCAAACCGACCAACAAATTACACCAACAAATTACTTTTATTAAGGGAGCAATTAATGGAACTTTGTTGTTGCGCAAGTGAGTTACAATCACAGAGACAGCAAGCAAGATGAGCTTTAACCTGGACTATAACAGATGGGTTAAAAGGCCAAGCTACATAATGAACACATATAGAAATCCAAAAACAGTCTTTTAAATACTACATTAAATACTAATGATGTCAGAAATACATATCGGAAACACATTTTGCTGTGCAAAGGCCAAGCCACAATAAACAGAAGCATTGCATCAGCCAATTTCACTGCTCATTGGCTGTTCTGTCTCCTTTCAGGCCTGTTTTTCATGTGCAGGTCCGTCCTACAGAGCAAGTAGAGCCACTTTAACATCAAAGCCTTGTGCACATGGCTGCCTCACCCCACATCCCGCAGGAGCATCCTCTTTTGATTCTGTCGCTCTCTTTTACTCTCTCTCTCCTCTCCCTTTCTGTCCTCGTGTCTGCCCCCCGTGTCCTGGGTCACCTGATGCAGTGTAGGGTCTGCAGAGGGCCTCGTTCTGCGCCATGCGCTGAATTATGGCGCTGTTCCACGTTATTAGACGTGACACTCCAGCGAGATAATGGAGCCTTTCTTCATCCCCCATTTGAAATCCTAATCGCATTTCTTTGATTAATAGGCGCTGATCTGCATATCAAGGGCTCTTGTTAATTTACTCCAGCACAAACCACCCCCCACCCCCTGCACATACACCAACCCCCTCTTTATGATGCGTTTGTGAAAGAGATGAAGGAAAAGAAAAAGAAAGATATACATGTCTATCTTCTCCATCTCCTCCTTCCTCCTCGTGTTGGGGCCATACATCTAAAGGCAGATGAGAGAGGCGGAGGATGATCATGGGAGCAGATTTTTTCTGTTTCTATTGTGGCTTAACATTTTTGGCTATGCAAATTCAATTTCTCCTTTAATACAGACTGCAACAGTCATACTGTGCACCACTGCTATGAGACTAAACGGTATACCAAAGTGTGTTGCTTTGCTAAAATCATTAGAGTGGTACATGAAAATGTTCTTTGTTCTGAAATTATTCTGGGCTGAAACACTCTTCCTTAGTGGGTTACTAAACAGTTTTAGTCTGAATAGACAGATATATACAAACAGGTTTAATTAACCCAGCCACTAGGGATGCACAAGCCAGTGTATTTCTTCGTGCTGGTCCCAAAACTGGATAAATGGAAAGAGTTACTTCAGGAAGGGCATTCAGTGTAAAACTTCTCCCAAATTAATACAAAAACAACGAAATAATCGTCCCCATGGATGATAATGTTTGATGATGACATTGTGATCTGAAGCGAGAGTAGGGAGCAGCTTAAGGAGAACCTGGAGAGATGGAGATATGCTCTAGAGAGAAGAGGAATGAAAGTGAGTAGGACAAAGATTGAAAACATGAGTGTGAATGAAAGGGAGGAAAGTGGAGTGGTTAGGATGCAGGGAGTAGAGGTGACGAAGCTGGAGGAATTGAAATACTTGGGATCAGCAGTTCAGAGTAACAGCGAGTGTAGAAAAGAGGTGAAGAAGAGAGTGCAGGCAGGTTGGAATGGGTGGAGAAGTGTGGCTGGAGTGATTTGTGGCAGATGGGTACCAGCGAGAGTAAAAGGAAAGGTTTAAAGGACAGTAGTGAGACTAGCTATGTTGTATGGGTTGGAGACGGTGGCACTGATGAAAAAAACAGGAGGTGGAGCTGGAGGTGTCAGAGTTAAAGATGCTGAGATTTTTGTTGGGTGTGACGAGGATGGACAGCATTAGAAATTAGTATATTAAAGGTACAGCTCATGTTAGACATTTTGGAAACAGAGAAGCAAGGTTGCGTTGGTTTGGACATGTCCAGCAGAGCGATATAATGATATTATTGGGAGGAAGATGGAGCTGCCAGGAAAGAAGAAAAGAGAAAACCAAAGAGGAGGTTTATGGATGTGTTGAGAAAGGATATGAAAGTTTGAAGCAGGAAGAAGCAGAGGACCTGAAGAAATTGAGATGGTTGATCTGCTTTGGCAACCCATAAATTGGAGCAGCCGAAAGAAGAAGAAGATACAGATAGGTTCAATTCCCATTAATGGAATGTACGGCACTTTTTGAAATTTTGACAGTGTTTGTGTACCACATTAAACCCTTTTATTTGGGATCAACAGTTCAGAGTAATGGTGAGTGTGGAAAAAAGGCAAAGAAGAGAGTGCAGGCAGGTAGGAATGGGTGGAGTGTTGTACACGTTGGAGACAGTAGCACTGACGAAATGACAGAAGGTGGAGCTGGAGGTTTCAGAGTTAAAGATGCTGAACATGGACAGAATTAGAAATGAGTATATTAGAGAGACAGCTCAGGTTAGAGAGAGTTAGAGAGACAAGGTTGCGTTAGACAAAGTTAGAGAGACAAGGTTGCGTTGGTTTGGACATGTCCAGAGGAGAGATGAGGATCATATTGGGAGGAGGATGTTGAAGATGGAGCTGCCAGGAAAGAGGAAAAGAAAACCAAAGCAATGGATGTGGTGAGAGAGGACATGCAGGTGACTTTTTTGAAGGAAGAAGAGGCAGAATACAGGAAGAAATGGAAACGGATGATTTGCAGTGGCGACCCCTTAACAGGAGTAGCCGAAATACAAAGAGGAAGAAGAACATGAAATGCTTTTATTTCATAATAGGTAAATCTTCTTCTTCTTCTTTTTCTTTCGGCTGCTCCCGTTTAGGGGTCGCCACAGCGGATCAACTGTCTCCATTTCTTCCTGTCTTTTGCATCTTCCTGCTTCAAACCGACCACCTGCATGTCCTCTCTCACCACATCCATAAACCTCCTCTTTGGTCTTCCTCTTCTCCTCTTTCCTGGCAGCTCCATCTTCAACATCCTCCTTCCAATATATTCCTCATCTCTTCTCTGGACATGTCCAAACCAACGCAACCTTGCTTCTCTAACCTTGTCTCCAAGACGTCTAACCTGAGCTGTCCCTCTAATATACTCATTTCTAATCCTGTCCATCCTCGTCAAGCCCAATGAAAATCTCAGCATCTTTAACTCTGACACCTCCAACTCCGCCTCCTGCCTTTTCGTCAGTGCCACTGTCTCCAACCCATACAACATAGCTGGTCTCACTACTGTCCTGTAAACCTTCCCTTTTACTCTAGCTGGTACGCGTCTGTCACAAATCATTCCAGCCACTCTTCTCCACCCATTCCAACCAGCCTGCACTCTCTTCTTCACCTCTCTTCCACACTCGCCATTACTCTGAACTGTTGATCCCAAGTATTTAAACTCCTCTACCTTTGTTACCTCCACCCCCTGCATCCTAACCTTGCCACTTTCCTCCCTTTCATTCACACTCATGTATTCTCTCTTTGTCCTACTCACTTTCATGTTTGTCCTCTCTAGATATCTCTACTTCTCCAGGTTCTCCTCAATCTGCTCCCTACTCTTGCTGCAGATCAAAATATTATCAGCAAACATCATCGTCCACGGAGACTCCTGTCTAACCTCGTCCGTCAACCTGTCCATTACTATTGCAAACAAGAATGGGCTCAGTGCTGATCCTTGATGTAATCCAACATCTACCTTAAATGCATCCGTCACTCCCACTGCAGATCTCACCACTGTTACACTGTCATCATACATATCCTGAACTACTCTCACATACTTCTCTGTAACACCAGACTTCCTCATACAAAACCACAACTCCTCTCTAGGCACCCTGTCATATGCTTTCTCCAAATCCACAAAGGCACAATGCAGCTCCTTCTGACCTTCTCTGTACTTCTCCATCAACACCCTCAGAGCAAACATTGTGGTGCACTTTCTCGGCATAAAACCATACTGCTGTTCACTGATCCTCACCTCTTTTCTTAACCGAGCTTCCACTACTCTTTCCCATAACTTCATGGTGTGGCTGATCAACTTTATCCCTCTATAGTTACTACAGCTCTGTGCATCACCCTTATTCTTGAAGATCGGTACCAGTACACTTCGTCTCCACTCCTCAGGCATCTTCTCACTTGCCAAGATTGTGTTAAACAATCTGGTCAGAAACTCAACTGCCATCTCCCCTAAACATCTCCATGCTTCCACTGGTATGTCATCCGGTCCAACAGCCTTTCCATTCTTCATCCTCTTCATCGCTGCCCTTACTTCCATCTTGTTTATTTGCTGCACTTCCTGGTTAACTCTTCTCACATCATCCAGTCTTCTCTCTCTCTCATTTTCTTCATTCATCAGCTCCTCAAAGTATTCCTTCCATCTGCGCAACACACTCTGTTCACCTGTGAGTACGTTACCATTTCTATATTTAATCGCCCTGACCTGTAGCACATCTTTCCCAGATCTGTCTCTCTGTCTAGCCAATCGGTAAAGGTCCTTTTCTCCCTCTTTACTGTCCAACCTCTCATACAATTCACCAAACACCTTATCTTTGGCCTTCACCACTGCTTTCTTCGCCCTGCGGTTCATCTCCTTGTACACCTGTCTACTTTCTTCATCTCTCTGACTGTCCCATGTCTTCTTTGCCTCCCTCTTCTTTTGAATACACTCCTGGACTTCTTGGTTCCACCACCAGGTTTCCTTATCCTCTTTCTTCCTTCCAGATGTCACACCAAGTACATTTCTAGCTGTCTGCCTTATCACTTCTGCAGTAGTTTCCCAGCAATCCGGTAGCTCTTCAACACCTCCCAGTGCCCGTGTTAACTCCTGCCTGAATTCCACCTTACAGTCCTCCTCCTTCAGCTTCCACCACTTGATCCTCGACTCTGCCCTCACTTTCCTCCTCTTCTTGACCTTCAAGGTCATCCTACAGACCATCATCCTATGCTGTTTAGCTACACTCTCCCCTGTCACTACTTTGTAGTCTCTGATCTCATTCAAACTGACCCTCCTGCAAAGAATATAATCCACCTGTGAGCATCTTCCTCCACTCTTATACGTCACCCTGTGCTCCTCCCTCTTCTTAAAATAAGTATTAACTACAGCCATTTCCATCCTTTTTGCAAAATCTACAACCATCTGACCTTCAGCATTCCTCTCCTTGACACCATGCCTACCCATCACCTCCTCATCACCTCTGTTCCCTTCACCAACATGACCACTCTCTATTACTTCATCTAACTCACTCCAGAATTTTTCCTTCTCTTTCATCTTACAATCAACTTGTGGAGCATAAGCACTAACAACATTCATTATCACACCTTCAACTTCCAGCTTCAAATTCATCACCCTCCCTGACACCCTCTTCACTTCCAAAACACTCTCCACATACTCTTCCTTCAGGATAACACCTACTCCATTCCTCCTTCTATCCACACCATGGTAGAACAGTTTAAACCCCCCTCCAATACACCTGGCCTTACTACCCTTCCATCTAGTCTCTTGCACACACAAAATGTCAACCTTCCTTCTCTCCATCATATCAGCTAATTCTCTACCTTTACCAGTCATGCTGCCAACATTCAAAGTCCCTACCCTCACTTCCACTCTCCTCTCCTTCTTTCTCTCCTTCTCCCTCTGGACATGCCTTCCTCCTCTTCTTCTTCTTCTTTGGCCAACAGTAGTCCAATTTCCACCAGCACCCTGTAGGCTAACAGCACTGATGGCGGTCGTTGTTAACCCGGGCCTCGACCGATCCGGTATGGAATTCTGTATCGTTGTTCGCATATTGACTTGGCAAAGTTTTACACCGGATGCCCTTCCTGACGTAACCCTCCCCATTTACCCGGGCTTGGGACCGGCACGAAGAAATACACTGGCTTGTGCATCCCTAGTGGCTGGGTTTTTCATAATAGGTAAATAAAATGGGATTTTCCATAATATGGTTCTTGTAACTAGTGATGAAAACAGAAACCAATCTTACTGATAGAATAGATTTGGAGGATGGAGAAATTTGTAAAGAAATTATATATAATTATATTTATGAAAAGTAGACACACACTATTCCCTCTGGATATGATTTTGCAAAGCATTAAACAATGATTCTGCTGACTTGTCTCAGACCATTTCTGATTTCCTCCCTGTCTTTCCCAGTAGGTGTAGCGCTATAGCGCACTCGTCATTCCAGCAGCAGGCCCTCTATGTGACCTTTCCAGCTCAGTGGAGCCAGCCAGGCCCCAGGAAGCCTACGGCTCCTCTGCATCTCCCCCCACCACACAGCTCTGGCCCTACAGCTGAACACAGTCAAGGAGGGGGCGGGTAGGACTGGCTTGGTCGATAATAACACTATACCTATGGAACACGGTGGGTGGTAGTGTCAGAGCTGAGGGATGTCCACTCCCCCTTTATATGAGCTTTCTCTCTGTTACACTTCTGACATGACAGGAATGCCCATGGTAAGTCATGGCTTTAAGCCAGCATGTGTAGGCCAACTGCATAGTTTCTTAGTCTGCAGTAAATGGCAAGGATATCCTGATCAGGTTATTTTTGCCCCAGTCCCAATCTGAGGCCTTTAATGTTATACAGTGAGCAGGAACATAAAAACAGTTTATATTGCAATCACTATTTCCATGCATCTGTCCTTCATCTGAACCGATTATCCTAATCGGGGTTAATGGTACACTCAAATCTGTACCAGTACTCATAAGGCAAAAGGCAGAGAAATACCCTTTACTGACCCTCAGTCCATCACTGGCTATTGTTTTTTCTTATGATATTTCAGATTTCAAGTTGCTGTGATGCTCTGTTGAAGGCTCTGTTACATTATGTCTATGTACATAGGAGCTGTGATTCCCTTTAACTAAAATTTTATCTCTGTTTTGTAATGAAGAATTTCCACCCACAATTCAGTTAGGCTGAAGCCTGCATGTTAAGCTCCACCACTGCTGCTAAACTGCTGCTAATACCTTGTCTTTGGATGGTTGAACATGCTTACTTCTGACTCAGTTACTGCATCTAACACACACTCTCACTGACTAGGATTGCACAGAGTGATGGGAGTGAGGAAGGACCATCCTTCTCTTTCTGAAAGAAGAAAAAGTTATTCTCTATTGAATCCCTGGCAATGGATGTTTGTGGCCTCACCCGTGAATGAAGTCACAATCCCCTGAGAGTTTAAAGAAAAGCTGGTAGCTTAAAAGACCTCACACCTATGACACTATAGATATTACAGATGGATTTTTTCATTTTCCACATTAAATTAATTCCACAAATACCACATTAAAAATATTTTATTAACTTCCAGATATGCAAGCAATGGATAATATCAATATATTTATCCTCTATGACAGTGGTGTAAATAGAGCATCTTCTTTTGGCTGTTCCAGTTTAGGGGTCGCCACAGCGGATCATCCATTTCCATTTCTTCCTGTATTCTGCATCTTCTTCAAACCAACCATCTGCATGTCCTTGCTCACCACGTCCATAAACCTCCTCTTTGGTCTTCCTCTTTTCCTCTTTCCTGGCAGCTCCTTCTTTAACATCCTCCTCTCAATATAATCCTCATCCAAACCAACGCAACCTTGCCTCTCTGACTTTGTCTCCAAAACTTCTAACCTGAGCTGTCCCTCTAATATGCAGATTTCTAATCCTGTCCATCCTCTTCACACCCAGTGAAAATCTGTATGCTCTGCCTATTGTCTTTTCATCAGTGCCACCATCTCGAACCCATACAACATAGCTGGACACAATACTGTAATAATAAACCTTCCCTTTTACTCTCGCTGGTACCTGTCTCTCACAAATCACTCCAGCCACACCCACTCCAACCTGCCTGCATTCGCTTCTTCACCTTTTTTCCACAATCGCCGTTATTCTGAACTGTTGAAGTATTTAAATTCACTCCATTTTCCTCCTGTTCATTCACACTCATGTATTCCTTCTTTGTCCATACTCTCGCTACAGATCACAATATCATCAGCAAACATCATCGTCTACAGGGACTCCTGTCTATCCTTGTGCGTCAACCTGTCCATTACCATTACAAACAAGAATGGGCTCAGCACTGATCCTTGATGTAATACAACCTCTACTTTAAATGCACTGTCACTCCTACTGCAGATCTCACCACTGTCACACTGCCCTCACACAAATCCTGAATAACACTCACATACTTCTCTGTAACACCTGATGTCCAAAACCACAACTCCTCTCTAGTCACCCTGTCATATGCTTTATTCAAGTCCACAAAGGCACAATGCAACTCCTTCTGTACTTCTCTGTCAGCACCTTCAGAGCAAACATTACTGCTGTAGTGCTCTTTCTCTGCATAAAACCATACTGCTGTTCACTAATCCTCACCTCTTTTCTTAACCTAGCTTCCACTACTCTTTCCCATAACTTCATGCCATGGCTGATCAACTGTATCCCTCTATAGTTAATATAGCTCTGTGCCTCACCCTTATCAGTAAGGAAATCAGTACCAGTACACTTCATCTCCTCTCCTCAGGCATCTTCTCATTTTTAAAGATTGTGTTAAACAATCTGGTCAGAAACTCAACTGCCATCTCTCCTAAACACCTCCATGCTTCCACCGGTATGTCATCCAGACCAACAGCCTTTCTATTCTTCATCCTCTTCATCGCTGCCCTTACTTCTATCTTGCTTACTTGCTGCACTTCCTGGTTCACTATCCTCACATCATCCAGTCTTCTCTCTCTCATTCTCTTCATTCATCAGCTGCTCAAAGTCCATCTGCTCAACATGCTTTGTTCACTTGTGAGTATGTCTCCATTTCTATCTTTAATCACCCTGACCTGCTGCACATATTTCCCAGCTCTGTCTCTCTGTCTACCCAATCAATATAGGTCCTTTTCTCCCTCCTTACTGTCCAACCTCTCATACAATTCACTAGACACCTTATCTTTAGCTTTCACCACTGATTTCTTCACCCTGCGCTTCATCTACTTGTACACCTGTCTCTCTCTCATTCTGTCTACTTTTTTCATCTCTCTGACTATCCCACTTCTTTGTTGCTTACCTCTGTAAGTGTAAATAGAGCATGATAGGATAAAATAGTTTCAGAAACAAAAAATGGAATTGATTTAGTTTAATATAGCTGACAAAAATCCTTTAAAATGTGCCTAGGTCACTTTAATACTGATATTTAAAACTGGATCTAGTGAGGCATAATACATTATTATGCCTCATGCTACTTTAGTGACTTTGGACTTCATGAGAGACACTCCTCAACATGTTTAGTATTTGGTAGTTGCAGAGTGAGAGAATAATGGCCATGCCATCTCCAGTAAAGCAACAAAGAATGGCTCTTGAGAGCCTGACGAGCCATGCATGTGACTGAGAGCACAAAAGATCCAGTTTGTGTTGTTGGGAGGTGTTTCTTGGTGTTTTACCCTTACACATTGCTGTCATCACTACACATTATCTGTGACAATAATGGCAAACAGCGCCACTTTATGACCTTTGTGAAGAAGCCATTGGCTGCCAAAGGACAGACACTTTAGGGGAAATCTTTGTATATGGGACCAAATACTTTGTCAATGGATCCTGACCTGTATGTATGGTCCTTGAAAAACAAACTGTATAGAACCTTATGGATGTTCCTTAAACCTTGAAAAGATTCTTCAAGTCTTATCTGCGTTGTAAACTAGGCATTGTCCTCTTTCTACGACGTCTCTCTCTCTTTCTCTTTGATAGACACAGAGATAATACATGGCTTATAGCCAGAGGCACAGTAAGGTAATTAACCAGCTCATTTCCAGAACACCTCTAAGGAACCTAAAAGCTGGCACTGGCTAATTTATGGGTTAATTAATAAGATGGGGGAAAGGTAAACATCGTAAGAATCAATTTACCAGCGCCAACAGCACAAGGGGATTCTGGAGCAGCTCTAGCCTGAAGATGAAGATGCTCCCCAGCAGATGGAGCGAGCAGAGCTGCAGATTGTTCCCAAATAATATGTAGGGCCATCTCGCCTGGCAGCAGCCTAGGCAACGCAATCAGCTTTGTCTACACAGACAATTAAAATCTTAAATAGGCAGTGGCTGTCAGTCAGGCAAAGTAGTCGGGACCTCAGAAAGAAGAACCTTGTCAAGACAGGTGCTAGGGTCCAGGTGTGACAGATTTTTCTCAGCAATGCCAGAAAAAGCCTGTCTGTCTGAGATTAGAAATTGCAGGGTTAGCTTTCAGTGGCTAATTGATAAACAGGGTGTTTTTCCACACAGCCAGTTGTCAGAAAATGGGACTTAGGCCTTTGGAGCAGAATGCACTTTAAACAATTGTTTAACTCTAACACTAAAACCCTGACTCAGGTAAGCAAGTCCTTTATAGAATGAACGCCATGGTGAGATCAAAAGAACTGTCTGAGGTTTTCAGAAAGAAGATTGTAGCAGCTTATAAGTCTGATAAGGGATTTTAAAAGATCTCAAAAGAATTTGCAATCAGCCATTCCACTGTCCAGAAAATAGTCTACAAGTGGAGGACTTCCAAAACAACTGCCAACATGCCCAGGTAGGAAACCTTTGCACTAAGAGAAACATCAAGGCCAGACTGAAGTTTGCCAGAGAGAAAGAAGACAAAGACCAGGACTTCTGGAATAATGTTCTTTGGACGGATGAGTCTAAAATTTAATTATCTGGACATCACAACAGTGGACATGTCTGGTATAAACCAAATACAGCATTCCAGGATGAGAACCTCATACCATCTGTGAAGCATGGAGGTGGAGACCTCTGCATTTAACCCATGCACACAAACACACACCGTGCAGCAGGGGGGCAGCACAAGAAGAAAGCGCCCGGGGACATTAAAGCTGAAGCGGAACTGGACCCTGCAACATGACAATGATCCAAAACATACCAGTAAACCCACCAAGGAATATTTAACTGAATATTTAATATAATTTAATTCTAAATTTTTTAATCAAATTTTGGGCAGTGGTGGCCTAGTGGATATGGCATTGGCTGCATGATCGGAGGATCGAACCCCTTCACAATAGGAAGCCCTGAAGTACCCTTGAGCAAGGTGCCAAGGGTCATGCTCCTCCCTGCGATGGGCTAGCGACCTGTCCAGGGTGTGTCTCCTGTCCTTCGCCCTGTGTGAGCTGGG